>CALNXK010000211.1:290000-525000 GCA_942486035.1 Porites lobata | reverse complement strand
AACAATATCACCAGCTAGAAGGGCCTATATTTTGTATTATTTTTGGCCGGAAATCCATCCTTTTCCACATATTTTAAATGCTTTACGTGGACAGAAGATATAGCGATACAAAAGCTAACAAATGTTGACAGAGTTCTTGATGATGAGAAGTATATGAAATAATTCTTGATGTTAATAAAATGATATGCGACATTAATAATTATACTTACAGCATACAAAACTCCCTCCAGTTGCAAATCACTTAGTTTGCCTGATGTGAACAAAAAATATAGGCTTATCAACTTTTCCCTTTATCAATATTATTACAAAATTATGACCTAAAATACGATCAAACCCTCTTTGCAAACACCTCTAAGAGGTCTCTTCATCCTAAAGCCTCGTGCAAACGGATGCAACATTGTCGGCCAACAGCTCCCAACATTGTTGAATGTTACATGTTGCATCCGTTGGCACACCCTGTTGCACGTTGTTGCAATGTTGTTGCGATGTTGTTGGGAGTTGTTGCACAAAGTTTGAAACTGGTCAAACGTTTAGCCATGTGCAAATGGACACAACAACTCTCAACATTGTTGGGCCAACAATGTTGGGAGTTGTCGTGTGCAGTTGCACATAAGCTTAAAGACATCTAACTTTATACATATTACTTTACCTCAATAATTAAAGCAGACACCTCTGTAAAGAAAACACTTGGTTCTGTCCCTTTGGTGTCTGATTAAAGGAGGGGGAAGGGGAGGGGGCAAAGCCGCTGTCAGTAAAGCCTAACTATATGATAAACCCTTTCTTTTCAAGAAGTGATTGAAGTGTCCAATTCAACAAAAACTTCAAATTTAAATTTTTAAAGAGTTTTTACACATAAGTCTGGAAAAAACCATTAGTGTGCCAGCGCCATGTGAAAGTAGAGTTGAAGAGGTCTCATTTGAATGGTTGCACGTTTTTCGTCGGTATCATCATTTTTTGGGTCTCAATGGTCTTGTGGGGTCTTCTGATTCTTGAATTTATAAAAAATGGTTTCCTACTTCTTATTGGCATCGTTGGTCTCCTGTTTCTGTGGTTCTTGTAGTTCTCAGAGACTGGTTCATGTACTTGCTGTGGACGATCTCAAAACCCAGGAGAACTAAATGTACAAGAACCAGGATAACAGGAAGAGCCATGAGAAATACCAACCATGAGAATCGGGAAAACCAGGCAAAACAGAGAGCCACAGAGCAAAGGAAACTAAGAGAACTTGAGAGCCACAAGTACCAGAGACTCGAAGAAGCAAGGGAATCAGAACCAGAATGTTGGTCAAAGTAAATATGTCAATTATCATCACCTGTCTCTACTAAATCTTATGGAAGTGATTCAAAAAACTGGTATTTAGCTAGTGGTAGCTGCTGTGCCTAGAAAAGTGAAGGGACATAAAGTAAGTCAGTAGCCATTTTATCGTGCATTCACTTTAAAAAGATAATCATCAGTAAAACCTGCAAAATGAAACAACCTTTTTAAAGACAAAAATATCAATAGTGCATGCAGACAGTTGAACGTTGTAAGAATAAACTATTCTCAAATAAAATGGAATATATTATCTTTGTCTCCTACAAATAATTGAGAAAAGCGTGATATCACTTTACCCTGGTAACAAGATTTCTGGATCTCAGCAGTCCTTCTTTGAAGACAGAGATGGCCATTTTATGATTTGCGTTGTTGAATGATGAAGGAAAAGTCCTAAGTGCAATCATAGGAAAGTCATAGAGTCGTATTTTTTTCTCTCATATAATTGCAGGGCCACAGTTTGTTGAGATCCAGGAATTTTGGTAGTAAGCATGGCAACATGACATAATGACTTCTCTTTGTTGGTGCTACGAAACAAAGAAAATTCTGACTCAAACAAGGTCTAATGCTTGTTTAACCACACTAGGGACAAATTTGGTTTGATTTTCAAGCTATTTCAAAAACATGTAGTATACATACTTACCGCTAAGCAACCAGCTTCTACAATATCCCCCGGATGAGGTTTAATTCCTTCATGATTTAATGAGTTGCAAGCATAGCTTGAGAAGACATCTTCACTGTAAACAAAACAAGCATGGAATTTAAACAGCTTTACGTGGCATTGCATCTATTGTGCTACAAAAATGAGTTAACAGTTGAGCTCAGTTGGTTTGGAATAGCGGGCCTAAAAATAATTTTTTTCCTTTTAGAAAGGGCATAATTGTGTCCAACTAGGTCACCATTTTAGCCAGGCAAACCAGAAAGGTTGTCAGACATCCCCACTGAACTCAATTGATGAAAAGATTAAAGCTGTTTCTCTTTCTCAATTTAAATCAAAATTAAAACAACATTATCTTTCGCTGTAATAATATTGCCAATTATCTTGTACTTCGTAACTTCCATCCCACTTTTTCAATCTTCTTACGGTAATATGCGCTACTGTGTGTGTGTATGTGTGTGTGTTTGTGTGTATACAGTCTGATATGCTACCATATTGTACCCCGCACAATAAACTTTAAATTTTTAAATTATCTTACTGAATCTGGCTTCTTGGCATTTTAAACTTATTAGTTATTGCGGGAAGTCAGTACCCCTTTAGTAAATTGATTAATTTAACAACTTGTAAATAACTATAATATTCTGCTTCGGGTAGAAGAAAAATTGTTGTTGTTGTTGTTGTGAAACCAGTACAGTCAAACCCTGTTATTTTGGACACTGAGGGAACCATAGAAAATGCCCGTATTGATGAGGTGTCCATAATAAGCAGGTTGAATTTAGAGAAAATGTAAGGGTTTCTTTCGACGCCATCTTGACGAGTAGGCAAACGCGTGAGAAATTACAGCTTGTATGAGAATCCAATGTCGAATGATTTCCGTAAAACGGCTGTTCTGGAAAAAATATAAATTGTAAACTAAAGTTAAATGTACACAGCAAAGGATTTTACTAACAAATTTTGAGGGCCGTTACTGTGCTTAAATTTGACATTGTGGGTTTGACATTAAATAGAAATAATGCATATGGCCATGTAGTAAATCAAGCTAGGTTTTCTACTTAGGTGTATAGCTAGGTCTATACACCTTTTAAAATTTCAATAAATTATCTAAGTTAAATAAGTTCCCTCCATTAATAACACAACTAAGCGAAACCTTGCTACATAAAAGAAAACCCAACCAAGAGTACAAACCTTCGACTTTCTGCCACAACGCCATGCGCCATCTTGTTGAGCTCCTCGTGTTCCTCGCTCGGGTTTTCAGTGCGATTAATTACAACCCGGCGTGGCGGAACAGGTGATTCTGGACTAGATAGAGCTATGGTTACCTTCTGATTATAGCAATTTAGAAGAAAAAGCCATCATTTTCGGTATTTTTATACTAGAATCCCTCTTGTGGTGAATTCTCTCGTTTCCCGCATTTTTGATTAAAAAAACCCTCCAGAAAAACCTGCCTTCTATTACTATTACTAAACCAATAAAAAAATCTGTAAGGCCAGCCCGATAAAAACTAGAAATAGTGCATAATGGCCATGTAATAAATCAAGCTAGGCTTCCGCTCGTGTGCATATACACCTTTTAAAATTTCAGTAAATTATCTAAGTTAAATACGTTCCCTCCATTAGTAACACAACTAAGCGAAACCTTGCTACATAAAAGAATACGCAACAAAGAGTCTTGTTGAGCTCCTCTTGTTCCTCGCTCGGGTTTTCAGTGCGATTAATTACAACCCGGCGTGGCGGAACAGGTGATTCCGGACTACAGAGAGCCATGGTTACATTTTGATTATGGCAATTTAGAGGAAAAAGCGGCTAAACTTCAGAATACCCGGCCACTGAAATATCATTCATCAAATTCTGCTACCGCCGTCCCACAGTCGACATACTTTACCTAATATCTGTATATAAACATCACGAAATATGCCGCAGGCATCGTGCGCGTTGGTGTTGACCTTGTTGGTCCTTGCTAACGCAGTCCCGCAGTCGACATAATTTACATACATGTATGATCGCAAAATACACGTTAATTGAACTTGATGAGTGAAATAAAAGCAAAATAAACGTGACATGAACTTGATGATTGAAGTAAAACTTTTGTACTTATGTATTACACGTTTTTAAAGTGTGTTGCGCGAAAGACAATTTCAATAAATGTGTCTATTCCCGTTCTTGTACACCAAGCTGTCGAGCCAGTAAATTACATTCCATACTCGTTCTATAAATAGTTAGGCCGACTGAGGAGCCTCCGAGCCCTCGAACCACTAAACTGTATACCTTACTAGTTCATTTGCTCGCTCTACACATGAATATACCTTCGTTCTTTTATCCGTGAGCCGAAACTAGCGCGCTACACATGAACAAAGCAAACACGCTACAGTTGCTCCTCTCTTTTACGCAGTCGCAAATAACAGAGTGCACATATCGTATGAACAACAAATATATTCAACTTCCTTTGCCTTAGTTACATCATAGAATCTACTTCAAAACATTATTTTTAATAGTATCAACTCCGGGTAAAAATAATGTCCACGACGCGCTCATAGTGTCTGATACATCCAAGACGCGTGAGTCAAACGCACCTGAGCGAGTCACGAATATTCCTTGCACATACACCTATTCGAATATTTTGTAACATGCTTTGAAAAGTTAACGCTTTGTTGTACTGGTGGCATACACTTTCTTTACATCATTCAAAAGTACACTAAACAAGTCTTCATCGCGATGCATGTACCTCCAAATAAATTCCGCCAAATATGTCGAGAAAAGATGCTTTCGAACGCCAAACTTAGCTATTTTTACACTCCAATCCCTCTTGTGGTGAATTCTCTCGTTTCCCACATTTTTGATTATTACCGCCATACCTTGCGGGCGCAAATGAACCTAGGCCCCAGATCGTCTGTGATCTGTGTCTGGGTTTTCGATTTCACCCTTCTCCCCCACCCTCCTCGATCTCCATAATTCTTCATAAGATACTCAGCCTTATTCATTAATTGTTAATTAATTTCTGCTAATAACTTTCTTCTTGAATCTATTACCGCCCCGGACGAATCTTCAATAGTTTCCTTTCATTTGCAATATTGTACCACATGCAACAACCACACTACGCTTGGGCTGCCTGTCAGATCAGCTGGCCTTCCCTTTTTTTTGCGCGCGCGCGTGTAAGAGTTATGGCGGTGAAGCTGCGAGGGAATTTCAAAACGTCTCCTCTTCTTCCCCAAGGTGAGCGGCTTTGCAGCTCCTCTGCCAAAACTCTGTGCCCGCTTATGGTCCCGCTGACTACGCAGGCTGCAGATTGTGAAGAAACGAAAACAGCTAGCGTGTGACCGCTAAATGATTTGTTTTTATTTTTACGTGAGAGATAGAGGAATCTAAAAACAGTCTTAAAATATAAATACGGCCCGCTATGACCCAGGCGTTTTGCAAGAACATTCCTGGGTAAAGGGCTCAGTCCTGACTAGATCCCAGGTGCCTTACTGCCAATACGGATCTTGTTATGCTTCTACTTCTACATCCTATTCAAACGTTTTAAGATTACTTTCTCGATATGATCATTACTGGTTAACTGTTTATACTCGTTTGGTCTGAAATTGTCTAATTACTGGGGTAGCTCCTTCTCCATATTAATCACCACTAGCTTCAGGGGGCACGTTGTAATACGGATGATCTTCATTATGTTTGTTTAAATCCAAGTATGGTGCATCCCTCTGCATTATTACCTCCAGTTTTTCGATTAGTTGATAGAAACTGGGACGAGAGCGAGGTTCCTCCTTCCAGCAGCCTGTCATTAGCTCATATCTGTTATGGATAAAAAACAAACAAACAAACAAACAAACAAACAAAACAAAAAAAAAGAAACCAATTGAAGTTAGTCAAAGTTCCAATCCATTATTACATATATATTAGACATCGTTTCTCCGATTTAGTGGAAGAGTTTTCCTTTAGACCAGCTGGGAGCCACTCACGCCGGATCATTAGGCTTGTCTGTTTCTTGCCACGCCTGCGAGCAAGCCCTCCATTTGGGGGATCTCGATCGTTAAGTACACGCACGGGCGGCACTCGAGAGGAAACACGACAGCGAGGGGCCCCCCGCTCGCGCGTTCTCGCGCGATTCTTTTCCCTCGCCCAAATGGAGAGCTTGCTCGCAGGCTATTTCTTGCCCTGCTCCTCACCCATCATAATGCCGCCACTAAATTGAATATGAAGAATAAAACATAAAGCGTCCATAGCTTGTCAACATTGATTCTCTGTTTTGTCTGACAAGGCGGATGGTTTTGGTGAATAGTCTGCTGGAAATGTTGTTCAAAGTTTTCAAGTTGAAAGAATTAGCCAACTTCGCCAGCTTTTACTTAATGAAGCTGATATCAGGTAAGAGAAAGAATAGCTACAGTAGTTTTAGCAACAACCATAAGGAAATATCGAACATGGATAAAAAATCCTTGCAGTCGATCTCTGATAATACCATCATATTACGATACGAAACAAATATTTAAAGACATTTAAGCTAAGATTTTGCCGTCCGCCTGTTCAGTAATCAATTTGATCTAAGAAAACGTCAAAATCGCCAACCGACTTGTCTTCTGCAACGTTCACCGCTATTTATAACTAAAAAGACGCACGGAAAAATCGAATCTAATTGTTAATTCTCAGACGATTCTGATCAAGAAACGTACACATCATCGGAGCACATGTCAGGCCTTTCCATGCGATAACCAGTGCCAAGCAGTCGATACAACTCTGAGTTGGTCAGCGTGGGGTATGGTACGCCTCCTGATCACGTTGTGCGAAAGAAAAAATATACATGTTATTACTCGAAAATACGGATCATTGTACCTTGGATAGCTTTCTATTGGAAATGTCAACGTCCACGGCTCTTCATACTCCTTGCACTCAATAATGCCGTTATACAATAGAATAGTGATCGAGGAGGGGTCAGAATTGCATTGAAATGTGTATTCAAAGAAAACAGGGTGCTTAGTCATAAAGCTCTTCCTTCCACCAGGAAACAACTAATGCGTGAATATTTGATGTCGATTGTCACTTATGATCTCAGACATAGAGCCTAGTTCAAAACAAAGAGTCTAACTTGCCACAAATAAAAGTCATCAGGTATCAGCCTGTTTCCTGGTAACAATAACCTTATTTAATAAGGACTCACTCTTTTAGTCCCAGTGTCTTCCTTTGATATCAGTCGCACAATTCAAGTCATATACCCCGTGGCAACAGGGAGGAGAGTTCTTGGGATTCCCCTCCCCTTGGAAGTGTACATGATTAGTGTGTGACGGTCTACTCACCCAATGTAGCCATCTCCCACAGAACAACACCAAAAGACCAACTATAGAGAAAACCACAGAGGTCGTGAATATTCCTACTGCATTAACACTATTTTTCTTCTCTTCTTTTTACTTGATGAACTTAAGGAAAAATGGCGTGTCTCCACCTTTCCGTGCCTTCGCGCTTGACTGAACCCTATGACACCAGGCCTCAGCTGCTCAAAGCCCTTAGCCAATGGCCTAGCAAGGTTAATAGAGTAGGGAAAACAATACCAATTTAGGTGCCGGGTCTGTCGCATAATCGTAAACTTCTCCCGGCAAAGAGAAAGCTTCTAAATTATCCTTACATACACTCTGAATTAAGAATTCAGCAGACGCCGCTCTCGCTAAAAACTTTACAGACTATCAACTATCATAGTCCTGAGTCGAAATTATGGTGACAAGTACGAAATTACCCACGTGCACTATAACCACTGAAATTCTAGATCGGTTTGAAATAAACTCGCTGATCTCGATCCCGACCTTTAGGGAAGCTGAGGTTTTCTGAGCAGTAATTTATCGAAATGTGTTTAAAAGAGTGGGATTCTTTTATACTCACACATCACTTGTGGTGGTGTAAAGGCCTTGATAAAGTGATTCTGGTGCCATCCATTTCACAGGAAGTTTTTTGGACTTCCTTGAACTGCTCACATCTTCATAGATTTGTCTCATCAACCCAAAGTCTGACACTTTGATTTGGTTGTCATGGCCAACAAGAACATTACGGGCGGCAAGGTCTCTGTGAACAAGATTGTTTTCGGCGAGATGATTCTAATTTTAAGAAGGAGAGAGAAAAAATGAAAATAAGTACCATTAAACTTCGGTTACGCGGCTACTATTGCCTAAAAAGGCATAGGTGAAGCCGTGAAAATTAGGGGCCAAAAATCAAAAGTAAAATATCGGAACTGAACTGATCTAAGCGGCTGATTCAAGTTCATACAAAACATGCCGAATTTGGCTCGATCGACAATGACAATTTCTCTACTACTAAAAACCATTAATCATGTAGAAAATTAACTTATTTATCCTTTATTTCTTGCTTGTGGAATAGTCTTTGACAACGTAGACTGTTCACAGTCCCCTATGTTTTCGTGAGATCGTGTAGATATAGCGCGTTTTACCGTCAATGACGACCATCTTGATTTTCACATGTACCGAGGGGGCGGGCCTCGGGGATTAAGGCCCTAGTGGGGGGGAATAGAGGGACTGTAATAACATCACTGCAGCTCGCGTTCACGGAGCGCGTTGTACCAGGAACTCAGGCGTTTGATTGGTCATTAGACAATAGATGTTAATTTGTTCATTTGCGTTAACAACGGGTTTAGTTTAACTTGCCGACACTTACAAGTCGTTGGCAAGTCGAAGTTTCCATAAAACGCACGCTTTCATACCATAAGGCACATCTTGAGCAAACGCACGAAGGATTTTTGGTATTTTGCGGATGAATCACGTAAGCCAACATGCTTTTGAAGCAGCCCGGCCAGGGGAATGTTGTAACTTAGTTTCTGCCAAACGAATCATTAACGCTACGTCGACGCAAAAAAGACGACTTGTCAGAAATGCCTGGCTTTTTATCGGGAGGTTTAACCGTTTTAATCTGTGGTGAAACGAGCATGCTTACCGCTTCGATTAGGAAAATGTTTCTCTTGTGTATGTGTGCCAATTTTATTTGGAGGAATGGCCCAGAAACATTATAAAACCACTGTTTCGAAAGGAGATATTTGTAAACACGCGTAATCGATGCTAAATGTGTCTGGCATGTTTTTCATCACCAGTGGAGTTTCTTAAATAATGAATGGCTGTCACGCCCCCTGAACGCGAGCTGCAGTGATGTTATTACAGTCCTTTCCTTTTTTTCTCGCTTCCTCCCAAACCGCCCCCCGCCCCCTAAGTAGTTTCGACACTCATTGAAGATGGCAGCCCGTAACTCAAAGCGCTCGATCTCGACGATCTTACGGAAAAAAAGAGGACCGTGAACAGTCTATTGACAACGATTTTTGAAGGATGTAAACAAAATCTGAATCGAAGCAACGTTGCTCAGAAAATAATCATATAGTATTTACCATTCCTTTAGCAATTTGCCACGCAAATAAAAAGAGTTGTTTGGTTCGAAAGTTCTCCTCCTCGTCTTCTTCATCACTACTGACATCCTCGTGTATGCTTTCGATTACAGGTGGCATAGAGGGTGAAGGCTTCGCTTGACTTTTTCCTGTTGCGGCTTTGCTGCTTAGTAGTTCTTTGTCCTTTACTTTCCACTCTCCGTCCTTAGGGAAATTTTACAAAAAAAAATCGTTAATGGTCTAGTTTAAACAACTCGAAGAAACCGAATAGATCGAGTCAATCGCTAAGACGCAGCTTTCGCTCTACTAGAACTCGGCCAGCCGCGAGGTCTGATCGAGATCATGCAGCCGCTTTTTTCAAAGCCTATAAAGCCCTTATGGACCGCCATTCTCCAGGCGTTGTGGTTTGTGGCGAAGGTTTCCCATCTAAGAGTAGGATTCGATTCAGTTTTTTGTTTCAGGCCGTCTTTCAACCTCTTCAGTGGGTGTCCAATGCCATGTGCATCGCTGGCGACCTCAAAGAAGAAGACCATCTTCGGGAGGTGAGGGTCGTCCATTCAAACCACATGTCTAACCAACCGACAGACCGTATAAAAGGCCTTTGTCAGGTGCACAAAGAGGATGTACAGGCTCTGATTCTGCTCGCGGCTCTTTCCTTGATCTTTCATACGGCGAATATTATGTCGATTGTCCCTCTGTTTGTCCTGAAGGCACACTGACTCTCGGAGACGAAATCATCCAGGAGGGGGTGTGTGATACAACTCATTATGATGCTTGCCATGATCTTTCCTGGAATACTCAACAGCGAGATGCCTCTGTCGTTGTCACAGGATGCTCTGTCATCGTTGTTCTTGTACAGGTGGTGGTACAGGTGACCAAAATAGCATTGAAACGAGAGGTTGTGACGTAATTCAAAAAGGCGCACGCGCAGAAATAGTACAACAACGACGAAAATAGCACGACAGTTTTCGTAACACAGGACCTACAGCTACTATTATGTTGCGTTCTCCTTTAGTCGAAAGTAAAAATTAAAACAGTTGCCAATTTATTTCGGTGCCCCCCCCCCTCCCTTATATAAGGGACTGGATCCGGCACTGCACTAAACCGTGAAGTCGACATATCTGGGGACTTGCTGAAATTAGAGGCAGATCCCAGTAGAGCTCCTCAGTAGATATATGATCTCTCCAGCTTATGTTCAGAGCAGCGCGTAGCCACCTTGTGTAACAGCCATCAATTTGTTCTTCCAGTGCGGCAGTCAATGTCCAACTCTCTGACCCGTACAATAGAACAGATTCAACTGAAGCTCTAAAGAAACGTATCTTCAGATCTCTGTTGCGGTTCGATTTCCACACCACTATTAGTTTGTTCTTAGCGGCCCAAGCTTTTCTTTTATGTATCTCGAAGTCTTTCTTCGTTTGACCTATCCAAGAACCTATGCACTTGAAATCGTCCACTTACCTTGGCCTTGAATTGTCTAGGGTAGTAAGGTCGCCCTGTGTCGGAGGTTGTAGGCCATGTATTCAGTCTTGCCGATAGCAGCAGTTTCAACTCCCTCTAGCAGTGATTGGGCTTTATCCAAGTCATATGAAACCAATGCGATATCGTAAGCAAAGACTGTGTCAGTGACCACAACTGTGGGACAGCGACGACTTCTCTCCCTCAGTGTAAATCCAAGGTCTTCCTAGCCTTTAATTGCGGATCTCATTGCGTAGTCTAATGCTATGATGAACAGGAACGGAGCTAACGTGTCACCCTGTAGTACTCCAGCATGGAAAGCAAAGAAATCTGTTTATCCATCAGGTGAGCAAACTTTGGCTTCAGTACTATGATACATCGACGCTCTAGCCGAGACTATTTGATTTGGGATGCCGTAAGCCCAGAACGTCAAACATTTTGTCTCTGTTCACCAAGTCAAACGCCTTTTTGAAGTCCACAACGATAAGAACCGCTGTTAGATTCTTGACCTTTATGCCTTCAAACAATCTTCGAAGAGTAAGTATCTGAGCAAGTGTTGATCTTCCTGGTCGGAACCCGTTCTTATTTGTGCGCTGCAGGGGGTCTAAATGGGGGCGGATCCATGTTAAGAAGCACTCTATTATAGATCTTAGCTGCTGTTGGAATTAGCGCAACACCACAATAGTTCTGAGGTTCAGTGGGATCGCACTTTTTCGGTGCGGGGTTTATAATGCTCTTAGACCATAGCTCAGATTTTCCGCTACCTTCAAGCATCATATTACACACGTCTAGCAACTGGTCATTGAGTGAGCCACTTTTCTATACTTCAGCTGTGATTTCATCTATGCCAGGTGCCTTATTGTTGGCTAATGTGTTGTCGATGGTATTGAGTATTCCAAAGTGAAGGCACTGGTTGCTGATAGGACGAGTATCCTGTACAATTTACTAACTGGGTTCCTGTCTTCGGCCACAGGTTGGCCTAAGACTGTGGCAAAATGGTCCCTCCATTTTTCCAGCCTCACTTCAGCAGTTTCGCCTTTAAGACGACCTGTAGCTGACGAGGTCCTTCCCGTTATCTCATTAAATTAATAGTATCCCATGCTCTTTTTGCCTGATTCTGCACTGAAGCGTTTTCGATCTCAGGGGGTTTCTGGGCCAGACATTCCACTTGTTCGCTGTCATATGCCGCTTGAAGTTCCTCTTTGGCTTGTTTTAGGTAGTTCGGGGATCGTTCACATTGTGTTTTTCCTCAAGCTCGTACAGGGCCTCAAAGTGATTCTTAACTTCCACAGTATAAGCCTCTCTTACGGAATGGCTGGTGCTAAAACAATGCCAGTCGAAACTGGTACGTTTGGCAGTTGTTTTCCCATTGGCTCGCAAACTGAAGCGTAGTTTAGTTAAGACAATTTTATGGTCTGAATATACTGTACTGAAAGAGTCATATGCCTGACAGTCTTTGACACAGTTCCTCTATTTCCTGTTTACCAGTATATAATCAAGTTTGGCTTTGCAGCCATTTGGGTACATGAACGACCACAACTTTTCATTGCTCTTTTGGAGGCGTGTGTTTCAAATTATAAGCGCACATGCAGTAGCCATATCCAGCATAAACGTCTTTTTTCCAAAGCTAAACCCATTACAGTCTAAGGGACTGATTTGTGCATTCATACTGCACTACATATGATCTTAAGGTTATCCAGGTAGCTTCTTTATTACTTTAGAGAGAGTGTTGTAGAAAGCTAGAGCATCGCTGTTATCAGAGCATTTCGTTGGACTGTAGCAGCATATAATAGTACGTAGTAGCAGGGTTGCCATTAAAGTTTGCCATAATGATCCAGCTATTCTCTACTACAGCATTGCCCTCTAGGGATTTGTAAGCAGAGAGGCTTAGTAGCATACCCATTCCTCCCCCACAACTGTTCACGGACTTCCTCCTACACGAGGAAGTGGCCAAGATCCAGCCTTTGCCGACATCAGTATAGTGTACGTCCTCACTATCGTGAAATTTTCGATGTTCCTGCAGACAAACAACAGATTTTTCTTTCTCCTCTGCCAGCGCGGTAAGCTCTCCAATCTTCTCACTGGAGTTGAGTGAACGGATGTTAAAAGTTGACACCAGAGTGTTTATCTTGCATCTTAGGAGTCTTCCATTAGCTGACTAATCAACTGACTTATCAACATGGTTGCACACTGGGGGACGCGGCCCTTGTTTACCCTGGCGACGGCCGAGCCGGTATGTAGGGATGTTTGCAGTGTTCATCAAATCAGTGTTTCAATGGCTAGGCTCACTGAGACAAATTCCAGCAAGCGATGCTGGAGGAGCGCCAGACCTTCCAACGGTGGGCTCGTTTTCTGTAGGGCTTGTCTCCCTTAGCCTGTGGCTAAAACAAAAAGTATACCAAGTACACCAAGTACCCGCATTACTTGTAGTAGTAAATATTACCAAAAACGTCTTACTTGATTTTTAGCGGAAGTTGAAGGAATCACTTCAAGAACGGCATCCTTGTCGCTTTGCTGTGCAATGTTCACTTGCTCCTTGTGTGCAGAATGTTCATCGTCCATACCCTCATTATTGAAGGCGAACCTTTGCTAAATGATTTTTAAAAAAGGCGATTAAAAAAAGGCGATTAATTCGTATGTAAAATTGTAACATTACATTGTTTTGAAGTAGAAGCTACTGTCTCTAAATAAAAATTACAATATGACACAAGTTTACGCAGTCTACTACCTTTTTCTTCTTATTATTGTATTTGCTTATAAAGTTCCCGCAGTTTAAAATCCAATTTAAATCATTATATAAAATCTTATTCACTAATAATTGTCTTCCATTAGTTTCGGGTACTTGAACTAAAACTGTGTAATTCGACTAATAGAAGACAGAAAGGAGGTGAATTTGTTCATTTAAAGTTCCACTGAAATAAGATAGAAATTATATTTTCCATTCTTCAGAAACCACGATATTTCATTCAATAACAATACTCTTTTGTTACGAGATATCTCTTCAGTCACTGAAGCGTCACCTTTCGCTTCGCCCAGTGCTCTTAAGAATGAAATATATCATGTTACACCTTTCGTATCGCTAGACAAGGCATCCTCGGAGAGCCAGAGGCAGTCAGTCGGGTCGGGAGAAAAGGCGCGACAAACAAAAAGTTTTCAGTCAAGGGCGGAAGAGTCCCTGGGTGCAGACACTTACCAAACCATTTCCAAACGGTCAAGCTGAGAGTGTGAAAAGAATGCTTTGTATTATTGTGCCCAATCGATAAACAGCATCTCCTGAGTTCTTTTGGTGTTTTCGTACACGACTGCTATTGTCTCGCCATACTAGTTTGGCTCGTGCACCAAAGAAATATACGCTGTCAGGAAACTTTCAGTGTGATAAAAAGCCCGTCCATGAATTCCAAAAAACTGCTACTGTCTACCCGAAAACTAAAACATGGAAACATATGTAAGGGTATATAAAAGATGCTTATCCAAAAATATAAACTTGAGCTTACAACACGTATTCAAGCTTGCATCTATCCTGATCGATCACGCCATCGTAAAAATCGTTTACGATATCTTGTAATTGGTCGTAAACAGAATGTTCTGGGAGAAAATTGGAACAGTCCTGCTGATAGCATCTGAAACGTCTTCCCAAATGATCCGTAGTTCCTCCGTTTTTGGTAAGGGCAAAG
This sequence comes from Porites lobata, assembly GCA_942486035.1. NCBI lineage: Eukaryota > Metazoa > Cnidaria > Anthozoa > Scleractinia > Poritidae > Porites > Porites lobata. Next base: position 510,543 of record CALNXK010000211.1, on the reverse strand, counting down.
TAGGAATTGCCAACATTCCCCTTGCACGCAAAACCTTGGTGAAAGAACCGGACAAGTATGGCGCAATAGCCGTCGTGTGTGAACACACGAAAAGAGAATAGGAGCCGCTGTTCGCCCATTGGGCACAATAATACAGAGCATTTGAAATTTGCAATTTGAAACGGTCTGCTGAGAGTCGGTACCTAGGGGCTCTTCCGTTCGTGCTTAAAAACTTTTTCTCCCGACCCACCTGACTGTCCCTAGGTCTCCAGGGATGGAGACAAGGCCGCTTGTGGCTTAAGTGTGTTTATTAAAACTCTTACATCAGGGAGACTGTGAGTGGCTGACGCCATGTCCTTTGGGACGTCACTCTGGCGCAATGAGATCATTTCCATGGTGACCTGAGCCTGCTCTTCCTTTGCCGTTTTCTTCAAGAGTTTGCCTGCTTGTTTTTGCTACGAAGAAGGAAAGACCGATCAATCCACCCTATAAGAGTGTTCCACCCTCCCTCTTCTACCAACCCATAAAAAAGACATCGAACAAATTTTATCAGAGGGCATTAGACATAATAACTTTAATTTGTGGTGATTTTTACAGGCATGTGAACAATTTCAATGTCTAATACAATGAGCCGTCAACCAGACACAGAGGACACTGAACAACGAACGGTTTGGGGACTTTGAAGAATAGAAAAGAATAGCAGGGTCAAACAAAAATGGATAAAATATTGAATCAGTACAGTTTGTCAACAAGCCTATCTACCTGATGTCTGGTCTCTCCCTGATCTTTCAGAATCTCTTTGTCAGCATATGATCTCTCGGAGGTTTTAAGTTCGTTGATCTAGACATCCAGCAAGCAACATTATCAGTTTCGGAACAAATAAATTAAAAGACCAATATATCTGTGTGAATTTGTTTAAAGGTGCCCGCAAGGTTTTTGCTTGAACACGGGCAGCAAGCCGGAGAAACCAAAAAATTGCAGATAGCTTATCAGAGAGCTTAGGCCCAGACCTAATAGTGGGTGGGTGTGGGTTGGTGTGGGTGGGTGTGGGTGGCTGGCTGGCTTTTTTGAGTTAAAAGTAGGGGGAGGGCGGGGAGATTTTGTAACTTTGATATAAGATGTTCAAGCCAGAACGCAGTTCAAAGTCAAGGAATTTTTCCTGTAGGCTAGCCCACCCAGCCAAGTAGAAGCTGTGACTCATAATCGTAACACTACTAGCAGAGCTTTGGGGGAGTGAGTTTCATGGGTGGTGAGGATGAGTTCTTGCTCCTTGGACTTGGTTGTCTATAGAGTGAGTGCAGGCACCTTGTATCAAATCCAGTCAGATATATAACAATGTTAAAATATTTTCCCTTAAGGTCTGAGAAATGTCGAGAGAAAATATTTTCTCTTTGTAACAAAAGTTATAAAAAAATTCTTCTGATTTCAATAACAAGAATTTTATCGGGTTTGAAATTGGCATCTTCGCAGATGTGGATCAGCAGTAGTCCCAATACATGATAGGGCTGGTAGCTGGATAGTCATAAAAAATGGTGGTCTATCTTTTCAGAACATGAGAACACGCTGCAAGAGATTTCTTCATTTTCTTACCTTTTTTCTTCTGCGGCGTAGCCACGTCAAGAGGTCACCACACGGAACATATTCTATGACCAGCAGCATTTTCTCTTCAAGCGTGCAGCATCCAACCATGGATACAACGTTCTTATGTGAGCCTAACAGTTTCATTTGTTCAATCTCAAACGTGAACTCTTCTTTCTGTGTTTCAGATGGATCATCTAAAGACAATTGAATAAAACGATTCCGTCTTCTTCATTCTTGCGTTGACAGCATTGTTTATTCAGTGCTAGATTTTTATTTGCATGACAGATATTCATCCCTTTTTATCCGACACGCATCCCCCTATGCACAAAAGGATAGGTAGATTCTACCTTTTAATTGCATTTCACTTTAACAGTGACGTTACCACTCCACCTTCTTTAATAGCAGGCTCGGAGAGGATTGCTGGAACAGTCAGGGTGGGTGTGGCGAGCTGCCTTGAACCCCTACCCTATTTACCCTATCTCAGGCCTTAACCGTTGTTTTCGAAGGATAACAATGATAAAAAGAAAAATTGACAACACCAATACTGACCAACAGCGCCAGCCAGAAAAATCCAAAAATTTGGATTTTTTCCCGACTGCTTTGCTGTTGGGGTCTCAGAAAGATCCAAACGGGGAATGAAAATGGAAAGAATTCCTTTCTGCTGCATAAAAAGAACTGAACATAAGTTACAATTTCAAGCGCTTGTGGCTTTCTCTCCTTTATGTACATTAATTTTTTTTTTTTACCTTGTAAAACTTTGACAGCCACCAGCTGTGGTGCTTTCGGCTTCCTGGATAATACAGGCCACTTTGAAGTCTCGGTGACCAACGCCTCCATCTCATCACTCTTACTAAAGGTTGCTTTGTAAACAACACCGAACGCTCCTCTCCCCAGCTCTTCCTCGAATTCTATTTGCTCATGCAGTATTTCCCACTTATCAGAGGGTTGTGAATCAGGTGATCTGGATAAAAAAGACATAATAAAAGCTGGATTTTCGTCCACGAATCAGTAAGACAGATTAAGGTTGCGATTAATTAAATGGAGCTCGTTAGTAATCGTAATGATAACTTGGCTATTATCTGTTTAAGCACCATTTGCTCAACCTGAAAAACGTACCAGCGCTAAAACTTTGGCTTTTACACGACTGTTTTTGCAGACAAGGACGTGTAGAGAAACCGAGGAATAAGTATTGACCAGGAACATCGGAAATGCCTTCCCCCTCGGTATGTGTTTCTGCCAATTGACAATAAATTAGAAGACAAATTTTAAGGCGAACAAAATTGGAAGATAGGTGACAGTACGAAAGTGGCACTTAAAGAACTTTAAGATCACGTTTAATTTAAACGGGTCCGGACGTATGAACGGAAAAAGACTTGCTCAGCGCCGCATTTCGGTTACACGGGAACCTCGAACAGTTTTTCAACGGCAAATAGTACTGAAATTTGTTACGTTAAAGAATTTGCACGGTTACCCCGTGTAAAAGGGTTGCACACAGGAAAAGATTGAATCGTTCCTTGAAACATTTTTTTCGGACCCGTGTAAACGGGGTCTAAGAGAAAATTTTTCATTCTATTTAACACACGGGTAATTTTATTGTTGAATAAAGCTTCGTCCGACTTAACCATCCCTTGCCCTTTTGGGTACTGCTGAACACAGGCTCCACCACCCCATTTTTAAGTGAGAAAACGTCACACCATACCCGATTAGAGATCAAACGCCGCTTCTCGAAACACAAAAGAATGTAAGAAACATATGCCCAGGGCTTTGCAACCTCTTTGGGAATAGTTTGATATCGTGTTGATATGACAGATGACCCTTAGTCTAAGATAGGCTCAAAAGCGGTTGTCTGTAAAAATAAACAGCTGGCAGAGAGAGGAACCTCTGAAGAAAGCTGTGGAATTTTTAAAAAGCAACCAAGGAGTTTAACTTGCAACCTCCCCGTTTTCGGTTATTCACTCAGACTACCAAAAATTGGGTTTCTTTCTATCGAATGTTCGTGCTCAGGATCTTGGGCGTTGGGTCTAGGTTGCGTTCTCTCGACGTCGAACTCAATAATATTTTTTTACTAATCAAGTCAATTTTCAATTTAATTTTCAAGATATTCTTCTTCAGCATCTCTTCTTTTTTACTGACTTTTTTAGGTTTTCAGCCCCTCAGCTAAAACAAAATACTATATTTTTTTTTAACCTGAGTGACTTCTTTGTAACTGTCAATGGGTTCACGACGCTGTGTAAGTGTTCACGTGATGTAATCTAACCAATAACGTCGCGATAAAATTAAATGCTACGAAAGTAATATTTTGCTGAACAATGTGGTTGACAAATTAAAAGCTACACACACCTTTCAATAGTCTTTAGCTTCTTTCCTCTGTAGCACCAGACGAAAATAGCGGCGGACAGCAGCAAAAAAGCGGAGGTGAAACCAAGTGAGATGGAAATAACTTTAGAAATGGCGCGGGTCGGATTTTCGGGTTCAGATGTCGTGCTATTCTTAACTGCAAGGAAAGATATTGCATTATAAATGGCATAGGAAACATGGGACTATGCGCTGAATAAAAAAGGGTACATTAACTTACGAAAACTTACTTTAACTATCTTTAAATTCACCTCGCAGCTAAGCGAGGCTTTTCCTCCTTCACATCAGATCTAAACTAAACTAAACTAACTTCACCCTGTTTCGGAGGAACATTCAGGGGCACCAAACGAGGATATAGTTCAAAACCACTTAAACATAGCATTATTGTTAAACGTATTTTAGTAATTGAACGGTAGATATAGGCATATTTTTATCCCTAAAAAGTTTTCATCTGTTCGGATTTCCTAGCTGAAAGTCTAGTGATCCCAAAAACTTACTTTTTGGAAAATTTCAGCCAGAAATAAGGCTCCCGAAAATTCTAGGTGATATTTTTAGGGTAAAAATCCGTTAAAAACGGGCAATTATACCATTTTCAACTAAGAAATTTTACAACAAATGTTCCGAAAATTCTAGATCTTAAATCGTCTTCCGAACAGATATTTTCCGAATTGACGTTGGGTGCCTCTGAACACTGCACTGCGGGCCTTAACTGGCAATTTTTTAGCTTTGTTGTGTCCATTATACTTACTACTATTACACAGATATCCTTCACAACAGTGTAGATGTTGATCTTTTAATTGTTGGCATTCATCAGCGGATATACAGCCTTGAATGGTGACTTGTTTGCCGCTTGCCGTTGTATTGTCGTATTTGAAACAAAGGTTTTCTGGAAATGCACAGTTGACTGTCATGGGAACAGATGAGTTCCTGCTGGGGTACTCATAACAAACAGTACCTAAAGATAAATATAATGCAGAATTCGGAATTTTTAAACCATCGAGTATCTCGCTGACAAGGTCACTTACCTCAAAACCTGGGGCAAAAGCGTGAAAATACAGCTTGTAGAAAAGCTTAAGAGGCTGTCCGCGTAAGAACCGATAAGGCAAATTTCGGTCTATCACGGATTGCCCTGATTTTTTCAGTGGAAGATAACTATCCAATCACATGAAGAAATATCACATTTATTTGGACCAACTCAAATTTTTCTCTATTTTACAGCAAGATTTTCTCGGTCACCTAAAACTGGCCCGTTTGCCGTCAGAAGTGGTGCGATTTTGCTGAAACTTTAGGGCTCTGTCAAACCTACCTTACACAGCCGAATAAACTGATTATTTTACACACAAAAGTTTTAACTATGGTTAATAGTCTCAAGGTTTAATAGTTGCATTCTGTGGAAATTTAGCTGAGATATGATTTTTTTAAAATGACCTTTAATTTGCTCAGCAGGAAAAGTACTTTGCATAACTAGAGCTGAACGGTAATTTCGCAAAAGTGGCACCTGACCCAGACTCAAGTCTATGATAAATCAGAAGTACTAAGACCAGTCTTCTTCTTAACGCAATAAAATTTGTGGGCACTCTTCTCTGCGTGCCGTACAAAGTTCCGTTAATGTTCCAAAATTCGCCACTTTGACAGCAAAGCTGGAATTGTAACGGGTCCGCATTTGATCGACTAATTTCCACAGCTTTAACGTTTCTAGTTATCACTAAATGTCATTAGACCCTTTAAATGTTGGACGTTTGAAAACATGTGGAGAAAACTTAGTAGTCGCTTTTCCTTGGGTCTTTTTCTTGTCGACGATGAACGTTACTTCATTCTCCGTATGCAAATTAGCTTTAGATGCTTTTCAACAAATGGTCAGGAAATATAATCCTTACATTTCACATTTCTAAGGGGAAAAATAACTCTCCTTTCCACAGAAAAACACAAACCATTACTTAGACTCCCCTTAAGGTCTGTTTTTTTTTGTTAACGAGGAAGAAGCAGCTGAATAATATATCGTGATATATATGTTTGCGCGGCTTAAAATAATTCAATTACTGTGGCCTGTCACGCATTCCTTAAGAGGGGTGGTCGATTAGAAACCAATAGCGTTGTGTCGATCAATTCTATAACATTATCATCTTTTTTTAAAATGATAGTTTTTGATAATGATAAGAAATAAGAGTTCACTCGAAAATTTCTGGGCACTCTTTTTTGCGTGCCGTAAAAATAAAAAATAGCGTTAACCTCGAAAGCTTTATAATGATATTTGCTTATCAGGAGAAGGCAGATCTTTGTACATGGTACTATGATAAAAAAATGCCCCACACTTTTTCTGTCTTAAATTAGCAGTAAATTTCAGTTTCATTCAAAGATCTTTAAAGCGTTTATCGGCAGCAGAATGAAACGGGAAAAATAGTTCCTTTTTTCAGTCTGAATAAACGCAAAAGGGAGTATCTTTCTAGTTTTTGTTAGGGTATAACATCCGAATTCTAACGATGATCTTGTTTTGGTTTCAATCTGATTGAACTATAATGTTACAGTTTCAAATATAGTTATGTCAATGAAATCGCCGAAGAGATCAATTGTGAAAAATGGCTTTTTCGGCTATTTCATCAAGCAGTTCTTCCACGAGATCGTTGACAGAGTGAGGTCCCAGTAGGGGTGCAGGAGGAAAATGTGTTGGTCACAGAGTGCATGGATGATATTACGTCGCACTTAGCCAGCTGTCACTTGTCTAAGTTTAGCAAGTGTACCAAAGACAATGAAAATGAACTCATTTTAGCGAGAGTACGTATTCGAGGCTTGGTGGGTATTCGTAACTGAAATGACAATCTGCCCAGGGCACAGACACCTACTTGGCAGGTTTTTGCGATCACCAAGATCTTGTTAGGCTCGATTGTAAGCCGCTGTTCTGGAAACTGAGCCCCCAACGGAAGGGGAGACGGCGGAAATCGAGCCTAAGGTCTTGTCAATACCCCGGTCACACTCTGGATCATACTGGCAAAATAACTTCTGTGGCAGGAAGACATCTCGTAAATTTCCAGATAGCCAGCGAAATAAGTCAAAGTTTTGTTCCATCACGTAAGTATCATTCCTTTTTCTTCTTCGTGCCAAAAAGTTTCTTAACGTATAGAGATATTCTAATTTCTCTATTTAACATTTTATCTTGCGATGTTTTCTGAAGTTCGTTTCCAGTTTATTTGAGCTTGCAAAGATAGTTTTTGTTATTTCTATTTTTTGACAGCCGTGTATCTTGCCCTAATCAATTCTCACCTTTAAAATACTATACATACCGGTGAATCCGTGTGTTGTAAAAGATAGTTTTCTGATGATTGTTTGAAGAGCATTATAAATGGGAAAAAAAGAACTTTCTTCACGGAGTCAGGATTCAACCTCGGGCTTTCCCGCCCCTGCCATTTTCTAAGAGAATGTCCTGGGGACGAGGCTAAGAGTGATTGTGGTCGAGGTGTCGTTCACGTGTATGAAAAGTATTTCATTCTTGCAATAAAAATAATTTTTTTGAACTTTTAAAAAACAGTGTTTACAACATGTCTCTGATTTTGTAAAAATTAGTGAGACTTCAAAGTACCTTAGTGTTCAGTTCAACTTTATATAGCCGATTTGCTCCTCCTGTCGCAAGAAACTTGAAAAAACTTGACGCCGAAGGGTCGAGAAGAGTACGATTGAACAGGCAGCAACCATGTCCACACATTTGCCGGAGAGGTTTATTGGACAAGATTTCTCTGTTTTTCTTGTTTTGATAACGTTTTCAGTCTTCAAAAATGCCTCCAGATTGCTGTTTTTTTTGTATTTATACCCTCTTGAACAATGTGCTCCATCTCATCTCGCCATTTTTAACCTACTTTACCATCCACCCTCTCTCCCCACTGTTCCACCTCTACTTTTACAAGCATTTGTACTTAAGGGGGTGAAATTTCTCCCGTATATATTAATTTCTGAAAAATTAAGTCCTTCTACTTTTTCCTTAAATTCTTAAACTTAGTTCTTTTTTCTTTAAGAATCGCCAAAGATGCTGCTAAGGCTGCAACAAGCGCACTCGCCCTTTTATATACTTCATCTAGTGAAATGCCCACCCTTTCATATACCTGAAGCCTAAAAAAGATACTCCTTTCGGGGCCGAACCTCCCCGTATAGGCCATCATAGCGAGTTCCCCCCACCCCCGTACCAATTACGTGCTCACCTATTGCCAGCCCATGTTGGACTCTAGGCCCGTTTGAGTCAACACGTAAACATAGTCCTAAGTGTATACAAGTTGAACTTGACCATAGAGATCTGTTGCAAGAAGACGAGGAGTTCGAAAGGCAAGAGCTTGTTGCAGAAATCGCTGAAGAATATTGAGACCACAACACCCTCAACCAGAAGCTTTCAACCTATGTGTATGTCAAAGGATGAACAACCTAGTCAGTTCAACGTGGTAATGCTAAAAAAATCTTGCGTCACTTTAAAATGCCATTCAAATCCAGTGAAAGAAAAGGAGACCTAATTGACAAACTTTCGTCTCTCATACAAGATTGCACGTGCTTTTCTCCATCAGCTCAGGAGTGAACATAGGGATCCTTAATTTAGTGTGATTAACAGCCGGCAAAAACGTTTGGGATTTAACAGGAGACGGACCGTTAACAATAACTACCGTATTTATTCGAATAAGCGCCCAACCTCGAATTAGCGCCCACCTCGAATAAGCGCCCATCCTAGAGGCAGAAAAAGTTAACAAGCGCCCAGCCTCGAATAAGCGCCCACCCCACCCCACTCCCTCCCACAAAAACTCCAATAAGATATAATAAGAGACCCTCCCGAAGAAGGAGTTTTCTTCAGGGTAGTATTGTACAGAAACCTTGCTTTGTTACATCTTCCCTTTTTGTTATTAGCATTTACTGTTTTGTTGCAAAATATACGACTACACTTGCTGAGAATGGTGAAATTTAATAAGCGCCCAGCCTCGAATAAGCGCCCACCTCCAATAAGCGCCCACTCTCAAGGTCCAAAAATTTAATAAGCGCCCAGGGCGGTTAATCGAATAAATACGGTATGCCTGTTTCTGCATGCCATTTCTCATTTTTACTCAAATGTTGTTAATTTGCGATAAACACAATGCTCTGTTATTACCACCATAAAGTTTGTAGGGTGGCCTATAGTTAGCTAGGGATCTAGGAAATGTGTATGCTGCTTAAAGGACTTGGCAGGTGTGGTCCTGTGGTGTCGCACGGTATTTCTGAAGTTGTTTGCGAGCTATTTCCAAAATATTAATTGTTAATTCTGAAATTGAAAATATTGTACTAGTGCTCGTGAATAAGAGTGGCAGTGTCCAAGTGACTACTTTGTAGCTAATTGTCGTGTATTACACCAATGGCTGTCATATTAAACCCTATCCTCACGGTGGCTCGCGGGGATACTGACTCAGTTAAAACGGTCGTAGAATGAATAAATACAACAGCACGGTATTTCCCACCCAGTAAAGAATCGGAATTAACAGTGATTAAATTGTATGATTATCAATAACTATCACTTCAAAAGAAATATAATCAGATAAAAGAACTGATCGATACATGGCCACTCTCGGGGAATGCGTGACGGGCGATAATAATTAAATTATTTTAATTCGCTAAACATATCCTCTTCTACTGCTTCTTCCTCGTAAAAGAAACAGACCTAAGGGGATTTTAAGTCATATATTCGTGTTTTTCCGTGGAAAGAAGAGATGTTTTTCCCTTAAACATGTGACATATAAGCAGTTATGTTTCCTGTCAATTTGTTGAAACGACGCATCTAAGGCTAATTTGCATACGGAGAATGAAGTCGCGTTCTGATCGTGGACAAGGAAAAAAACCAAGAAAAAGCGATTACCAAGTTTTCTCCTCATGTTTTCAAAATTCCAACATCTAAAGGGTCTAATGATATTTGGTGATGACTAGAAATGTTAAAACTTCGGAAATTAGTCGATCAAATGCGGACCGTTACAATTCCAGCTTTGCTGTCAAAATGGCGAATTTTGGAACATTAACGGAACTTTGTACAGCGCGCAGAGAAGAGTGCCCACAAATTTTATTACATTAAGAAGTAGACTGGTCTTAGTACTTCTGATTTATCGTAGACTTGAGTCTGGGTCAGGTGCCACTTTTGCGAAATTACCGTTCAGCTCTAGTTATGCAAATTACTTTTCCGGCTGAGCAAATTAAAGGTCATTTAAAAAAAATCATATCTCAGCTAAATTTCCACAGAATGCAACTATTAAACCTTGAAACTATTAACCAGAGTTAAAACTTTTGTGTGTAAAATAATCAGCTTATTCGGCTATGTAGGGTAGGTTTGACAGAGCCCTAAAGTTTCAGCAAAATCGCACCACTTCTGACGGCAAACGGGCCAGTTTTAGGTGACCGAGAAAATCTTGCTGTAAAATAGAGAAAAAATTGAGTTGGTCCAAATAAATGTGATATTTCTTCATGGGATAGGATAGTTATCTTCCACTGAAAAAATCAGGGCAATCTTAGCCTGAAATTCATCCGATTGCTTCGAGTCGTTTTCTCCTCTCAACAACGTCTGAATCGACCGGCCGTTAATGCCGTCCAGTGACGTCACTCACTACCCGAAAACCGGGTAGTGATTTTGATTGGTTGATTGTCTAAACATTCGCATAATTATGTATAATTATGAAAAATTTTAGCGGGATTGTCGCTTGATTTTCAGCGGATCGCATCCCTGGCATGGCATTCTTTCGTGTAGGTCAAACATTTCGATAAGCTTAATCTTTATCTTAAACAGCAAAATTGCCCTTGTCTTCGAAACTGAAATGCTAAATTGAACTGCGAATGAAGAATCCTTGCGGAGAGTCGGTAGGTTTTTCATTTAGAGCCGCTTTGTGGTTTCGGCGGCCGGTAATTTTGTTTACGCTAAGTTTTCTGAGAGCAATGTTATAATTCGACCTTCTTGCTATTTTCACCTTCAGATGTAATGATTCTGTTAGCTTTTCTTTCTTGTTTTCTTGTTTTTTTCTTCGTTAAGGACCAAATAGCTTCTTTTCAATTGAAGCAAATCATTGTGTTTTTGAACTAAGTGTTTCGTGTGTGTGTTTATTTCATTGCGTGATTGCGACCGAGTTTAATTATAGAATTCAGTACAACCGGTTCAGTGTTGTACTGCATGCAGTTGATAGTTTGAACGTTAAACATGAATTACGATCGAAAAAATAAAGCAATTCTGTATCATGCAGACATTTCCAAACGATATTTCTCGCTTTGCCACTTGAAAATCGTGTTTTACTTTTTACATGAATTAAAGCAAATGTCAAGGAGTAGTGACGTCACTGGACGGCATTAACGGCCGGTCGATTCAGACGTTACTGAGGGAGTAATAACGATTTGAAGTAATCGGATGAAATTCAGGCTAGGGCAATCTGTGATACACCGAAATTTGCCTTATCGGTTCTTACGCGGACAGCCTCTTAAAAGCGGAGCTTTTATTACACTCGAAGCCATTCACTGAAATTTGATAGAATTTAACCCGAAAATACTAAACGAAAGTTTGAGAGGAAAAACATATTACACATTTCGCCTAATTTTAGAGAAAAAGTAATAGAGAGATTAAGATTCACGTTTACCGCAAACGGTGTTCTGTCACACTTTGTAATACCTATCGCACTTTGTAATAAAATTTTCACAATTCTTGATTCCCACCCCAGGGCCTGGGGTGGGGATTTGAATTTTTTTAAAAAATTTGCAATCAAATTCCCTGCCCACGGGCAAATCATTCCAGTCAAATGCAACCAAATTTCCCCACCCCAGGCTGCACATTGCTGTCAATCCCAAGGCAGAACCCAAGAAAGGCACAATAAAAATATCTCCAAATAAAACTATGCAATCTTTTATAAACGCTGCTGCATCACCAAAGATAGATGTTCCTGTTACAGCTACAATTATACGTTTTAACAATAATCCGTGTTACACTGTATACAATACATAAAACTTCAGGAGAAAGTCCACATTTTGTAAGTTTAAAATACCGTTCTTAGTAAAGGGTACAAAGAAAGTCAGTCAGTTATAAGTTTACAGTGATTGTAGCGAGTGAGCCATACACTAATCAATTGTACTTGCAAAAATCGACTTGGTTTCTTGTTACTTCCGTTTACTTTGATACCACAGTATTTTAAGAGGTTCAATTGATAAAAAAAAACGCTAAAACAAACAAAACTTGAAGACAAAACAATGAAATCCACTCGGCCTTCGCTTGTTCTCATTGGCTTCCATGACTTTGTAATCTTTTCAAACCGTACGGCGCATGCGTGAAGCGTGGAAGCGGGAAAGATATGTTCGGTCTAAGACTTTTTCGTCCCAGTCGGCAGTCAAATATCTCCACGTCGGGTGAAGAAAGATTCAAATATCCCCTCCCCTAGGAGAACAAGATCCGTCAAATGCCCTACCCCAGGGCCAACAAAGACAATCAAATCCCAACCCCATGCCCTGCCTACCCCCCCTCCCCCCCCCGCCGGCTTTACATTGATAGGTGCATAAGAAGATAAAAACAGTCCCGAACGATTCCTATGGTTACAACTGGCATAAGACTACTTTTTTTTGTATAGAAGCAATAAAGAGTAAACGGAAAATAAGGGAGAAACTTGGTCGCGTGGTACAAATTCACGTCTGCCGTTTGGTGTAAACGTGAATCTTAATCTCTTAATTTTCATAAAACGTCTTATGTGGTTGTTGCTGTATGAATAACTAATTAGCTAAGAAGAATAGTGTTTTTCAAGGATCTCATTTTGAGCTTGGGCTACTTGTGCAATAACATGCTAAAAAGACCTTACTTCTAGATGTGGACGGTATAAAACGTACTTGTTACTGACGCTGGCATTTCACAAATATAGTTCTTTTGGTCGTCACAGTCCTGCCCCTCTTCTATCGTTCCACTGTCTGTCTTCATTTGCCAACATTTTGAATCACCTTTTCGGCCAATCCATACTTGCTTTTAATATAAAGGTATAAAAGGGATAGAGAAAAAAAACATAAAATGGAACAATTTACTTAAAAAGCCACAATTAAGGTGGTTGAAAACAGTTTGATCATTGGAGTGTCATTCAAAACTCGTTGAAGGTATAAGGTTCATATTTGGTATAGGCAGTTTAGACATAAGATTTCGAACGTTGCCATGGCAACAAGGATGTATCGAAAAACTGGCTAATTTTTTAATTTGGTAGGTTTACGCAAATCGAGTCGTTAGATTTCCTTATGAATGTTACTATTAAGAAATCCTATTTTTTTAACTCAACTTGACCAAATTGTAATTAACAATTAGTTTTTGACATTTTCCGGGAAATAGTTTCATATGAAAATTGAATGTTTCTATTGTTTAAAGTGTGATATTAAAAGGAAATCTGCAACATTTCGTCAAATTCTCTTTCGTCACGCCATATGACCAATCATTTTTCCGTTTCGTGATTTAAGCTTGAAGTGTTGTTAGTCATTTTGGAAAATAGTATCTGCCACAAATTTTGTATTATTGGTCAATCTTTTATGCTCTCGTTTCTTTTAGCAAAGTATAGTAGTCATTGTCTTAGTTATTCGCTAGTTATTCGCACCCGAGTCTTAGCCTTTATATTTAAGTTCTTTCCTTTCTTTACCTTATAAATGATGATTTCTCGGCCAAGACTTTTCTAAGACTCATTGATTAAAACTGATGCTGTTGCGGGAGTTGTCCGCCTGATGTAACTAAGGTCACTGCCATTAGTATGACAGTATGCAGTCACTTAATTATGATCACTCAGCACAATCAAATAAAGTTCACAGTTTTTGTCAAGAAGGACATCATTATTCAATCAAGATAGCATTTTAAATCAAGACTTCTCAGCTGATGAGGGGCAGAACAATTGGCTTTATATCAAGTTCACCAGTTATTTTGCCTGAATTGGGATGCTCGGAATGCACGAGGAACGATAAACGTACATCTGGTAATAATTCAGTTTGTGCGCTCAGCTTCCCAAAGAAACGTGAAACGTGGTCTTTTGAATATTATTTAGCTGCATAATGTCAAGATACTTTGCAGGGTTAGAGTTTTAGATCAGAAACTAATGAAAATGAGGTTATAACTGTCTACTGATTCAATTGGTTCTGTGTTAAAGATTACATAAAGTACTTGGGAGTTTATATAGATAAACATCTCAATTGGCAACCATAGATACAACATGTAAATAATAAATTAGCTAAAAATTTAGGAATCCTTTCAAAACTTAGATATTACATAGATCTGAATATACTGAAACAAATATATTATGCTTTAGTATATCCCTATTTGAGTTACTGTATTCTTCCTTGGGGATGTGACAGCAAAACCAGATTAGATTGTCTTCGTATTAAGCATAACAAATGTCTCCGCACCAACTTCTTTGCACATCCTAGAGAGAGTGCTGCTCCTTATTTCAAACTCCTAACAATCCTTGAATTAGAGAATATATATCAATTAAAAATATGTTGCTTTATACATAGAATGAGAAATGAGACCGATAGCATTCCAGATATTTTAATTGATGTCCTGACTCCAGCATCGCGTATACACAATCATAATACAAGATTTGTCAGTAATCTGAATTATTTTCGGCCAAGAGTATCCACCAACTTAGGTAAGACGTTCTTTAAATTCTCCGCTCCCAAAATCTGGGGAGACTGTACCGCCTGGTCTCAAGTGTCTGCCATATCATAAGTTTAAGAAAGAATGGAAGTCCTATCTTCTAATCAACCAAATCTGACCTTGCTTATATGTTCTATCACTGATATCATCTGAGATTTTACTTCCTGTTTTTACTGCTGCCGATTATTTCAACATGACGGTGTCCAACAAGAAAGCTCTTGCTACTTTGGACACTGTACACAAATTAACTTAATGTCCTTTAGTTAATTATTATTGTCAGCTACTTTATTTTCCTAGCTACCTACGTACACTTATGTAAATATCTTATATAGTGTGAAATAAAGAATTGAATTGAATTGAATTGTCACGAACTACACAGAAAATGTGATTTTGCCGCGTTCTTCTTTGAAATTTCTTATAATTATAATAAATTGCACGGGCCTTAAGAGCGGCTGTCTGTAAATATCGAGAATTTGCCGTCAAAAGGGAAATTTCGAAATTCTTCATAATCAGTCAGAAAAAACCCTTTGGGGAAACTTCTTTGAAAATCACTATCAAAGTTTCCAAAGAATTTTCTTTTTCGAGAAAACCGGCAAAAAGTGAAATGCTGCCCCACGCCATATAGTCGCCGGTCTAAAACCTTTGAATTATACCTTTTTCAAAGCCCTCGGGAAAAAAGACGGTTCACGGAAACAACTCAGGTAAATTAAGGCATGGGTCCCCAATGATTCAGTCAAAAAGTGATGGGGGTGGTCTATCTCTGAGCACTTAAGCAGTAGAAAGATGAGACTTTGCCAGATACATACATGTGTGGTTTCTGTCAATTAGGTGATTTTCAATTATGCAAATGTTGTCACGTGACTCCACACGGCCAAAAAACAATAAAAAGTCTTCAAACAAAAATGGCAACACTTTTTGTTGTGAGTTATTAAAACCGGACTGGTTTAGGACAATGTGTAATGCCAGCATCTACAACATTGTGCTTGGCCTTTTTTGACTTTTTTACTGCTTTAGAAAAAAAACGGCTTTTTCAACTAGACCCAGTCCCCCAAAGCAATTGAATCCCATCTTAACGCCTTCGATTTTAAATATCTAAAAAAGCCCAAGCACAGAAGTGATATATTAAAAGGCCTTAACATTATGCAACCGGTAAAATAATTGAGGACAAAAGAAAAAGTGTTGCCGTTTCAAGAACAAGCTTTTTCAGCCGATGGAGGTCACGTGACTTACTTTGCATAATTTTAAAGCATGAAATTGACACAAACTAAAAGTGTGGGTAGCTGGCAAGGTTTTATGTCTCTTCATCTAAAGCTCTTAGATATAGACCACCCCCTCACTTTTGAAGAGAGCAAATTAAGGCAAATTGAGGCCCATGCCTTAATTTACCTGAGAATTTCATCTCTGGCAGGTAAGTAAGGCATCCCAGTTACAATACTATTTGGTAAAAATATTGCAAGATAATGAACTTTCTACTCGGTTAAAAAACGCCCGAAGATTCCTATCTTCGACACTTTCATAAACAATGAAATTTTGCGAAACTTTGAAGGAAAAAATCACGGCTTGGTACATGGAATTTAAGAAGAATTGTTATACTTCAGTAAGGCCCTACTGTTTTAGTACAACATATAAAAAATCCAGCTTGGGCAATATAAAAGCAACCCGCTGAGAGAGGTAAATGCGCAATTCATTTTCGATGTTTTTGCATAAAATGCAGGTTAAAACCGTCACGCAACCGCGGGTAACACAAACTCCAAAAAATTGTCTTGACTCACATTTTTTTTGTGGTGGCCAGGAAAAAATAGTTTTTACTTGTAAAATCGAAAGATTGATTGAATCTTTTATTACTCTGGTATGAATTGACTAGTTAGAAAGTTAGATGTGGGCGATCGCAATGAACCAGCTCTGAAAGGTCAAGCGGCCGTTTCCATAGATGTCAACAATGCTGAGGAAAGTAAGGAGTCTTGTATCAAAATATATATATTTCGAAATTCAGTTTACTTGATATAAATTTTTTGAGTCGTGGTGTGTATTTTATGTATAGAAATTGCAGGAAATAAAACGGACTAAGGTTCAGACAAACATTGAATTGAATAAGTAAATAATATGCTCTGTCAAATGCGTGTCAATCTTAGCACCTGTGAGGTATGTCTCTTGATTTTGTTCTTAACTGATTGAAAAAGAAAGGTAATCCATATAAAAAATATAGACCGATCTTAAGCTATAGCTACTTTATTAGGAAAGGAGCATTTTATTTGGAGAGGCGGAGGGACAGTAGAGGCTGAGCAATTTCTTCCATAATTTTCAGCTGCTCTCATTCGCGACAACTGTACACGTATAGAGTGTTTTCACATGACATCACGGCGGCCATATTGGTGTCCCAAAACAATGAAACGGCGGCCATGTTGGTGTCCTAAACCAGTCTTCTGGGGGTTGAACTCTTTTCTTATGCAAACGCTTTCTTTTGTTCCAATAAATTTGCATAGATGCTGGCCACGTTAGTGAAAACACTCTATATTCATAGCCTTAAGGCAAGAGACTCATAGTCTCTTGTAGCCTTTTATCGCAGCCCATCGACCTTAGTACCTCTAGCAACAGTTGTTGTATTATATTTTAATATATGGAGTTAAACTTGAAACTGGTTCCAGATTCATTCAAAATCTGTAACTTCCCACAAGTTATAATTAGGCAAGCCTCTGTTACTTAACATTAACAATGGAACAACCGGCTTTCTCTGTTCTCGATTCAAATCTTTGTTGAAACAGAGGCAAACAGAGGTGGAAATAACTAACTGGTTAGGCGCGATAAAGATTTTCCGGTCAAGGGCATTTTTGCCTGGACAAGGGTCAGTTATGTAGTCGCTTAATAATAGAGAGTTTTGGATCCGAGTTTACCGCCAACCTCTAACCGCTGGAGGTCACGTGACAAGTTTTTCGCGTCACGTCTGAGGTTCACGACGCGCGTTTTCAACGTGGAGAGATAGGTTTTCACGTATGTCATTTACCTGAAAGCTTTTAGCGTATAATTCTTGTTTTATCCCACGTAATGATACAAAAATCTTGTGGAGGCACAACTTCGGGCGAAATGCTAAATTTGATGAATCCTATTGGATCTTGAAAACAAGTGCCATTCATGGCTGCTGATTCAAAATGGCGGCCGTAAAATTGCAAGGCTAACTAATGTATTTTGTATTTCTATTTATTTATTCGCCGCACGATCAAAATAATTACAAAGAAATGCCCAAAAAAATGTAGGAAGAAATGGCGAGGAGGCCTAAAGGAAACTATAGAGCTTATGTTAATTAGGCCTCCTCAATTACAATTTTTGGCATAAAAATTACGGCGACGGATACAAAATAATATCAGGTGGAAAATTAAACTAATCAATATTACGGAAGTTTACAAATAATGTTGAATATTAAAAGGCTTTTTCGTAAGATTTCTGTTGGGGTATACTAATAATTATTACAAATAAATGCCTTAAGTGCTCTAGATCTTTTAAAGGAAAAAGGTGAGGAAGCGTTGATGATGTTGGTGTTTAAGGTGTTGTAAAATTTAGGTCCTTGATGAAAAACGGAAAATTGTTTGGTTCGAGTACGACAGAACGGCAGACGAAATTTACACGAGTTTCTTGTATTATACGAGTGAATTTGACTTTGTAAAGTAAATTTACAATGAAATTTTAAAGGTAGAGTATTGTTTTGATAGGAGTACATGAATAAGCCTAGTTGATATCATGAAATTTTAAGATACCAAGATTTTGAAAGATTGGATCAGTATGTGCATCGAAAGTGGTTTTAGCTATAGTTCTGATCACCCGTTTCTGTAAAATCTCAAGACGAATAAGGTTAGTTCTGTAAATGGAGGCCATGTAAGAATTTTACAGCTCTTTTCTGCTAGATAACCCAGTGTTACCGTGTTAAATTTCTTTTATTTTTACTGATTGATTTTTCTCCTATTTCTAAATGGAAAAATAAACCAGAATCCACTTCTTTAATCCACCGCCAATCTAAATCGAATTATGTTTGAACGTCGAACCGCAAACGGGTAACCGCAAACCGCGGTTAGAGGTTCGCGGTAAACTCGGATCTAAAACTCTCTAATGATATTTAACGAACGTAGAGGAACGTTAAGAGGACTTTGAAATAAAATTTCTAAGCAAGAACGGAATAACAAGGGATTTACGGTACAAGGGTGGGGGGGCGAAAATGAACGAAGAATTTAGTGGAGGTGGACAGGGGGCGGGAGCTCTGGAGAATAAGGGGTGGGACCACTGGGACGGGTTTGGGAGATGGGAGAGGAAGGGGCGTGTGATGGGAGTTCAAAAGTGTGGAAAGCCGGAGAAAAAGGGGGAAATTACCCGGCAATGCTTAAAATTTGCAATCGAATAATGGCTAAATAACGGTAAAAATAAACGGTGAAAATGTCCCTCGACGTTTCCAAATGAAGGTTGCCAAGAAAAGCAGAGGAGGAAAAAACTAAAATCTAATAAATGCACGAAACAAAAATGGCTGGTAAGACAGCGAAACTAAACTGCACATTGACGATACCACTACAACAAAAACAAATTGAGTTGATCCAGGGCTTAACCTGGAAATCTGTTCATTGCAGATTTACGGAGATTCGGCAATGTGAGCAATATTATTTTATATCGGGGAGGACGAAATTATGTCTATTCAACACTTTTCTTTCGAATAGGATTAAAAATATGAGAATTTCCTTTCTAACATTCCCGTTATACAAATCCCACAAATAGGTGAGACTTGCGTAAATGTTTTCCCATGCTTCCTTGTGTACCAATTTTTTGTCCTTCTTTTCTTGATGGCTGGCTCGTCCCATCGCAAACATGTGAACAACAAGAGACACCATTCGGAATGAATCATGATCATGAAATGTGATTTACACATGAACGCGTTCTCCAACGATCGCTTTATCATGGCTAGAGACTTGATCGGAGTCATTATCCTCTCTTGGTTTCAGCTCATTCTCTCTTGGTTTTAGTCTCCTTCGCAGCCGCTCGGGCTGGAGTCACGCAATGCTCTCCGCCCTCTCGAGTGGACGTTTTTCTTAAGCCCTGTCCACATTAACAACGTAGAAGTTTGAACGTGCTGTGTTAAATATTTTTGGTCCATGCTGGACCGGTGTATTGGAAAACACAACATTTATTTGGTCAAAACAGGATAAACATGCAAAGTGCATATATTATTTTCTAAATGTTTTTTCTCAGATTAAAACGCAAACCTGATGTTTTCAAATTTACTCGCTTTGAAGCTGGAATATGCGATGAGCGTTTACCAGAAGTTCCGAGACTGTAAAACAGCCGGTCCTTTTTTATGCCCTTGTATGATTTTTACACGCTCATAGGGCGTGGCAAATCTCCTTTTCACCCTCGCTCCAGATGTTTCGTTTCAGCGTGGGTTCTTGATCTACGTAAAAATACGGGCTGATTTTTCTCTGGTCGACAATTTATCCAGCTAACTTTGATATCTTTAATGGACACCTGGAGTCAGTACCCTCTGGCATCAGTTCCTTTCTTGTCTTTTTTTGACCCTCGATGAGACGATATCGTATTGAATACTTTGCTCTCTGGGAGAATTATTTTGTAGCTAGTACTGCGTACACACACACCATTGTCTATCAGATGGTATACCCAATGCAAACGACCAAAACCCTAAAAACGTTGTTCTTTTTTATTGTTGGTAAGGCAAATCGAGTATTGGGTCTAATAAGGAGAACGTTTGGGTCTAAAGATCCTCTGCCAATCAAAACAGCTTTTATCGCTTTAGTTTGTCCTATTCTGGAATATGCCTGCCCAGTGTGGAATCCATATTTGGTTAAACACATAAACAGTATTGAATCCATTCAGCGTCGTGCTACTCGATTGCATGATATGTGGATATCATAATTCTTACACTGAAAGGCTCACTGAACTAAACTGGTCAACACTGGAGCTTAGAAGAAAATACCTTTGCCTGGTTCAACTTTACAAGATAATTCATGGCTATTCTGATATTGATTATACCACATATGTGGATCTGGCTGGCCCGACAAGAACTAGAAGAAACCATGACTTTAAAATCAGGCCCAGAGCAGCAAGGACAAACTATTTTAAATTTTCATTTTTTAATCGTTACGTTAATGACTGGAACTCTTTACCAAACTTCGTTATGTCTGCTTCCAGCTTGAACTCTTTTAAAGCTTTATTACTTAATTATCTTTGTAAATAGTCATCTGTTTATTATGAACTCTTTTAAAACTTTATTACTTAATTATCTTTGTAAATAGTCATATGTTTATTATGAACTCTTTTAAAGCTTTATTACTTAATTATCTTTGTAAATAGTCATATGTTTATTATGAACTCTTTTAAAACTACTGAATTTGGATTTTCCTTTTCATTTAATATCTAAGTAGTTTTTTTTTTAGTATCACGTAATGTATAATTATGTATTAGTTTTCTATTCTTAATTGTTTTATCTTTTCGTTTTGGAGGGCAGTTTTTATATGGAAATTCAGATTCCCCCTAATGCTTTCCTTTACCTATTGTACTTTTATGTATATATATTTTTATTTTGTACATTGGTAAAAAGAATTATTAAACTTAAACTTAAACTTAAACTTTTCATTGTTTTCTTTTCTGTGTGCGTGTGCGAAGTATTTCTGGCCGCGTGAAACAATATCGCCGGTTGTTTTTTGAAAACGTGTGGGTATCCCGGTTTTTTTGTTGATGCAATGAGTCAGGTTCTCTATATTTTCTACATAAATTATCAAACGAAACAGCATAATTCCCGGGGTGGGAATTACGGCCTTTTTTGTGAGCCCTTCATTGGGAAATAGACCGACAAGTGAGAGATAGATGGCAGAAAGGAACCATTCAGAGGCCGATTCTGTACTCTTTGCAAAGCTCTGCAAGGTTTTACGCAGGTAATGACGTTCCTCAATTAGTAATGGATCCTCTGAGTTCACTGATGATAAATTTGCCTGTAAAGTTCATAAGAGGAAACTCTGACTTCTTTCTTGGCCGGTTAAATTGCGTATTTTATGAAGTGAAGAGGCGAGTGCTCTTCAGTTGTTTGTTTTAACTATATTACTTTTGTACGAACATTTTGTGTCAATTTAACAATTTTTCATCATAGATTTAAAGCATTTTGTCGACCAGTTGGGAAGGGCGCATTAAGGGTAACTTTCCCCCTGGGTCACTGAAGCAACAGGACTATTAGTTTTTAATGAATGCAAGCTCTTTAATGAACATAAACACTGTTAAAAAATAAATTAAAAAAGGAGTATCTTGGGTGCTGTCGATATCATTTGTTGACCTTTGTTGTTTGGTTCGCCAATCGCAGTTTTTCCCCATTTGAACTCTAACAACTTCCATCCCCTCAGTAACGGGTTTTTATCGAATGAAACAAACTTTCAGGTGCACTTTATCGAAGATTCTTGATTTGAGATACTGTACATGTATTTTTAACATTCTTTATGTTGGTATTGACACTGCACTCCCGGCGTTGTCAATCAATGGTTTCCGATAATCGATAAAATCAATAATAATCAATAATAATCAATAACAATTAATCGATTGGTATTGGAAATCGATAAAAATCGTTGACTTAAAGTTGTGTGAGTATCGATTTCTATTGATTTTCATCGATTGTTATTGATTATTATTGATTTTTATTGATTATGAAATTTGTCATTTTCTTAAATAAAACGCACCATATGAATGAACAAACCATTCAGTTATCTTTACTTGTTGTGTTTTATGTTACATTTGTAACATTTTTACCCCTTATTACTATTAAAAGCCACTTATATTACTAGACTCTGATCGTCTCGAAACAAGAACAAAATTGTCTTTAAGTCTCTTCAGTGTCACTCTCTTCCAGCTTGTTAATTAGTTGAGGAAATTGTTTTTGTCTGCGCTCACTGTCATGCTGCCTGAATATACGCAATTCTAAAATAATAAAAATAAAATGAGTTCCAGTTATTGACATGACACATTTCGATTATTGTTTTCCCTTGTTTTGTATTGTGGCGTTTTTAAACTTACACAGTAATCTCTTTGTGTAAGGGCCAAAGAGGACCAACAAGCTCGATTTGAAGATGGCCGAGCTGCCCCCGATCATTCGTAACTCTGAAGGCATTCCCACGTTCTCCTCTCTTCTTGAATGCGTAGAATATTTCTCCGACATTCACTTCAAAAGGGCATTCGTGATAGCCCTTGACTACACAGCGCACTGACAATTCAACTTGCTTCGCCATCTCTAGAACAAGCAAACTCCGTAACAAGTGTGTTCTGGGAATCCCGGTTGAAGTGCAAGGATAAAAGTGCGCAATCGAATTACCCAATTACCCTGGACGTGTAAATATGCCCAGGACCAATGAAGCACGCCCACGCTAACACGCGCCAGAAAGTTGCATAATGAATTATTAATCAATGATTTTCTATAGTAATCAATGGTAATCAATAGCAATTAAGACTCCGAGTGTGAGTATCGATTTTTATCGATTGGTTGCACCAATCAATAACAATCAATGGATTGTTATTGATTATTATTGATTGTATTGATTGCAATCAATCGATCGGAAACCATTGATTGACAACGCCGGGCTGCACTTGACCTTCTGCGCGGCGGTTTTCACTTATTCCATTTATCTGCATTTATACGTTAAAATTAAAGTAAAACGATAGAAGACTTAAATATTCATTAGATACTACCTTATTGAACTTTATATTACATTATATTCATCTTCACTGAAAAAAAACATGTATATTTGGGCACATTAAATATTATTTCATGGCGTTTGTGTTACCCGCGGTTGCGTGACGGTTTTAACGTGCATTTTATGCAAAAACATCGAAAATGAATTGCGCGTTTACCTCTCTCGGCGGGTTGATTTTTAATTGCCCAAGCTGGATTTTTTATATATTGTACTACAACAGTAGAAATTTACTGAAGTATAACAATTCTTCTTAAATGCCAAGTACCAAGCCGTGATTTTTTCCTTCAAAGTTTCGCAAAATTTCATTGTTTATGAAAGTGCCGAAGATAGGAATCTTCGGGCGTTTTTTAACCGAGTAAAAATTTCATTATCTTGCAATATTTTTACCAAATAGTATTGTAACTGGGATGCCTTACTTACCTGCAAAAGATGAACTTGTCTCCTTGAACCGTCTTTCTTCCCGAGGGCTTTGAAAATGATTTAATTCAAAGGTTTTAGACCGGCGACTATATGGCGTGAGGCAGCATTTCTCTATTTTGCCGGTTTTCTCGAGAAAGAAAATTCTTTGGAAACTTTGATTGTGATTTTCGAAAATGTTTCATCAAAGGGATTTTTCTGACTGAATATGAAGAATTTCGAAATTTCCGTTTTGACGGCAAATTCTCGATATAAGCGTGCTCAATATGCATTAAAAACCTAGTATCTCAAATTAAATGCCCATTCAGTTCCTGTCCTTATAACACTTATCCTACAGATGTGTATCAGCATCAGTTACAAGGAGAAATTTCATGCTAATCATGCAGTCTTGAGGCTCAGAGGGTTTTAGACTCGGTACTTACATCTATGTTCATTTTCTTCAGACCGATAACCTCCATGAAGTGAATCAAAAATCGTTTTTGATTATCATCATCAGCCTTCACTAAATCACCTCCGGAAACAGTGCACACTTGTTGTGCACCTTTCCAGGTATCTTTATTATTTTCTTTGTAGCAAGATACTCCATTAAGAAACCATCCAGTAGAACAAGCCAATGGACCTAATTCGTGAAACAGTTACAGAGCAAATAGTTTGAACCCGATAAGAATCATAGCACTGCTATAAACCGGCTTTAGGTTTTCATTTGAAAGAGACCGGGACGAAAATCAGAGAACATCAACTTCTCACCGGGGGGGGGGGTTAAAATATTATAAAATTTTTACCGGCGATCAATTTTTTATATTTAGTATTAAACTAAATAGAATACACGAAAAATTAGAATCTTTACGTTTTTGGGTGTGGTAATTCAACAGTGTAAAATTTTTGCATAATTATGGGCGTGGCTTCTCATCTGACAAAAAGTGTAGTGTAACCACCAAAAAAGCCCTTTTACCCAGGCACAGTTATAATTAACGTTAAATGGTGTGCGAAAAAGAACAAGAAAACAAACGATAAAAGCCAAACATCAGGGTGGAGCCTAGCCTGCCTAAAATTTAAAGGCGTAAAGGCTACGTGAAGCCATTCCTTACT
The DNA here is from genome assembly GCA_942486035.1 of Porites lobata. Taxonomy (NCBI): domain Eukaryota; kingdom Metazoa; phylum Cnidaria; class Anthozoa; order Scleractinia; family Poritidae; genus Porites; species Porites lobata. Next base: position 485,784 of record CALNXK010000211.1, on the reverse strand, counting down.
TCACGTGAGAAAGCTCCAACGCCGGTCATTTTAGAGTTTTAGCGTCATAATCAGGGATCAAATTTTATCTGTGCTCTGGTCGTACCTGCTACGATCGGAGCTTCCCAATTATTTTCAATGTCGAGTTCCCCACGGGAACAACTAACCTTTCGGTCTCTTGCAGATAAAATATTTATTTTCCTTGCAACATTTGGAGAGTTTCCAGCCACTTTTCAAGATTTCGACGCACTTATTTTCATAAACAATTCTCGACATGTTGCCGAGCCACTGGACGGAAACAGAACTGTTAAACGATTCTCCATTGTTCCATACATATCCACCCTTTTGATGTCGATAAGTCAACCCAATCCAAACAGAAGTGCGGTTTGCGTCCTTGAAAGCCATGTCATGGACAAACTTCATTTCCTTTTCATTCGATATGCTTACCAGGTCTCCTCCAAACCCAAAACACCCGCTCAAAGCTGTTGACCAGGCAAATTTCCGCGGATAACCGAGCCTATCCATAACCTTGTAGCAAAAGCCTTCAAATTCCCTCCACTCTTCTCTGCATTTCAAAGCTAAAAAAGATCAAATTGGGCGACCTTTGACTCTTGTGACGTAACGATAATGAACAATGCAATTATTGGATGAGGGTGATCAAGGTCGTTGTAAGTGTTATAAGCGGTGGCTGAAGACGGAAGATGATAACACTCTCCGCGTCGTGGGCCGGTCGTGGGTGTCTATATGCGCCTGCGTCAGGAGCCCATGGGCTCCTGCCCGCTTTTATAACCACTCGAGACATTCACTGCCGCTCCTAAAAAAGTTCTCATAAAATTTACATAGATCATAGCTCTTGAAGACCAATTAGCGTGCAATAAACCTCTCAGTTATTAAGAAATTAAAAATTGAAAATGTTATAAATCAAGTAGAAATACTTACCTGAATAACGCCTTGTTACTGCTAAGAGGAGTGACACGAACAGTGCGAGTGTTATCATTATGGCATCAGATCTGGGAAGGAGTTAAAGTTTAGGGACCAGTCATTATTTATCGCCCTGAGGGGGGTGGGGTGGTTGGAAGTTTTTTTGGGGGGGGTGGGGGTGGAGGGGTCACTTGACTTTTAGGAGAACAGAACGGGGGATCATTCGTAAATGAGAACCCAAGGGGGGAAGATTGAAAAAAATTTAGAAGAATTCAATTAAAGGGACCACTCAGATCTGCTTGGACATCGCCAGTTTGAAAGTAGGTAAAACAAATGTGTCCATTCTACTGGAGGAGAAGTGTCTGCGGTCTCCCCTGGTTCTAAGTTTCCCAAGAGCTGATGTGCCTCGAGTCGCTTCTCCCTGCATTGCTTTTTTTTGGACTTTCCTCTTGTTTTCCTTCTTTCTTTCTGTCGTTGATGACGACTTTTTTTGGATAAACAAAAACAAAAACAAAACATATACGGAAAAAATACACGTCGAAAGGTTAACATGGGTGCGAAAACTTTGGGGGGAATCACAAAAGTTATCAAGAGTTATGAGGGGGATCAGTTCAGTAAAATATCATTTAAAGGGAGGGGTGAGGCATATTTTACGATGTTAAGCCCAAAATCCTTCGATTACCCCCCAACCCCCCCAGGTGATAAATAATGACTGGTCCCTTACAGAAACATTTCCTCGATCAATGATTAATAAATTGTTACCCCAGGAGCCCATCACAGGCCGAACTAACCTGGGATCAGGCTCTATTTTCGTTTCGCTTTGAAACTTAATACATTCCGGCGGGCAAGGCGAAACGAAAAGAGAGCCGGATACAAACCTTCTACGAAACGTCTGCCGCCCACTTTTTTGATTGATTGACATTTGCCGAATCAGCCAACCAAAATTACTTCCGTTGATTGTTTTTCTAGTACGTATGCAAATTTTTAGCGCGTGGGAAAAATACAGACTGGCTGACTTGAAAAAAAGCTTTTATCAGTTAGTCTTTTTTTTATTTTTAGATTCTTTAAGCTAAAAATAAAACAGTCAGCACAATCACATTTAACTTCTTGCGAGATTAAGAGAGATCTCGAAGGTTATTTCTGTTGGCGTAGAAGGTAAAAAGTTTTCGAAAAGACGGCGACACGATGTTCCACTAGTTTTATTATTTTGGCTAGGAGCGCTCGAATTTAAAATACTGGAAATTTCTATTTTCCTGTTGCCTTAATAATTTTCTAGGCAGTTTTCCCCGATTTTCAGTACATAAATCTTTAAAAACAAAAGCAAACAGCCAACGAGCGAGGACACCAGTATTCCTGGTTTATTTTTTAAAAAAAGGGAAGGCAAACCAACAGTCTGTTACCTTAAGCCACCAGCTTTGATAATATAGCCTACAAAAATTCCTTGAACAGCGATGCGATATTTTTCGTCTAATACTTCACAGTTGGCGATTGATCATGAGGTTTCTTTCGCAGTGAGAAGTCATTCCCGGCTAAACTATCAAATGAAACCAGTTTTAAGATGGACAGTATTTTGATTTGCACTTGTTTGTTGGTAAATCAAAAGGCACCTTGTTAGCGGTCAACAACTTGCAGAGGGATTCAACTCTGCGATACACTCACATTAGTTCCGTAAATAAAGTAAATGCTGAGAAGATATGAACAACCATATGAATTTTCTGAATTTCCATGGCACATACTAAGGCATATTTTCCTACCATAAGACCTTAAAACAATAAAAAAGACAGCAAAATCGATCCTTCTCTCTGCCGACGACGGATCATTCACGAGAACAACCAAGCGACGAATAACCGCTTTCAACTTCCGGCGTTTCCGACAGCCAATCAGATCTCTATCATTTAATATTCAGAGTTTTATTCAGGACGATCGTGTAACAATTATTACCGGTGTATTAAGCCGGACAAGAAGACGAAGTGAATTGAGCAACTTCAAGATGGCGGTTCAACAACAACTCTTTAATCCATGAAAGCGAGGCCAATACGTCACGACTTACAATATCTCAATGTTAACCAATGTTACCCAATATTGTCACATCCTTCCCTTTTTTTTTTGATAATGGAAAACTTAACAATGATACTGCAAAACTAAGCTTATTAAACAAAGAATATACTGAAAGTGCAGTGTGTCATTTTCTGAACTACAGTTCTAAAGTCTCAGTTCCTGGAAATCGATGTTACGGAAGAAAAATAAAATGATAACGATTAAGTCTTAACATAGTCTTGGAATCTAACGGGCTCTTTGATGACACGTCCCGAGCGAGTACGCACAGGTGATGATTGCTTGGTGGACTTTGCTTCCAGGTGGACCTTCTGGCTGTTCGCAGCTTGTGTATTTAGCAATCCGGTATCTGGACTCTGTTGGGGTCCAGGTAGTGGATCTGGTGCAGGTAGTGTATCTGGTACTGGTACAGGAGGGCTCTTGACCAGGTGCTGCCTATTGCGTCTATAGGTGGACCCGTGTGACTGGATTTCGTAGGACCTCTCATCTAATCGCTTTGTCACTTTACCCTTGTCCCAATCATGTTTGCCGAGCACAAATGGCTTCATTCTGACAGTGTCGCCAACATTCAGGGCTGGAAGATCATGGGCTAACCGGTTGTAATAACACTGCTGCCTCTTTTGGTTTAACTGGAGTTGTTCCATCTCATAGAGATTTGGTGGGTTTCTGGGTTCCAGGAGTGATCTTGTGGATGGTAGCAGACTTCTTGTCCTTCTTCCCAGAAGACGCTGTGCTGGGCTACTAGCAACACCTTGAGTTGGTGTGTTCCGGATATTGAGTAGAGCCAGGTACTGGTCTTCTCCTGACTTTGATGTCTTGCGTAACATTCTTTTCGCAGTTTTCACAGCCGATTCAACCTTTCCGTTTGCTTTGCTGTGGTACGGTGATGTGGTAGTGTGTTCAATGCCCCATTTCTTTGTAAAAGACTTGAATTCGCTGGATGTAAACTGGGGACCATTATCTGTGACCAGTTGCCTGGGGATACCATACCGCGCCAGGTGTGACTTCAACTTTTTGATCACAGTTGATGACTTGGTGTTGGTGAGTGGATCCAACTCCCAGAAGTTAGACTTGTAGCAGACGGTGACGAGGTACTCTTTGTCATGATAAGTGAAGAGGTCTACTCCAATTTTCTCCCATGCTCCTTCAGGGATTTCATGAGACATAAGCGTCTCTTTGCAAGGTGTCAGTTCATTCTCTCTGCATGTCTCACAGGTGCGAATCCACGCTTTTAATTCCTTGTTCATTCCTGGCCAATAGACATGTTCCCTTGCGCGGCGCAGGCAGGCTTCAATTCCTTGGTGTCCGCTATGGATGTCTTTCTTGACTGCTGCTCGCATTCCTTTAGGTATCACAAGTCCCTCGCCGCGGAATATCAAGCCGTCTGTAACTGCAAGTTCATCCCTGACACTGAAGTAGGGGGTAACGAGGGGTGGTAGTGATTTCTCGTCTGCTGGCCAACCTTCTTGTATTATGCGTTTCAGCTGTTGAAGAGAGGTATCGTCACTGGTGTGCTGGCGGATCTCATGAATCTTCTCTTCAGGCATGATCAGATAGGAGAGGGCATTTATGGTCTCGAACTCTTCTTGTCCACAATCACAGGTTCTTGGCAGGTGAGCTCTGCTGAGCGTGTCGGCTAGGTACATTTCTTTACCATTTAGGTATCTAACTTCGATGTCATATGCCAGGGCGCGCATTAACATTCCCTGTAAGCGCTTAGGAGCTCTGTCCAGGGGCTTCTTCACGATGCTTGCAAGTGGTTTATGATCTGAATACACAGTCACAGGACGACCAAACGTGTACTGGTGCCATTTTTCTAGGGAAAACACAATCGCGAGCATCTCCTTCTCTATGGTGGCATATCTGGCTTCTGCTTCACTCAAAGCCCGGCTGGCGTATGCTAGTGGCTGGCCGTCTTGAAGGAGGGCGGCTCCCAGCCCCTGTCCACTAGCATCACATTGGATCGTTAGGCTTTTACTTGGATCAAAGTAGGCTAGTACAGGTGCTTGTGTCAGCAAGCGCTTCATCTCTGTAAAAGCTTTCTCGTGCACAGCATCCCACGTCCACTCAGAGGTGGGGCGGGCTAGGTCATAGATTGGATGCATCACATCAGACAGGTTTGGAACAAATTTAGACAGGTAATTCACAGTTCCTCTTAGTCTTTCCACTGCTGCTTTGTCTTGAGGAGGTGCCATGTTTTGGACTGCTTCAACTTTGGAGGGGTCTGGCTTGAGGCCATCACTGGTCAACACGTGGCCCATGAACGGGATCTCGTTGAGACCAAAACGACACTTCTCTTTGCTCAAGGTGATACCCTTATCGACACAGCACTTGAGGAAGGAACAGACACGTGCATCGTGTTCTTCATCTGTTCGACCCCAAATAATCACATCGTCAGCAATACAGCGGACTCCCTCAAGGCCTTCAAGAGCATGATGTAGTCGTTTTTGGAAGATTTCACTGCTGACGTTCAAACCAAATGGGAGACGTAGCCACCGATAGCGTCCGAAAGGCGTGGCAAACGTGGTCAACAAACTTGATGCATGATCGAGCTCACAGTGAAGGTACCCAGACTTGAGATCACAAACAGAGAATACTTTCGTCTTGGTAAGGTCTGGAAGAACATCTTCTAGAGTGGGAAGCTTGTAGTGTTCACGTTTCAGTGCTTCATTAAGAGGTCTTGGGTCAATGCAGATACGAATTCCAGCTTTCTTTTCAGCAACAGACATTTGACTGACCCAGTCAGTAGGTTCATCCACAGGCACAATGATTCCTGCATCCACTAAACGCTGAAGTTCATCTCTGACAACTTGTTTTCTAGACTCAGGCAGAGTGCGGGCACAACGGACGACAGGAGTGGAACCTTCAATGGTTGTTAAGTGAACTTTCTTCCCAGGTAGGGTACCAGGGGTGTCTTTAAAGGCATCAGGAAACTGTTTGAAGTATTGGCTACCATGGGTGACAACATTAACTGCTTTAAACTTGTCATAATGGACACTCAAGAGATTCATCTTCTGTGCAGCAATACTGCTGAGGAGAGGTGTGAAGTGGTTGTCAACAATGACAAAGTCCACCTTGTACTTCTTCTTAGTGGTGGGGTTCTTGACTTTGACCTTACACTTGCCAAGGGCAGGTAAAGACGTTTTGTTCCACATCTGAAGATGAACCCTCTCAGGACGAATAGCGTGCTGATCCCCCAGGTAGTGCTTTGGAAGAATACAAACTGTAGCCCCACAGTCAATTTGCATTCTGACAGGCCTTTTGTTGATTTCCATTTCGCAGAAAATAAGCTGGTTGCCAGGGTTTACTGAATTGACAACTTGATCTTCAACAGCTGTTACAGTGCTAATTGTTCCAGTGCTGCTTTCAGATGAATCAGAGGAGTAACCATCAGCAAGAGAGTTGACACCTTGGTGTTTACACCTCTTTGAGGCTTTGAAGTGATTTCTTTCACCACAGGCTGCACAGGTTTTTCCCCAGGCAGGGCACAATTCTTTTTTCATCACATGAATTTGAAGACAGAATAGACACTTCTTCTTTGCAGGTTTCTGATAATCACTTTGGGGAGGTTTCTTGGTTTTATGCTGGTGTTTATCTAGGCCTGACTTCTTTGTCTTCTTCGATATATCCTTGATCTTATTAATTTCTTCATTCTTCAGGGCCTTCATGTGAAGAGAAGCAGCTTCCATTCCTCGACAGATGTCAATAGCTTTATTCAGAGTCAAATCATGAGTAGAGAGTAGCTCTTCGCGTGTTTTGTCATCCGAGATGCCTAAGAGCAGGCGGTCCATAATCAACAAATCTCGCATGCAGTCACAGAAACCACAAGTTTTAGCCATGTTTCGCAGAACTGAAAGATACTCATCAATGGACTCACCAGAAGCTTGATCTCTACGGTTGAACGGAAAACGTTCAAAGAATTCCTGAGTTTGACCGAGAAAATGCTGATCGTACTTGACTAGAATATCTGCCATCTTGTTACGGTCCTCGCCTTCGGAGAATTTCATGCCGTTGAAAATTCGCATGGCTTCTATTCCAATGCTATGCAGTAAAATGGCGCACTTGTAGTCTTCTGGCTGGTTGTTTAAGCCCGTGATGATACAGTAATTTTCCCATCGTTGTTTCCAGATTTTCCAGTTGTCGGCCCGATCGCCTTCGATCTCTAGAGGTTGCGGAGGAGAAACTTGTGGCCGACGAAAAGCAGGAGCTGAAGCTTGCGGTCCAGAAGCTTGACTGTCAGAATCAGTAGGCATTGTTTACCGCTGCCACCATGTAACAATTATTACCGGTGTATTAAGCCGGACAAGAAGACGAAGTGAATTGAGCAACTTCAAGATGGCGGTTCAACAACAATTCTTTAATCCATGAAAGCGAGGCCAATACGTCACGACTTACAATATCTCAATGTTAACCAATGTTAACCAATATTGTCACAGATCGAAGCACGCTAAACCGTTAAAAAAAATTCCAAAATCACCTATACGGCCAGCCGGTTCTGACTTTTGCAATGGTAGCTGTGGCGAGTGTTTGAATGAACATTAACAGAGTTACGCTCCAACATAATAAAGAATTTATTATGTTAATGTTTTATTTTAAAATGGTTTAACGCGCGGCATTTTGAGTACTCCGGGAAGCGTTGTTCACTGAACGACTAAAAACAATCGGCACAGCGATTAAAATTACAAGAGAGACTACTAACAATCAATAAAAGAAATATAATTCGGTGAAACATACAGAGACGACAATTTTCATTCAGGAAGTCAAGTATTAAAGTGTCTCTAAAAATCCTTAGTCTTCGAGCTTAAAGCTGGAGTTTATGTTTAAAGCCGGCTTCCCAGCGTTTGCTTTTTTCAAAGACGAACTCGAGGCAAGAAAATTGCTCAAAGCTTTCTTTTACAGCCAGAATTACAACTAAATATTCTTTGGAACGTTTTCTTTCTATTTGCAGTGAGAAAATGTCTAATGGCTTTTTAAACTTCTGTAAGCTTAAACAAACCTGATACTCGGTCAGTTCATTGTCTCAAGTCTTATAAACGTGCGTAAACAAGATAGCCGCATAAACTACGCTCGACTTTATTAAGTTAGAAATAAAAAACAAACATGAAATACAATAATTACTCAGGCTTACCACTCGAGATGCAGCTCCTGAAAGGTATCAAGTAAGGCCAGTATCGCTTCACACTTTGCAACACTCGTACGCATTAAGCAAGGTGAAAACGAAAACGGTGCCATCCGAAATCGGATTTCCGACTTGGAAAAGACACGTATTTCTCAACCAAAAACCCAATAAACAAACCAGCCATGAATAACAGAACACTCCTGATAGCAGCTGAATTTCATTTTGTACATCCAGTGGAAAAAGACAGTTAAAAACATCACAAGTTGACACAAAACTCTGTCAGCTTCAGCTGTCAAAGTAAACAAGATTCAAGATGCTGCATAAATTTTCCGCATGAACTCACCTGTCAAATTTTGACCAATCAGAGCATAAAAATTGGACGAGGAGCGTGACCAACGCGTGAACATGGTGAGAAAAGTAAAAAAACACTGTCTTCCCTGCCTGTAGCTGCTGGCTGAATTTTCGCGTCCGAGGTCAGTTTGGAATCAAAATTTTAATTGTGCGGCACATAAACACGACATATTTCATATGAATTAAAAAAAAATTAAACTTGAGCCTGCGATCAATTGAAAACCAGTACCTTGTCAGCGGATAACTTCAAAAAATACTTGACCTCGATGGGTCGACACCTGAGCCGGCGATACGGTCAAGTGATATTGATCAGCGGATACCTTGTTTTGACAGCTATCAATTGATCACAACATGTCTAATATGTGTATCAGTTTTCCTGTGCTATGATCCCAAACTAACTAGAAAGTATGAGATTGAACATTGATCGCAATCTAGTAAAAAAATATAACTGGTCAGCGGTCAGTCTCCAAATAAATCACGTCACCTCAATGAGATAACACATGAGCTCGCGATATGGTCATGCGATATTGTCAGTGGCTATCCTGTTTTGACAGCTGTCAATTGACCATATTGTGAATGTCTAAGGTAAAAGATGTGGACTTGCCAAGACACGCCTGAGACACCCCTCCCTGGCTTTTGATAGTCTCCCCTACCCCACCCGTACAGTTCGTAGACGTGTACGCACGTACATACGCTCGGTCAATCAAGTGGCAACCAAATGAAAAGAGGTTGACCATATTCTATGAGTATGGAGCTCTGTGTCACGCGCACTTCGCGCGCGTCGGAGCCCCGCTGTTATGTCATATTAGTATAAATGGAAAGCGGAACAAAGAGTTTTCTGCCATCTGATTGGTTGAGCGGTTCAGCATATGACGCTATATTCACCGCCTAGCGCGGTGAATATAGGACCAAAACAAAATGGCTGCCAGCAGCCGTTTTGCAAACGTTTCGGACGAGGAAATAAAGGTTAACGCGGTCCCGAAATCAACACAAAATGCTACGAAGTATGGTGTAAGACTGTTCGAAGGTAAGTCAACTTCTTCCGCTTGTCTTACTATTTTATTTTGAAACTTAACAAACTGTCACAGATCGATAACAAAAGCTAAACTTGCTGTTTAATTTTTTTTTTCTCAGAATGGTTTGCACAACAAGCTGAATTCACAACTGAGTTTGAGTCCATGGAAGTGACAGAAATGAACAACTGTATCTCAAAGTTTTACCTATCAGCAAGAAAGCAAGACGGAAGTCATTACAAGAAGACAAGTCTGTTGTCTATCAGGGCAGCCCTAGATCGCTATCTACGCCCACCGCCTATAATAAGAAATTCTCCATTTGCGACACAATTCAATTTAACGAGGCAAATAGAGCTTTAAATTCCTACTTTAAGCACCTTGCCAGTACAGGGAAAATTGCCGGTACGGTTCACAAAAATCCCTTAACAGCGGAAGTTGTGCAAAAGCTGTTTGAGGCAGGAGAATTGGCGTGTGCGGAAACAAAAAATCCTCTCGCTTTGCTGCAAACAACATGGTTTTACGTTTCTCTCTATCTCGGCAAAAGAGGGAGAGAAAATCAAAGTTCAATGAAGAAATCTATGCTCCGTCTGCCGGTGACAGCCACAGGTGAAGAATTTTTTGAGCTAAATAAAGCAGAACCAGGCGCAGTGCTCTCCACTAAAAATCACATGGGTGGCATTGATGGCAGTGAAGATTACGGAGATGGGAAAATATTCTCATGCCCCGGTTCCAAAAGATGCCCGGTTAAGACGATTAAAGCGTACCTTTCCCATCTGAATCCAGAGGTGGATGCGTTATTCCAGCGGCCCAAGGATGTAAGTGTAAGGTTCAGTCCAGAGGAGGATAGTATCTGGTTCGAGAGGAAGGTTTTAGGCCACAACACGCTGGAAAATATGCTGAAGAATATGACCCAGAGAGCCGGGATCCAGCCATATTCCACGAACCACTCTCTCAGGGCCACAACAGTCACCGTTCTTTCTTCAGTGAACGTGGAGACACAGCAAATTAAAGCAGTGACTGGCCATAAAAGCAAAGCAAGTATCGAAAGTTACTGTGAAAGGCCAACCCTGCGTCAATTCCAGCACATGTCTTCGGCGCTGACTTCATTCATACATGGAAAGGAAAACACGCTACCAGAGCAAGCTACGTCGTCTTCCTCATCTTTTGGGTCAACCAAAGCAGTCCCAAGCACTCAAGCTGAAGTAGTAGCTGTTCCAACAACAGCAATCAGCATTTCCACCATTCAAGAGGAGCAGAACGTCTTCATTGCCAACGGCGTAAACCCAAGTGCAATTCTACCATCGGGCAGCTTTCATTGATGTTCTTTGACGTTCAATATTAACATCAACGAGTAATTGTTAGCCCTTGCAGCTATTTCCGTTGACTTTGTTTTTGTAAAGAGCTGTTTTCCAGCAAATCGAGGAACAACTGAGCGGTCTTTCTGACTGTTTTCCGCTTGTTTGAAACTTTGACACGAAATCAACGAAATCCGTTTGAAAAGTTTATCATGCGATCATTTGCTCGTTCGTGAGACCCCCCACATAGCGCATGTGCTTGAGGCTTATTGAGAATTAAACAGGAAATTTTAAAGTGTTGATCGCCGATTTCTCTGTTGTTCAGCTTTCCAATTATACTAAAACAATTATTCGCCTCAGGCTCGGTTAATATTGTTGAATAATCCCCTCGACTTCGTCTCGGGGATTATTCAACAATATTAACTTCGCCTTCGGCGAATAATTGTTAAATGATCAAGTTGCGTCTTCTCTGTACATTTATCAGTTTAGGCGCGTATAATAGTCCCAAAACAACGGTTTTAATGTAAAGATGCCGGCATCGCGCCAAAGAAATTATTTTGTTCCGAACTCTTTTCCATCAAGCGAAAAACAGCATTTTTTTATTTATTCAAAGCATTGTTTTTTGTTTTCGGCTACGAAAGCAAATGTGCACTGTTTGAACTGATGCAGAGGTAGAAGATTAAACATCAAACTCTTCGCGGTTGTTGTTTATTTTTGCTTAGTCGACAGTTATTCGTGTATATATGATTGCAAAAATGTTAGAGACTGAAAGGATTAAGAAGAAGAAAATTCTATGCACATCAGCTTGAACTTCCTCTCTTCAAAACTGGCACAGATGGCAGAGGTCTTTAACCTGTCATGGAAGTGGTCGCATTCAATTCTCATGCAAATACTTCTAACATGCAAGGGGGCAAAATGACAAAGGGAAAACTATTAAGATTGAAATAACGTAAATTCACTTTTTAAGCGACGTATTCTCCATCCTATCAGTCGGATCTTAGGGTCCCTTTCGACATTTTGTATTTACAACGTGTGGCATAATATTAGTGCCAATTAACACTTCTTAAAAATATTTTTTCTTGCAAAAAAAAGCAAAAACGAATGCTTGACTACTGACTAGATAGAAAACACTACGTTGCTTAGTTTGCAGATTTAACCTTGATATATATTTCAGACAAAGAGCGTGCCGTGTTTCTGTCGTTTCCGTAGACGTACAATTTCTCTTGTCAGATCAAGCAATCGCAAGGAGATATGAGACTGGAAATATACCCTTACCTGGAGTAGCGACGCTTTCTTCCTTCCCAATTTTACAGCAGACAAATAAAACACTTGTCTCCCTTCTTTCATTCAAAGTAGATTTAATGCTGAAGAATATGATCTTAAGTCAGTTTTCCTCCCTTAGCTGTTGAGACTGATAGGTAATGGTAAAATTTTGGTTCAAAATATGCAGGTGCTGTTAATTACACGTCTGTTAGCTATAGATCCTGGACAGTTAAATTAGGTGCAATTTGTCTACATGCACGTTATTGACAAATAGCCCTTAACGTTTCAACAATCAACTCTTTCTCTTTACTCATAAATTACTTTTCATTCCTTCTAAATATTCAACATCCATTGAACAACAGGTAACAACTTACATATTACATTTAACTGGCAACTGGTAGGTTATTAGTGCTGCAGACGCATGAACAGCCGTGGAGAAAACTTTTCAGGACTCATTGGCGGCTGAAGCATAAATAGTGGATAGTTCAGATAGTGGAGTGTGGTGCAAATTAGGGACCTTAAGCAACGACGACGACAAAGACGGCAGTGAAAACATCACTAAAAAAAAAATTGCCTGCTTTCAAACTTTATCGCATCAATTTGGAACCGCCGAATTCGTCAAATGTAGGCGACTTGTCCTTGAGTTGAATTCTTAAGGGCTTTATCCATGTTCAAATAGAGAAGGGAAAATTTGTCTTAGTATGTCCACGTCCTCCATAAAACGTCGCATTGGGAGGTTTCACGTCGTAGTCGTGCAGTGGACGTCAAAGAAATGTACTAAAAAGCGTGATGCACGTGCAGAGCAGTTGTTTTGCTTATAAAACCAATTGTTTTTTGACGTTGTTGTTGTCGTCGTCGTTGCTTAAGGTCCCTGACAGACATATTCGGCTAACTAAGGGCCTGTTTACATGGAGTGGGGGACCCCGGTCTAGTGGGGTAGGTTTCTTTTGTTTTGTGTCCCCCAGAGCGTGAAAACAAAAGAAACCAACCCCACTAGACCGGGGTACCCCACTCCATGTAAACAGGGTCTAAATGTTGTACCCAATTCAAACCCTGTGGGGATAAAACGTTTTGTTTAGGGAAAATTTCCATATCATTTAAATGTGAATACAATATTATAATGCAAATACGGTACACAAAGAATCTTAACCCAGGGAGATTTGAATTGGGTACAACATTGAGTTAGCCGAAAAGGTCTATTAATGACAGGGGCACTCAACAACGGTTTCCTACAGAATACATTGGAAACACAGGTTATCGAAGTACTTTTAGATCTCTAGAAATGCATTCAAAGCGGCGCTCCAGAATTTTTATCTGTTCGGTCATCCCAGGGGAACTTAAAAGTCTTTTCGAAATTACAAGGGCTCCAGTATTATTTTCCGAAAAATTTTAAGGCAAATTGAACGTTTTCCGAAAGTGAGAATTTTTATGATTCCTCTCTCCATCACATTTTAGAATCCGAAAATTTTAAGTTTTCCTTTTTCTACGAAAAATAGTGTAACCTGGGTAGTAAAATATGAAAAATTACACTTCAGAAAATCGTAGGGAATTTATAGGATAAGCTTTGAAAATTGTATATGAATGGAACGTTCACCTAGAATGTTTAGCCGTCCTCAAGCAATAGAAAAGACCGGAGTCAGGGCAGTATCTAAAACGTTTTATAAGCTCTCTCGACCTATTATTACGCGGGTCCCAACTGAACCTCCCTGCAATGCAGGGAATGTCTTAACAACTTTGGTTTGATAACGATGAGTATTTGTTTTCAACAATTGCTAAACTCTCTTGAGAATAGATAACTTATTTCCCCATCCTTTAGCAAATAATTGCGCTGTGCAGGGTATCAATTTAGGGCCTGTTTACATGGAGGTGGGGGACCCCAGATGGGTGAGGTAACATGTGGCGGGTCACCCCACCTATCATGTAAACGTGAGTCAAATTAAAATGAGAGTTTATATGGACAGGTGGATTACCCCACCTACGCAGGTTACCTCACCTACCTGGGGTCCCCCGCCTCCATGTAAACAAGCCCTTTAACTTCAAAGCTTGTTTTTGTTCTTTACTTAATATCATTATTATTCATTCAAAATGTTTCGTCAACTCTGATTGGCTAAAAGCACACGCATAATTCACCATAACCAGTTACTGATGACCAAATTTGGAAGAATTTTGTGTTTAACGAAGAAATGGCGTCAAAAATGCAGTCCTCTAAAGGTTAAGGCACCGTTAACCGAGAAGACCTGGGGACGAGGTTGAGTTGTTTTCGTTGTGAAAACTAACATGGCGGACACTTCACTCGTTTCAAGAGTCAGAAGTGCAGCTGGAACTAGACGAAATAATGGCTAAAAACACAGCCAAAACAGCAAGGAGACAACTCGGAGGGCGACATCTGCTATTTGGAGAATATTTGAGGGGCTGGACAAACCTAAACGTGCACTTTCGAAGATAAACTTAACATCGATGCAGGAATTATTTTGAATGAATAATAAAGCAATTAATGAATTCGGCTTTCGTAGGATATGAAGAATTAAGCAGATCTCGGAGGGTGTTATCCACCTTGGCCTTCAGCGTCGCTGGATATCTGTTTAATTCTTCATATCCTACTCAGCTTCATTCATTAATTGCTAATTATTATTAGTACGTCTACTTTTCCTCAATTTTATTTTCTTCTCCACTTTACCCCCCGCCTTAAGATAAATATTTCCTTTTTGCTTATTATTCTCTTTTTTTTTTCTTAATTAATGCGAAATAAAGTTGTTTTTCTTGTTTTTTAGTGACAAACACATATTAAAAAAACTTGAACATAAACTGTGAAAAAAAGAAGCGTTTCATTATTAGAACGGGCTTCGGTCAAGCAAGCTAATTAATAACACTTTAATGTGAGCTTTTTCCAGTCGAGGTATTAATTTGTCGACAAATTAATTAGTACATGAAATTAAGGAAAGGAAAATAATCGATAATTGAAAAAACAGTGTGCAAAGCACGTCGACGAAAATTGCCTGATCTTATGCTTAAACGTTTGGCAAGATTTTTTACATATCAGTTGTTGGCTTTATAAACAGCAGCTGCAAGACGTTGGCTCCGCTTTGTGAACAAATTATATTTTCCTCCAACGGGAGAAAGTATTCAAAGCATCAAAACTCGGAGAGCCGTTTCTCAGGTATTCAGTTATTTAAAGTCATGTCTGGCGTAACCATTTTTAATTTGCTTTTGTAGTCATGAGTTTTTATTAGATTGTAATTTCAGCGGCACCCAACGATCCAATGTTTCTCAATGCGGTCGTTGGTGTCTCAAAAGATTTTCTCTATGCTTTAGAAGCCTGTTTGGTTAATTCGGAGCTGCCCTAAAAAAACTATTTATCTGTTCCGATGTCTTAGGGCATCTTTGGTCGCCTCAAAGACGTTTTAGGGGACTTTTTCGTCTCATCAGAAACTGTTAGCTAACCTGAATGGGTCCGGTCGAAAGTTCGGAGAAAATGCAGTAACGGTACAGTACTTTCGTTGAAAAATTGTAGGGGACGTTTTAGTCTTTATACCGAGATTTTTAGGCGGCTCTTTCTTAGCAATAACCGCAATATCTTGGCAATAAAATGCGAATAATTACAAGTGAGACTTTCATTTTAGAGAGAGACTAGGACAAAGATAAAACGAAACTATAATAAATTAAATAGAAAAAAGAAAAATTCGAAAATTAAAAATGTTTTTTGGTGTTGTAATTCTAATGTGTAAACTTTTGTATAAATACAGGCGTGGCTGGTCATGTACAGTGTTAGCACCAAAAATAGTTTCTTTCATCCGGGCACAGTTATAAATACGGTTTAAAGAGACTGCGAAACAAAGCGAAAGCTAATCAAGGGTAAAAGCCGGATGTAAGTGAGGAGCCATTCGTTAATTTACATGAGACAGCGGTAACACTGGCCATTTAAGAGTTTTAGTGCCATGAAATGATCAAATTTTACCTATGCTCTGGTCGCACCTGGTACGATCGAAGCTTTCCCATCATTTTCAATGTCCAGTTGAGTTCCCCACAATAAAATGCAACTCACCTTTCGATCTCTTACGGATGAAATATTCGTTTTCCTTACAACATTTCGAGAGTTTCCAGTCATTTTTCAAGATTTCGACGCGTTTATTTTCATAAACACTTCCTGACATGTTGTCGGTCCTTTTCTGGCGATTACTTCGTCTGTTGACACCACTGTTCGGGATATCGCCAGCTTCTTCCAAATCTGGTCAACGCTAGCTGGATATGAAGAAATAACCGGGGTATTTGAGCCAAACGTAGAAAACGTAGAAAAAACTTCGATGTATAATAATGAACAATTATTGGATGATAAGACCTACAATAGATGATTCCGGATATCACAAAGAAAACCGAATGCTCTAGTATTTGTTATATTAACATATACACACTCAGTGATCTTGGTGTTTTGAGCAACGTAATTGGTTGATAACTAAAGCTGTTTAACAATTATTGAATGAGTCTAATATGGTGTATATTCTTCACATAACGTGAATTAAGCTTTTTTAAAAATGCTCTCATCGACCACTGTGCTTTTGAAGAGCAAACAGCGCCCGTGAAGTCACTCGCAGCTAGTTATTGTAAAATTTTAAAAAGTTGATTACTAAAAGTTCAAATGGACATACGTACCAGTATAACGCCTTGTTACTGCCAGGAGGAGTGACACGAACGGTCCGATTGGGATCATTATGACATCAGATAAATGATAAGCTACATTTCACTCACCTTAAAAATTTCTAGACTGAAATGACACCTGTTTGAAACTTGACGGGGTCAGATTACTGAATAAACCCTCGGACTTACAAGTAAGGGGGGGGTGCCACCCCCCGGAGGTTTTTTGATATTTTTCCTAGACGATGAAACATCAGCACCTGACGTTTCACTAGCTGTTCGTTTATCCCTCGCGCGCATTTTGAGACAAGTTTAATGATAGTCAGTTACTATGGTTACGAGATATGATATCATAAGTGCCAGGTGGTCAAGCAATTTTTGAGTGCAAATGCATGTTTTTTCAACTTTTTTCAACAATAAATATGACCTGTGGATAAAATGATATAAAGTTGCGTATTTATGTGTTAATTTACATGTCAAGCACAGAAAATAACCTACTTTCTAATTCTCGATAAAATCCAGGATGGCGAAACTGTTTTTTTATTTTTCGATTACGAGCATCCATTTATTGATAAACCGATCGACATAATTGAGCCTGCTGTAGCAAGCACACGGGCTTTTAGGCCTAGGTTCGAGACTATAACCAAGTAACCTGCCGCGTAGCGTCTTTTTCGAGTACGCCAAGATCCAGAAAGCGAAAGAAAGGCTCTGCTGGCAGAGTACAACGCCTCTGGCAACTAGAGGCGTCGGGACATATTAAAACGAATAGCCTGGAATTTTCGGATTATCTTCAGTTATCTTAGTCTCAGTGACTCCAATAACATTAAACCTATATTTAAGTTCGTCTAATAAATGAACCTGGAAATCATGAAGATTGCGCTCTAAACTTGTTACAATATTGTGAAGGAGAGAGAAGGTTGAGCTTGTTGCATACGGGATGGGTATTGCAAACTCATACCATGAGAGCAGTTTGAAATATATTATTCTTAAGAATTTGTGTCGGCTTAATTGAGAACAATAATGTTTACAAAGATTCTTATAGAAGGTTGGGAATTTTAAGTTATATATAATCGAGAACATTCAAAATGACAGTGTAAGATGAGACCCGTCTGTGACTAAAACTTCCGCCAAATTTCCGCTCATCTCTTACAATATCCTACCCCATGAATGATCAGGAGCGCCCAATGCGAGCATCACAAATCTTGTGTACATTCCTTTAAAGTTCTTCGTCATTATATCGTCTTATCAACGATTGCCATTTGAAAACGAACTGAGTGCATCGTCTTTTTTCGCAGATCAAGGATGGATGTTCTTAAAACAATTATCACTGTTTTCTTGATCTTCTTCCCAGTGATAATAAAAGCACAGCAGAACATTCAAGGTAATGACCAGTATAATTATTATAAGTGTAAATCAATTTCAAATCATAATTGTTTGTATTCTACCAACCTTAATTTGAAATGGTTTATTGATTGTACATGTATGTTCAGTTTGAATTCATTCTCTGTATAAACTGAAAAAGTGTCCTTTGGTGCCCATCAAAGCTCTTGTACTGGTATTCCTGGTTGGTCAAGTTCAAGTTTGTGAAATCGCGTTGCATACAAAAAGGGCGTTTTCCATGTTTTCCTTAAAAACAAATTAAGGATTAAAATAATCACCGAAACGATTTCGGCGAACCCGGTCTTGGATAAGACTTTTAACTGATTGTTACAGGGTGGTAACCATATTAATGTGCATCATGGGAGGTGTGCAAATTAACTGGGATTTTCGTGTTTGCTTTGACAACCTGTGATAAATATCTTTGCGCCGTGAAAAATGTCGGTGCCGAAGCAGGCCCAGTACAGAACCAAGCTGGATTTTATAGGGGAAACATCATGAACTTCGAACGATCAAAGTTCAATTCACTCGTCAAGAAAATTGCCTCGAAGCACTGACAGCCTTTAAAAAGAAGTGTGGTTACATCTTCAAAAGACGTCTTGTGAATCGATTTCGAACTAAACAAAATGTTTTCAGGTACAAGATTGGCTCGGTCCTGAAGGTCAAAAGGTCTTAGACTGGTTTCAAGGTGACGATGTATTACGACTACGAACTGCAATGTCCGGGACGAAGTTAGAGAGAGCAGTAAGTCCAGAATGTAACGAGATTGTTGCTTCTAAACGAAATTTAAAGAACGACTGCAAAAACCTGGAGAGACAACCCCTGCAGAGACTGCAATTATGTAGACGAAGATTAAACAAGGTGGAGATTATCTTTTTACGGTGTATCTGATAGACAACCGAAAGAACAAGAGGTGAAGCTTTAACAATTGGCAAGGCTTATGAAAGTACTTAATTTAAAGTTCAAGAGTATTTAAGTGTAGTGCGAACCGACCTCCTGCAAAGGAGAGCATAAAAGCTGTTTCTGAAAATAAGCCTAAAAAAGTCCCTTTTTGTAATCGTTGTGCCAGTAAAATGGGAGCTCATGGCTTTTTAGACAAGAAACTCGGCCCCACGTGGGGAACAGTCTACAGAAAGTGGAATATCAAAAATCACTTTCAAGACTCAAAGAAGAGTAAACATTCCCAAAAAGGGATTTTGCAAGAGAAACACTCAGATCAAAAACAATCAAAATCATCCGCAAAACCATTTGTACTGAGAGTGGAGGAAGATGGCGAAGGATCACTACTGTGAAGTTATTGACAAAAACGGGGCACTCAACCCGAAAACCATGAGCAGAGGAAAGCTTTTTCAAACCTACTGCTGTCAATTAAGAAAAGGATTCCTGTTAGCTAACAGATAGACTCTGGCTCTACATGTAGCATTCCTCCTGTGAATGTTTACAAAGACATCATTCATTTATTCAGTCGAGACTATGGTCTCAATGACCTTAACACAATGCAATCAAGCCTGTTCTTTCTCACTGGGATAAAGAAACCATGAATTTAGACACTGGGAACCAGATCCCTTCAGTTATCACAATAACCCTACACCACACTGTGTCGGCTCAGTCTTCTGAGTCTGTGTTTTAGATGTACCCCAAATTAAAGTGAATTAAAACGAGCTGTAGTCTGCTGATGGCGTTACTGTGTGATATAGTGTAGTATTGTCATAACTGAAGTGACTTTAGTGTAGTGGTAAAACCTGCATAACAAATTTATGAAAACATTTTGCTCGTTATACGCTGCTTGTAGATCAATACCGTCCTAGTGAAACACGAAAGAAACTTGTACACAAATCCAGGCGCAAAATATGGCGGCGCCCTTTCTTTTGGAAAAGCACATGTTCGACACGCCTGCGAGGGACGATGGGTAAAAAAACGACACCCCGCGAACTCTAAACTAATCGCAGCGAGTAAACGTTCACTTAAAGCTATATTCCCAGCACAACGGGAGGGTGGGGGTCGCTGCGATAACACTTCTTAAGCAAAACAAAACCAAACGCTAAATATCAGTTCAGCAAACTGTTCATTGTCACATTCCTTACATTTGTTGACTTCAGTTACAGGCTTTACTCCGGCGGAACAAGCAGGGCAAGACGTGACTGCTCTCGAGACTACAGTGTCTCTTGCACCTCTTTACTCATGAGCTCTTTCCCCAGTTCGATAACTTTCGTACTGAATAGCCACTCGTCGCACTCTTCCGTCTTCTCCTGGAAACACCTCTTTCACAAGCGCCAAGCGATAATCTTCTCTCAGCGTGTTCCTGTCCGCCACGATTACTACAACTCCTGGGCGCAAGTTGCGTCTCGCAGTGTGCCATTTGCGTTGTACTAACACAATTGGCGCAAAAATTCCGTCCATCGTTTCCAGAAGTCCTCCACCACTGACTGGACAAGGTGATACCGAGAAGAAATGTTTGTGTCATAAGGTTGCCATCCCAAGGGGTTGGATGCGGTGGCTCGTCCCAGCAACAAACCATCAGGTGTTAGAACATTGATGGTTGAATCTTCACTTGCTTTCACACCAATAGGACGCTTGTTCACCAAATTGGACACTTCACTGCAGAGAGTGTGAAACTCAGGCACAGACAGTCTTTGGTTACTCACTGAAAAATTAATGGTGCGCTTCGCCGCTTTGATTAATGATTCAACTGATCCTTGATGCCAAGGACTATCGGCAGGACCAAATACCCATGTTTATCCATTCTGCGCGGAGCTTCTCTGTAATGACTTCCGATCAATCTTTTTCCAGGCTTCCTTGAGCTCCCTCTCTACACCCACAAGTTGAGAACCTGGGTCACTGTAAATTTTCTCCTGCCGTCCACGGATACCTGCAAAGCTGCTGAGAGCCATCAGGAAATTGCTTGTGTCATACCTAAACACTGCCTTGATGTGCTCGGCCCTCGTTGCCAGGTCTGTGAACCGTAACACCATATGCTTTGGCACTCGTGCGTTTTTGGACCTCAACTCGTACCATATAGGGGCCAAACAAATCAAGCATGAAATGGTTAAATGAAGGTGCTGGTTTAAGTCTTGCTACCGGTGGTAGTCCCATCTGCTGCTCCAGGAAGTTTGCATCGTGCAACTTGCACAGCTGACAGTTCATTTTTACTGATCTTGCCACGTTGCTCCCATGTGGTTCCCAGTAGCACATTCTAAATCGGGCCAAGACTGCGTCTCGTCCTCTTTGTCCAGCTTGGTGAGCTCCTTGCATGAATAGGCGTGTAGCTGGACGCTGATTGGGTAACAATTTCTGCAGGGATGAATCCGGTGTCATTTCGTTGTACCTTGTTAGCCGTTCACCAACAACCCACATTACATTTACATCGAGTACAGGCCTCTTTTTAGCATAGTGACCTCTTCTGCCCCCCTTGTTGATACTCGTCTTGAGCGCACAGTCAAAAAATTTCTGGACATCCGTCACCATGAAATCCTCTGCTTCTTTCAGGTGCAGAGCGGTCATCTGTACGGCATTTCCAGCACGGAAAGTTTTGCTTCTAGCGATGTATTTCAGTGTTGCTACTACCCAAATAATCCGATTGGTGTCACTAAATCTTTCATAATCAATGAAAAAAGAGTGTGCTGCGACTGCGGCCTTGCTACAGATCTTTTTCTCTCCTGGGAGCGGTTCTTCCTTCTGTAGCCCAAACGTGAGGCCCCAGTTTTCTACGGGTTGGTACAGAACAGGGGGCGCGCCCACGTGTTAACCAGTCTGCTGTGTTGTTGTGACCCGATATCCAGGTCCTAGAGGAAACATCACCATTTGTTGCAGCTTGAATTTCACCAATTCTGATTCCTTCATACAGCTCAAAACGAGTGCTGGTCTTGTTGATCATGTCCAATATAGTCTCGGAGTCTACAATGTGCAACACTCCGTTCAAAGTTGAATCTCATATCTTTCTCAATGACCTTTCTTCCTCGTTTGGACAACACAACAGCATTCAATTCCATGGGGGGGGTGGACAATTTGTTCACTGGGGCAATACGACACTTTGCTATAACAAGTGGACACCAGTAGTCACCATTGTCAAGCTGCCATCTGATGAAGGCTACAAAACCATTGGTGAGATCACTTCCATCGCTAAAGATGAGCAGCCATGGTTGACCAATTGAGTTTGGTGGTGGCAAGGAACGGTCCAAACTGAGGTACTCAAGATCAAACAAAGAGTAGAAGAAAGGGGCCCACTTGGCGCGGAGTTCAGTAGGCAGCTGATCATCCCAGCCGAACTTCTGAGACCATGTTTCTCGCAGGTAGATTTTCCCCAACAATGTGAAGGGGCACACAAAACCAGGGGGATTAAATATCATCACTTGTCCCAAAACCATTCTTCTTGTCAACACTAGAGGCCAGTAAGGCTTGGGGCACGTCAGCTTTCTCGAGAATTGGACCAGTGTATAATCCTGTTAAACACAATACGCACTGGTGTGGAGTTTGACTTTGGGTTGACCAAAGCTGAGATGAGAGATGTAGAATAAGGGACCAGACCATTTCTGTGTCTCCTCCTCAGAGAGCTTTCTAGCAACACCTCGATCCAGCATATCCTCCATCTGTCTTTGGTATGTCTCCGCCCACTGCTTATCTTTGATGGGAGTTTGCCCAGTCTTCCTCATTGTAGCTAAGGCTGCATGATAATTGTTTGGTATCGTGGATGGGTCCACCATCCAGGGATAGCTTGTTACCCAGAACTGATTCGCTACATCATCCTCTGAATTCTAAAGGATTAACTTCAACTCTTACTCATCCTTGAACGAGTACGTGTGACCAACAACTGGAAACTTTTCACATCGACAAGTACAACACCTCGGTGTGATTTCTGTTCCTAGGTCTTCACCACAAATGAAGTTTTCCACTTCTCGCTCCATATTTCTTCCAGTGAAGGATTCTACAACATTTGTCTGATTTCTGGAGATGACTTGCTTTTCACTGTTATCAAACATCTCCACTGGGGAAACACAATCTGGCTGAAATTCTGGGTGAGTGTGAAGATATACATGGTACGCTTCATGTTTTTAAATCGCTGAATTGTGAATTGTCTTGGCAAGATTTGAGTCATACTCAGTTTGTTCCACCAGATCAGGATGGGCACCTTGAGGGCAAACTCCAAATTTTTCTCTCAATATACTCAAGTTCTCCCCACACTTCGCCTCTTCATACTTTGGAAATAATCCAAAATAGTCACAACTCAGAAGAATGTCTACCCGGTTAGTTTTCCTTTGCAGTGACTCTGGGTCATAGGTTGGAAACAATTTGGCTAAGGCTGAAGTATTCAACTTGGTTGCAGGACCAGAAATTTTGTCCATACCAAATGTCGTAACACTGACGTTCTTGCCAGAGTATGTTCTCAAAGTGAACTGATATTGTCGAGTGTTGTATGTCTTCTCTACATTCCCCATAGTGGCGACATCAAGTGTGAATTTGTTCAGTTTCTTTGCTTTGATTCTATCATCAGCTTAGTGCTATATATAGGTAGTGTTTAGTCCACCATCACAGAATATAGTGACTGTCTTTCCACTCACACACCTTTGTTTATCGGATTGGGTAAAGGGCAAGGCCAGCTCCTTGTGTCGCATGACTTACTGACTCGGCATGTATATGAAAATCAGTTTTGGGATCCGTTTTAACCTTTTTTGACTTGCACAAGAGAACGTGGTGTTTTTCACCGCCACACAAGGAGCACGGTTTCTTCTTGGAGCACTTCTGTTGTGGGTGATTTCCAAGACAGACAAAGCAGGCATTCATTTGTTTGAGAAGTTCAAACCATCCACCCTCCTTACTGATGGGGAGCTTCTGAAATTCTTTACAGTCACTTGTTATGTGTTTAACTGTATCTCTTCTATTCCAGAAAGCACAGGGATAATACTGTTTTTTGTTCTGGTCAGCTCCAGTTCCAAAATGTGTAGTTCCTTTTCCACGGTCCCCACAATTTAGTACTTTCAAATAACTTTCTCCGTATTGGTTGGTGCTCAGATAAAGAGCCACCGCTTCTCTCTCTCGTTCCAAAAGCTTTATAAAGGGTTTTAATGGCTGGAGCTTCTCTATTTGACTCATATCATGATACTTGCGAATCCACTCTATTCTTAGATGTTTTGGTAGGAGTCCATTAACATTGTACTCGTCTCTCATTGTGAGGGTGTTAAGCTGGTCTAACTCTTCAAGGTGACTGTACGAAGACTCTACAACATCAACAAATTCACCAAGTCCCCAGAAACTGGTTTAAGTTTATACAGATCCCCAAGGGCTGCTTGCCCAGTGGCACTTGCATCATCATAAAAATCCTCCAACTTCTTCCACATGGCATCATACTGGACACAGTTCCACCTACAGATGTTTGACTAAGACTTGAGCTTGTTGCTGTTTGAACTGACCCTTGTACTGATAGTATTTCCATCTTGGATAGGGCAATTAGCTGATGGGGGTACTAAATCAAGTTGAGCAACACTTGTTATCTTTAGCTGCTTTTGCGTGTACGACGGCATTTCTGGCGCCTGCATACACCTCACTCACATTTGCCTGGTAGGCAGTCAAGTCAAGTCCATTGACAATCCCGTGTTCGGCGTGTTCTTCATCTGAAACCAAACTTTCATACTCCTCATCTATTGTACAAAAACTTCAAACGCTTTCTCCAGTTCAACCATCAACACTGTTAAAATATCAATGCCTACACCGCTATCAACAGCTCTTAGTCTACGCGAGGATGTAGTAACTTGCTGCTTGGCCTTAGTCCTTTCCCTCCTTTTTTCTTCTACAGCACCCATAACTTAAAACTTCATTCACAAGACAATGTAAGTACTGATATACTGGAATATGTTGTCTGGGAAGTAGACACATTCAAAACACAATCTTGTCCACAAGAATAAATTAACTCCCAAGATAAAATGCGTAAAAATACATACAAGAAAATCCAATCCACACAGGAATAAATTTATGGAAACACGAATGCAATCCACAGAAGTTAATACATAGGAACGAACTGGCTGGCAATTCGAAACAAGTGCAATGAGTTATCCAAAATAATCGCGCGTGGCCTACGACTCAAGCGTTGTTTTTCTGGTCTTTTCCAGGATTCAGTAAAATGTAGCATAGTTCCAGATTGTATTGAATGTACGTATTGAAGGTCGCAGAACTCAAATAGAATCGGGCGATGGTTGCTAGATAAAAAAAGCGTTTATTCAAAATCTTTATTACGTAAAACCAGCAGTCCTTGAAAACACAGCATACTACTCATCGTAAAGGAAAGATGGATGCCAAAGCAGATTGCAATCATTGATCTCCGAGGCTTTGTGTGGGCAGATTCAACGAATTTCTTTGGCGTGAGCTTGCTAAACTGCAGTTTCCGCAGTGAATCGCGTGTCACGCACGCGCTGGTGCGTTGTGTTCGTATTTTTATGGCATCTCTCTGATGGAATCTTGTACATTCAACGCACTATAGTTAAAAATTTAACAAAAACAATGGAAATAATAATTGACTTTTTCTTTATATGGAAGTAGTGTGACATTATGATTTGACCTCTGGTCGAATACATGAAAAGCCAGCATTGCATTCTTGAGATGAACGTAAAGGACGGTGTGTGCGTCTGTAGATTTATGACATTACGAGAAGAAGACGGTCTTCCTATGCCTTCAAAATGTTTCTCAACCTAACGATATTGCGATAAACGTGTAACTGGTAATATTCATCGGCAGTTTGGTAGGCATTTTTATGTTGAAAACGTTAGATCTTCTAATCCGACTGCATTTGTTTGGTGACTATTATGCATGATCTGCTGCTAATGATGTAACGCGTGTGTAAACGGGCTACGTAAAAAATTTCCGTTATTTAATGACGACGGGTTGCGGAATACTATTGTTGGTAGATGAAGATGTCATAGTAGAGGCAGAAAACACAGAGACCATGCAAGCTATCAAATGGATTCGGTCGAATAGTGAAATCACCATCCCGCCAAAACGTGTCCAAAGCCCGCCAAAAAATACCAAATCTCGCCGCTGCCGCTATTTAACTCTTTATTCAGTCAAGAAAAACTATGTGTTGCAGGATTTTAGAAAATTAGGTTTGGGAGTGGAAATCATTGTTAAGGGATTCTTTTGATCAATAGCTGCTTGCTGGGAAAAAGGTGAGTTAGGCCCTGTGAGTTTCACTTTTGCCATTAGTATTCCGGCGTAACATTCTTGCGAGAGGACTGTATAGAAATTAAGAACAGGGAATTGAACGCCGGAGAAAAGCCTGAAGAGAAATCACTAAGAAGCACTTTAACATATTTCAAGGGTGACTATTTTTTAAAAAAATTAAAGACAAGGCGTGCGGCGAGTTTTATTGTAATGCCATGGTGTTCTTAACTCCTAAGTGCAATTTTTAAAGCAACAGAAACATTAACACTAGGTGGCACGCCCGTGATTCTGTGAGTTTAGACACCACGGTATTATGAAATCATTTGCGTACCAAGTGGAAATTTAAAGGTTAATATGTTTTAGCTTGAGTAAGCGAGTTTTATTGTAATGCCATGGTGTTCTAAACTCCTAAGTACGAGTTTTATCGTGCAACAGAAACACTAGGTGGCCCGCCCGTGATTCTGTGAGTTAGACACCAAGGTATTATGAAATCACTTGCGCAATAACTGGAAAATTAAGGGATTTACAAGCTACAAAAGCTATATGTGTGTCTCACAGTGTTTTTTAATAGGAGATTTTCTTGTAGGAAACCCTCCGCCAGTTATATTTTTCGGCATTTATTAGTGAAATATTTGTTTTCTCGTTACAAATAAAACACGGGTAGCAAAATGCCCATTTCCGGCACTTTTAGTACGTCCTAGAAACTGGAAAGCACAGTACTTAACCGTTTATTCGGAAGAAGGCTTTTCTTTTTCTTTTCGATATTTATTTAGAACAATACTGTTGTGATCCGTTCACGGAGAATCTCTGCTAATGCGGTTACATTTTGAAAACAAGATAAATTTAAGTAAAGTGGCCGAGTTTTCTGAAGTTGCTCTCTTTGAAAAGACATTTGTAATTTTGAAAATAAAATCGATAATGTATTTACGGAGGTTCCAGTTATCGTTTGGGGACAAAAGCATATTTTGATTGTGTTAATTGCTCCTGTCGGAATAAAATGTCATATGAATTAGCAAGATGACGTGCGAGTAATAAGTTCCAGGGGTTATACGTTATACGCTGCTTGTAGATCGATACCTTCCTAATGAAACACGAAAGAAACTTGTACACAAATCCGGACGCAAACATGGCGGAGCCTTTTCTTTTTGAAAAGCACATGTTCGACACGTCTGTGCGAGGGACGATGGGTAAAAAACGACACCCCGCGAACTCTAAACTAATCGCAGCGAATAAACGTTTAAATAAAGCTATATTCCCAGCACAACTTTACTCCATCCCGGCGTACAAAGTGAAGGAAAACGATATCAAAATCACGAAAAATTTTAACTCTCCGAACTTGATTCCCCCCAACGTGAACGAGACAAAAACTCTGCACTGCGCAAACACTCGCGGGAAGACCTTTGAATCCTCCTTGCTGAAGAACAACAGTGCGTTTATCTGGGAATAGAATTAACAGAAAGCTTTTGATGAAATAAAGACCCTCATTCTAAACCCACCACTGCTGGAACACTTTGATGTGGCTGAACAAGTGGATTAGCAGCCTGCCTCATGCAGGGCGGCGCCTCTATACACTTTGCATCGAGAGCACTAACTGGCATTGAAAAATGCTACAACCAAATTTACCAAGAGAATCTAAGTATTGTATTTGGCTCACTAGATTTCATACATTAACACTTATGGTAGGAAAGTGACAGTCTCAATGACCACAAGAACCTCTTGTTGCCGTACTGAAGAAACCTGTTAAAGATAACCTTGCTTGACTCACTATACACTGAATGAATTGTAGAATCTTTGGATATGAAGTCGACTTCAAGTATGTTAAAGGCAAAGATATCCTTATTGCAGATGCCTTGAGCAGATCTCAAGCGACTGACCAAAACCAAAGCAAGATCGAACAAGAGATTGAAATGACCAGACCTTGTTCACGAACATAAGATCAAAGCTTATAACAAGCCACTTAGCGGAAATTTCAGAAGCAACTGCGCAGGATATGTACTGACTTACAGCTTGTAATCCATAAATCGATTTGCTGAGCGTTAAATATGAACTGTCATTTAGCAATGGAATCGTATACAGGAATGATCGCATACAAGTCACAGCGGCACTGCAAAAGACCCTTATTACCAACTAAAATTACACCAAGCGCTTAGGGAAAAGGTTCAACGCTTAGGCGTGCCAGAACATCTTTATGGTGGCGAGGAATGAACAAACAACTGAAGTAGTTCATTGATACATGTGAAGTCTTCAACGCCTTCCAGACTAAGAACAAACAGATCCTGGTTTTAGCTGACTGTTATGCACATGTCATCGCCTTGCCCCAGGAGTAGGACCCCTGCAAACCAGCTACAGGATAGTATGTTCGGGAATCCTTCTTAACCTTTGTCAAATCTAATGATTTCTCGCGACAATTCGCAGGGAAGAAGGCAGCTTGCATGGCCGAGTGGTTAGGCGCTGGACTTGCTGGACTTGCTGGACTCCCGCTCTGACCGCTAGCTGGATTTGTTCACCGGTAGTCACGAGTTCAAATCCTCGACCACGCTTGTAAATAGCCCAGCTGGTTTGCCTCCGGCCTGTTGGGATTCTCAATCTGTTATGTTTGATTTCAATTACTTGGTTCTGTCATTTACTCGGCCCCAATAGCATAAGTGCTATAAATACTGCCAGGGTAAATAAAGAAATTATTATTATTATTATTATTATTATTATTATTATTATTATCATCATCATCATCAACATTAGCGAGAAAACTTGCCCAACATACTTATCAGTTGTGGCACGCGCGCTATGGATAAATGTTAAAGTACTGTTCCTGTTCCTTGTTCCGATAAAATGAAAACTAAGGAAATACGATGAAATAATGTAAATGAATAAACATACATTGAGACTACTATTAACAAGTTCTAGAGAGATCTTGACTCGAATATAATTCCGTTGCTCATTTTCATTAAACTGGGGAGAGTATTATTTGCTGTCCTACTCTGTTACTTCATTTTGCAGAGTTCTCCAATAACATAAACCAAAAAAGGAACGAGATAATTAAGAAGCAGCAAAGAACCAGGAAATTACTGGATGAATTTGTCAGAGAGATTGATGTCAGTTGCCAGCAAGGTAGGGAGAGGAACATCCTCAGAAAACCAAGAGAGCTACTCACTTTGTAAACATTCGCGGCTATTCGCCCTTCGAGGATGGGAGAAAGGCTCAAACAAGTAAAGAGGAGGGTTTGCAAGACAAGTGCTTTTAGTTAATTAATCATTTGCTAACTACCATACAAAGAGAACAGCCTTAGTGAAGTGCCTCTTTGAAAGAGCGCATTTTTAAAACATTTGGTTATCTTTAACATTTTTGCTTATCGTGTAGACTTACGGACAAAAAAAAATGCTAAAATTGAGAAGTTGAAATTATAGCTTACGAAGGAGTATGGCAAGCCAAATGTAGCAATATTCAATTCGTTTAATTTTATATCTAGTTTTGTATTTTGTATTCAACTATGCGTTCAATATTCAACTTGTATTCAACATCTAACGCGTTATTCAATATTCAACTTCCCATTCAACATTCAACTATTCATTTTATATTCAATTCTTCATTCACCCATTCAATTATCTATTCAACAGTTTCAACTATTTATTCAACATTCAACTTTAATTTTTAAAACATTCAACTATTCATTCAACATTCAACTTTTCATTCAACATTCAACTATTCATTCAACTCTTTTGAGCCCTGACTACTTCTGGTCAGTGACGCAGATCATTGCTTGCTAAAAACATGGCGGCGATGCTGGCTAGGGAAATAGGAGCTTATGAAGATGACACAAAGGCTCCAAGGCTCCAAGGCTTCTGACCTTCCAAGGTTTCTTGACTCGGTGCTTCAAAGAACTGACCAGATTTCCCAGACGATGGATGAGGAAATTGTGGAGCAGCATATTGTTGTTGTCGATGAAACGGTGCGTTTGCTTCGTATACTCCGAGACAGCAGTTCGAATATTAATGCCTCTGACAAAGAAACCTTAGATAATCTCTCATCAGCGTTCAGTGATGTCTTATCAGCCCTGCAACAATGTTCAGCCAGAGCAGCCGTGTCTCCCACCACAGTGGCGAAGAATGTTTGTCCCAGGCTTAAAAGTGGTGAACCCGGTAAGCCGGCTTTCGACATATCTGCAGAACTACTTGAAGTCCTTCTGGGTTTAGGATTTACTTACATTAGAATTGCGCAGATGTTGGAAGTATCTCGTTGGACTATATCAAGAAGGATCAAAGATTATGGTTTAGAAGATTTTAGGTCGTTTAGTAAACTGTCTGATGACGAGTTGGAAGACGTAGTGCGAGGTTATATTCGTGAACATGGAGCAACAAGTGGACAAGTGTATATGACGGGATATTTAAGATCCCTGGGATTGAGAGTGCAAAGAAGAAGAGAAAGGGAATGTTTAGCTCGACTGGACCCACAAAACAGGGTTTTGAGGTGGGGAATTCTTGTTTCACGAAGGGTATACCAGGTCTCATGGCCCAATTCATTATGGCACTTAGATGGGCACCATTCTTTAATTCGCTGGAGCTCGTCATTCATGGTTGTGTCGATGGGTTTTCGAGGCGTATAATATATTTAAAGTGTAATTCGAATAACCTGTCATAGACAGTGCTTGACCTGTTTTTGGATGCTGTAAAAAGGGATGGTGACCGTTGGCCATCGAGGATCCGCGTTGATAGGGGAGTTGAGAACGTCCTTGTTTGTGATGCAATGATACAATATCGAGGAGAAGGAAGAGCAAGTTTCATTGCTGGTCCATCAACACACAATCAGAGGATTGAACGCCTCTGGAGAGAAGTCTATAGATGTGTTTGTCATCTGTACTACTATACTTTTTATGCAATGGAATCATCAGGGATTCTTAATGTCGAGGATCCAATTCAGCATTTCGCTTTACACACTATGTTTATCCCTAGAGTAAACAATTCCCTGAGACAATTTTCTGAAGCTTTCAACAATCACGCAGTGAGTACTGAGGGTAATTGGACCCCATATAAAATTTGGATGAATGGCATGATGCATGCCAATAATCCCCTTGCTCATGGGGATGTGGATGGAGAGCCAGATGATATTCAATTCTATGGATATGACCCTGAGGGCCCCTCTCCTTCAGAAGAAGATAACAACGTTGTTGTTGACCCAACTTCTTTAGATAATAGGCATTCAATGGAGTCCTATGTGTTGGATGTTGTTGACCCTCTAACACAGTCCACTCAACTGGGTATCGATCTTTATATTCAAGCCCTAGACCTGGTCAGGGATAGAATGGAATGATATTTAGATCTCCCTGGAACAGAAAATTCCTACCCGGAGGTGAGGAGGACAGACATCCTATTTAAGAATGATCAGGATGCTTGTGGGAAAATTACAACTACACCCCTAAAAATGACCAATGTGGGCATAGCTCAGGCTTTATTTGACCCCAGAGGAGATCATACCCTATCACAGTTTGCCAACATTCCTTTTCTTCACGAGTATTTCTTACAGAGAACCTTGACTTAAACATTTATGAGTGAAAATACTGGCTTCCTATCCTGAACACCCTAAGTTAAAGTAACACAAAAATCTGCAATTCCTATCCCTAAGCGAGATGATGAGCATCCCTATCACTTTTATACAAGATTGTCTCCGCTATCCTCACAGATATTACCACCTAGGGATATTAAATTAGGTTACAACTCGGACCCTGTTCAACAGATCTGGCTAAGTTGTTGAAGCACATTCTTTGTGTAAAAACAGTGTATCTCTTCAGGAAAGCATTTTTAGGAAGATGCCCATTTTTTGACAAAGTAAAAGTTAGACAATTCTGCAAAAAGGCTGGTGCATGTTCAATCGACCTATTCGGCTAACTCAACGTTGTACCCAATTCAAATCTCCCCGGGATAAGATTCTTTGTGTATTGTATTTGCATTATAATGTGGCATTCACATTTAAATGATATGGAAGTTCCTGAGACAAAACGTTTTATTCCCAAAGGGTTTGAATTGGGTACAACATTGAGTTAGCCGAATAGGTCTATTGTTTAAGTTATTACTAATAATATTATAGGACTTAAAGATAATGCTTGTTTAAAGTATCTGGGGTTTCCACTTTCACCAGCCAGCCCATCCCTATAGGCCCCAATCTTTAGTTAATGTCCTGTTGGCTGCAAGCAGTAATAATAAATTATAACACCGGTATTTGTATTTTATAGCTATATGTTGAATGTTTTGATCTGGAAAGACAATTTATTTCAAGATGCTATGCTTTCATATTAATTTAATTCTTTGTATGCTAAACTAGAGACTCAGAACCTTTTTTGGTGGAAGTTTATACAGTCTGAACCGTGAACACCAGAAATATTTCTGGGATGTGATTGTGTTGACAATTGACAAGTTTGTAATTCTTTCACGAGGGCTTTCTGCATGTAGTGTTAACTTTTTAACAACAGTGAAAAGGACATCTCTTCTTGAAAACAAAGCAATTGATACAAAGCCAGGAACATCCCATTAAACTGAAAAAATCTACATGAACAGTAAAGCAACATTCTCGTCAACTGTAAATTTATTTTAAGACAGTAAATTTTTCCTTCAAACTGGAAACAACAATAGTAAAGAAAATAGCAATATGTAGTGCTCTGCTAAATACTAAAGTGTAGCTCATTTTTACTACATTATGATGAACACATGATTTAAGATTTTTAAAAATATTTCTTCCAACCATAGAGTGATACTTTCGTAATGTAATATTGCTTTGGGATAAAGATAAACTATTGTAAACATTAACATAACAAACTTGAATTTCTATTTTTATAAATGAAACATGCGATGATACTCTGGTCAAAAGGGATGAATAAAAATATTATAACATTTCGGTTGAGCAAAATGTGGTAAAAGGAGAATGAAAGTATGATGATGTTATCAGGTATAAATGTTTTTAAGTCAACACTCTTCTTTTTGGTATGGGCTGAAGTGCTGCTACATTTAGAACATGACATGAAGTTTACTAGTGGTAAAAGCTCTTTGCAAACCCATTTTGGCAGACCTGGTAATAAAAACCTTCCCTCATTATGCTATTCCATTCTGTGTTCTTCATTTACAAGAAGCAACACTCAAATTTATAGAGTGATTTTTTTTTTGACAAGAGGAGGCTATCTGCATTTCAAAACAACTTATAAATATAAATCTATGCCTTGTTATAATTAATGTTTTTTTTTGTCTGAAAATGTGAAAGAATTGTCACTATAAACACTAAATTATAAGTCAAAAGTTCTTTACTCCAGCAAAGCCAGGCACAAACAAGTACAGAGAAAGCTGTATCAAATGTAAAGTTTCCTTATGAAAGTCCAAAGAAGGTATTTGTAAAGGCAATATCATAAACTTCAAAGAGTTCCTTCTCAGTTGGTAAAGAACGACTGTTGGAGCCCCTTGGTAAAAACATTGTTTTGCTACAAGTGTTAGCTTTTGGAATGAAAGACCACTTGATCCCTTCATTAGCAGCAACAAATTGAATACTAGGTTGTAGTTCAAAGCCAAGGGGCGGTTCTTCATCCATCCCAGTTGCAAATTGTAGAATGCTCCCAAGAGTGATTCTACCCCTTCTTCCACTTGCAGCTTCTCGCACATACTTTGAGAATGCAGCGTAGGCATCATTTTTATACTTGCGTACATTTGTGCCTTCCTCAGAGAATGATGGCCGGAGGAGTAGGATGAGCTGTCGTCTGGAGAGTTGATTTGATTCATTTGCGCGCAGCAGATAAAGAAAGACTGGTAGACTCGTTGCAACTTCATATAGACCAAGTTTCATGAATCCTTTCCGAAGCTCTGCAATGCATGGCCTTGCAGGATCCTTTGAAAAAATCTCCTGTAAAATTTCTTCAGGAATAAACCGTGGGGTGGGTCCATTCTGAAGAATACTCAAGGCCATAATAGTTCCAGCAAACTCATATTCCTCAGCCATGAGTTCGCGCAGTCCATTTTCAAAGAGCTTTTGCTGTATTTCTTTAAGACAAAACCAAAAAAATTCTTTCCTTGGACCCCCAGCATCATGGGCCTGTTCTCCATAGAATGAAACTTCCAATGTGAGTCTTGGGTTTTGAAGATCTTTGAATTCTTCCATAGCTGATTCCAAAATATTAAATCGGTCTATACTGACAAAGTTAGTTTCACCATCGAGTGGCTGGTCAGGTGAGTTTACATCCAAGGGACGACCCTGCGCAATAAGCTTTTGGGCACACCTTAGCATCTCCACAGGATTACAAACATTGTCTTTCTTACAGATGCTAATGCACTCTGCAACAGCTGCTTCCAGATTGGCAAAGCTAACAACAGTGATTGCATTCAGGTTTTCATTGCTCTGTCCAGTGATCAGAAATGACTGATCACTAAGATCTGCCTGTGGTCCCTCCGTTGGTTGCAGGGTGGATACAGGTCTACTTTGTGTGTGGTTGCTGCTCGCCTGTGAACCTTGTGGGATGGATAACGGGCTACTCTGAGTGTGGATGCTGCCTTCCTGTGGGCGTTGTGGTGGTTGCAAAAAGGATATGGGCATTTTTCTCTCTGTGTGGTTACTGACGTCATTATCTTTTAAGCTACTATTATCTGAGCCTTGATTGTCTAGAAGAAAGCCAAAGCCATGTTTCAGTCTGAGGTAGCCCCTTGACCGGCCAGTGATTTTACCTGTTTGAACGAGTACTCGCGGCAATTCACTGGTTGTGTTATTCTTCTCCTGTTTGCTTTTAGGAACACGAGGTCATTACTTGCTACGGCTGGATATTTCATCTGTATGGCATCAGACAATGCCTTTCTAATGGCTTCTTCATTGTCTTCCGAACTAAGCGTCACAAATCCTCTTAACACAGTACTTTCATCTGTCAACATCCAACTATCAGAGTGAACACTATCTGAGTTCAGCTCTTCATCATCTTCATCATCCAGCCTCAACAACACAAATTCAAATACCTTATTACTTTCAACTTTCGCTCTCTTCGACTTTACAGGAGCAGAGTTACTGGACGACGAAGCTCGAAGTCGTTCTCTACTGTTCAAACGAGAATAGAGTCCTCTGGTTGTGGACTGGCGCATCATTGCACGGGCTCTACTCACGGCTTGTCCCACCGTTGTGATGCTTGTATTTGTGCTTGTGGACGTCTCGCCAACAGTAGCATCAGTGACAACATTTCTACCGCTATTTGCAGCAAGTTCCTGGACTACTTGGCTTGCCTGGCTCAAGCAGTTTGATAAGCGTCTTAAATTTTCCTCCATTGTAGTCTGATAAATCGATCGATTGTAAAACGCGGGAAAGAGATAGTTACCCGGATGCAATTACTGATCAGAAACAGTGAAGGCTCAGGAAAGAAGAACTCGTTCCCAGGGCCCTCTCCTCGAGTGATTAATTGAATTGAAACGAATAGTTGAATGTTGAATGAATTGTTGAATGTTGAATAAATAGTTGAAACTGTTGAATAGATAATTGAATGGGTGAATGAAGAATTGAATATAAAATGAATAGTTGAATGTTGAATGGGAAGTTGAATACTGAATAACGCGTTGAATGTTGAATACAAGTTGAATATTGAACGCATAGTTGAATACAAAATACAAAACTAGATATAAAATTAAACGAATTGAATATTGCTACATTTGGCTTGCCATAAAGGAGCAAGAGGAATAAGTTCCTTCTCAAACAATCCAGTTAAATTAGGGGCCAACCGGATATGTCTTGGTGCAGAAGGGAAAAACGTTATCATCATCAGTCGTAAATTTTTCAAGGGGTTTACTTACGGTACATCAGTGCGAATTTCCGCACTGCATGAAGGATTTTCGAAGTGGAGAAAGCTTCGCTACGATTCGATCAAGGAAGATGAACTTTAATTTATGATTTTCACATTCCCTTGTCGAAATAATTATTGAAACTGGAATGTATGTTAAGAGGATAATAGTCTTAGATTTTCTCCTCGATGTAGGAACTATATAGCATATCTTTGCTTAACTTTGAGTTATTATTATTATTATTATTTGCTCTTTTGTGTTAAATCCGATGATACCTTCGTTTTACATCGCTCGTGGATGTTACAGGTTCTCACCTCGAGGATGAGCCAATTTTAGATGCATTTCTAGCCAATTCGGAAGAACCGTAAATCCATGCCAGTTTGTATGTTTACGCCTCGACTCAACCATTCCTTGTCTAAAGCCTGCTTCGTGGAACCTGGCGTTAAAAATTTTACTTCACTGTTAGGCCCCGTTTTGAAAGAGAAACGTTGTCCCGGAAAAGTGGGTCACTCTTCTAACCAATTCAACTTTAGTGAGCCTTTACGTGAGAAAAAATGTTGACCCCTTTACCCGAGCCAACAATGCATGCGCGCATGCTCTTTTTGTCCAAAACAGAGCTCGCGCATGCTCTGATTGTCTCGCCTTGACCAAGTTGACCCAGCTGGGTGAGCCAATGTGTTTTTATGGAGAAAAGTTGGCCCGGTTAAGAAGATGCCCCATCATCGAAAAAGGATGACCTAACTAGCGTGGCGAGACTAGACTTCTAGCCGAGCCAACTTTTGTTTGTCATGTTAACGGTTTGCCAAGTTTTATAAGGAGATGTAGGAAAAGTTAGCTCGCCCAGGTTAGCTCGGGTAGGCAAGTGAACCTACTACTCGGAACAAGCTTTTTTTTTCCGAATAAGCAGTGCCTTAGGATCGTAAGGAGTACGTTGAATCGAATAAGCATAAAACGGCCAATTTACAACATTAACATTCATTTCTTCTTCTCAACTTAGAAATAACATGCAAGTTTGATGTATCCATGTGCGGTTTTGAGCGAGGCAAAAATAGGACGCTTAACTGGGCTCGACACAGGAGAAGCCCATTTTGGGGTAAAGTTCCTTCCTTTGATCATACCACTGAAAACATGACAGATGAACTCTAGACTAATCAAATTACAACTAGTCAGACTTACTATTCGCAGAGGCAGTTACGGTTATTTAGAGCATCCAGTCATCAAATTGTAGACAAAAAGAATTAAACTGAAATTGTTTTTTTAGGTTCCACATCTAAATCCGAATTTTGCACTATCCTGGGTTATCTTCACCCAGCTTTGAGCAATCCAGCCCAAGTGTATTAAATATAGGCAAGAATATCCACCTTCCTTTCTTATTCTGAAAGCAACGTTAATAATGGAACATTATTCATTCTAGAGTCAACACAGCGCAAAACGATAATAACAGTTAGAAAAATAAAATCAATCAATCAACCGAGCGCTTATTATCAAACTGACACTGGAAATTGAATTACTACACCTGCATGTCGTTTAAATTATATTAGGGATTTTGTTTATTCTCTTTTCAAACCTTATCTCCATAAAGAGCGTTTTCACTCACGTGGTCGTTAGCTGTTCAAATTTATTACAAAAAAAGAATGCGTTTACACCAAAATAGCCGTTGTGACGTCACGTGAAAAGATTTTTATAGCATTAGCGGATCTTGGGCCAGAGAGGGACTCGGGAGAGGCCAGGGCCCCCTCCTTATTTTTTAGGCACGACTGAGGCCCGTAGGGTCAAGAAAAATTATCTTCGAGACCGGCTACCCTTATTCTTAAGGTCTGGTTGAGGCCAAACACCCCCCACTTTCTTGATGATCTGAATCCGCTAATATATAGTAACCCTATTTCCTCCTGCTATACAATATCCAGTTACATGTAGCACTTCCCGTGACTCTCAACTCCAGAAAGGAGCCTTAACACTTAAGTTTTTCTTTTTACAAAAGGCTTTTTAAGCTGATCATTCTACCTCACTTACGTTGCACTTACGAGGTCAGAGAACTGTTTTAGCAGTTGCGTGCAAACTTTGAAAAATCTTATCGTAGGTCTTCTGAAAAACTTTTTTTAGTAAGCACTGGTTATTTTTCTTTCCTGTATCCGTATCTCTTTGTAAGTTATTACACATTCATTTTTACAGTTATCTAGTCAACAAGAACTTACAAAATTGGACGGTCGGTCCTCAACTTAAAACTACGGGTTAGTTATAAGTTGTTACCCTCTATCCATCTTTATCTCTTTAAAGATTATTACATGTACATAACCGTATCCAGTCCACATCAACCAGGTGATGATGCAAAATTGTACAGTCCTCCACTGAAGTTCTTTGGGATTATGTGCCTTGAATTCTATTACTATATGTCTGGTACAACTACTGGAAGCCTGAACGTCACCATAAATGAAATAGTAGTGTTCTCTGCGAGTGGTGATAAAGGAGACATATGGCATAAAGCTAGTATAAATATATCATCTATTGTGGGATTGCATTGGGTAAGCATTAATGAGATCATCAAAACCGTCTGAAAACGGTTTTCTCTAAACGCAGTAGGAAGCCAATGATTTTAAGCTGCATAAGGCAGGAATCTTTGACAACCTTTTGAGAATTCTCGAGAGTCTAAATTCCCCAAATCTTACTTTTTTTACTTCTGTATTTATTCACAAAACGAGTAAAGTATAATACTTCATCTTACCATTAACTATAAATCTCTCGGAAAGGTCGTGAATGCAAGAAAGAAAAATATCACTTGGCGTTTCAAACCGGATGTGCTTGCCGTTTGTTTGTTTGTTTGTTTGTTTTTTGTGAAATTATAATTAAGTCTGTGATTTTTGACTAATTTTTTTCAATAGTTCTTTTAGCTTTCCAGTTAATTTCTGCAATGTTAATTTGTTTTAAAGTCAATTATAAAGGCGACCCTTCCATGTTTTTGACAGGTAACATTTGAAGGAGTAGTGGGAAGCAATATCAATGGTGACATAGCAATTGATGACTTCTTCTTTACAGAGGGGTCTTGTCCTTATGGTAAGTACTTCGATCAAAGGGTGTTCTTACAAGTATTTTGAGAAGGAAAAAGGAGTTCTTCACAACAATGGACAAAAAATATGCATTTAAAGTTTTGAATATATGAAAATCATATATGTGAACTGTGGAGTGAAGAATTAAATGAAGGATGATCATCGCAGTTATATACGCAACTTTTGAAGTTGCGAAAAGAAAACCTGAAAAAAAAATTCAAGCTTGTACGGGATTCGAACCCTTGGCCTCTGAGATATCGGTGCACTGCTCTACCAATTAAGCTAGCAGTTGGCTTGGTAGCTTAATCGGTAGAGCGCTGCACCGGTATCGCTGAGGTCAAGGGTTCGAATCCCGTACAAGCCTGAATTCTTTTTTCATGCTTTCTTTTCGCAACTGCAAAAATTGTTAAGTGCGATGATCATCCTTCATTTAAAAATGTAATTGCTACGAGGTATTTTATACTTGCATTGAAACTATTTACGGTTGTCTTTAAAAGAAGTTGCAGAAGTATTTCGTCGGATGACACTAAGGGTGGATTTATTTGTAATATGCGCGTATAGCGATAACATTCTCCCGTTACAATTTTTCTTTGATTTTAAGCTCAAAACCAATCAAAAGAGAATAATGAATTCTCTATTTTCGAATTCCCCATAATACACTCTGTCTGCCCCCCAAATTTTGCATAACTTAATGTCTTAAAATGCTCTTGGGAAAATGCAATACTCCCAGGAGCATTTAAAAACAATGGTTTATGCAAAATTTGGGGGGCAAACAGAGTGTATTACGGGGAATTCGAAAATAGTCAATAATTGAACGAGTAGATGCGACGGCTACACACGTTGTACGGAATACTCTCTCTCCCTTGCCGTAAAGGCCTCTTTGTGTCGTAGGCCGAAGCTGGGAAAAGGGGAAAATGAAAGTGCGGTGGGGAAGGGGGGAACAGTCTCTCTTCTCATCGTTTACTGCGTGCTTGCTGTTTTTATTATTATTATTATTATTATTATTTTTGACCAGTTGCGTTTCCTTTCTCGTGTCGTGAACAGTGTAGGTGAAACTAAGTTAATGTTAGGTATTCATAGGCCAGAATTCGCTCGTTGGAATTTCATCTTGGCAAATTTCTGTACCTGGTCTTTTCAAGAACAATAATCGGAGAAATCTTGAACTAAAAACTCTTCAAATTCGTGGCGGGCATCGTAGCTATGTAACGTGAAGAATTTTCTGGGAATTAAATGAGGAGAAAAGGAAAATCTTTTAATTGCTCAAGATCTCGAGCCATCATTACAGCCTTCACAGCTGTTGACAATTACTCCCGACGTAGCTACAACTCGAACCGAATCGAACGTTTTATTAATCTAACTTACAAGAACGATATGGTTCAAGTAAGTTCGAACACAATTGAAATCTCCTCCCCCCCCCAAAAAAAAACATTTTAGTAATCGAACCCATGCCAATCGAACTTTGATTGGGTGATTAGGTCAGAGTTAGATGGTCGAGGTTGGCATACTTTCGATTATTAATGCGACGTTATACAGGAAAATTGCGCGTGTTTTGCTGAATTTTTTCTTTTTCTAGGGTGTCTTACGACTGAGTATATCCCGTGAGTGGTTGTAGCAGATCAGTGCAGTACTTACGGGGTTATGTTTTATTAAAGCTTCTTTTATTCTTGTTGCTAAATTTTTTTTGGCTGCTTTCCTAATTCTTTGCATGCTAATATATAGATTTAGCCAGGGCTAAAAGCGTAGCTCCAGTTATAAAATTGTAGTTTAAATCAAACTATAAACTTGTAATTCACAAATCAGTTAACTGGGGAAATCCATAGCACTTTTAAAGGTGGGCTACATGATTTAAGAGAAAAAAAATCGCAAATTGCAAGAATCAAACAACATTTAAAATCTTACACCCAATAAATAACAACTACCTTTGACCACAGTAGATTGGACGTGGAAAACAAATTCCCCCGGGCCCATGCAAAATAGCCTGCGTAGCAGACGTCGATAGGGGAAGGGGATTGGGAGGAGGGGAAAAAGGGAGGGGGATTGAAGGAGAGAGAGTAAGGGACGCCTGCTATAAGAACCCCCTTTTGTTCATCTCTGTGGACGCTGGCGTCCGCAAATTCCTTATTGACGTGCATTAGTAAGAAACAGCCATGATGCAGCATTAAAGGAAATGTGTTCCATTGACCGTCTCTATTGGCGTAAGCTTTGGAAGATCAAAACTACTCCAATAATGTAGGAACGTCAAGTTAAAACCCGAACTGGAACCAACTGTAGGCAGCGGATGCTCAGGAGGTTTTGTGTTTGTATAGTGGATTAGTCCAAACACCGAGCGATGATTCGAGGCGATTCTTGTCATCTGTGACGCCGATTTTCACAGGCAAGAGCAGCGGCTGCAATTATTGGAAGAATTTTCAAGTTAGCCAGGTCACTACTGCAAAATCACTTGGAGTGACCATCGATGACAGACTTGATTGGAGTGGCCATATCGAGAAAGTAACAAAGAAAGTCGCTTCTGGTATTGGGGCCATAAAACGAATAAGGCACCTTGTCCCTCAGGCGACCTTACAACTAATATATCAAGCTTTAATACAGCCACACTTTGATTATTGCAACATTGTTTGGGGAAACTGTGGGATAACTTTACAGAATAAGGTTCAAAAGCTACAAAACAGAGCAGCCGTGTTTTGACCTACTCAAGCTATGACGTAGATGCTGGTCACCTTTTCAAACTTCTAGGCTTGCCAGCAACAAATTCAAAGAGCTACGATGGTTTACAGGTCTCTGCACGGGTTGGCTGCAAACTATCTTAGTTCTAAATTTGAATGGCGAGAAGTCGCATATAACCTAAGGGACTCTGAAAATAAACTCAATGTTCCATTACCGCGCACAAACTATTACAAAAACAGCTTCAGCTATAGTGGCGCCATTCTCTGGAACAGTCTTCCTTGTAACTTAAGGGAAGCAGAGTTCCTTGGGCAATTTAAACGATTACTCAAAGAACTGTAAGGCACGACACTCGTGGAAAGCAGCTTTTTTATTTAAATATTTTTATTATATTAGTATTAGGCATTTTTAAAGCTGACGAATTTTGTACCGTGGATAAATAAAGATTACCTATCTATCTATCTATCTATCTATCTATCTATCTATCTATCTATCTATCTATCTATCTATCTATCTATCTATCTATAATTTTAGAAGCTGGTCGTGCAACTTTTCCGCAAGTTATATACCGCCTTGAGTGAACTTCGAAAAGGTTTGTAAAGAAAGAGCTGAAGCTTCGGTGACAATTATCCGTTTAGCTTTTTGACAAATGTATCTATTCTCTTTTCATAAATTATTCGCGTTTCGGGCTGGCGACTGTTCTGTACTTTGAGATCATCTAGTTTGATGAGGCAAGACCAAAGGTTTTTCTGTATTAACTTGAAAGTGACCATGGCTTGTGGTGTTTACTGAGCAAGAACAGTAAAAATGTTTTACTTCGCACGATTATGATAACATTTGAAAAAATCGTCTCGACTTGGCAATTTCCGGTAAACTAAATAATTAAGAATAGAATGGACGCATACGAGAATTTAGTACAAAAATTAGGGTTTCCATCTAAGGCGTCAGAGTAGCTCGTACACACCCGATCTATTGAGTGAATGCGAGATCACAATAAAGCAGTTTTGAAAACTCAGTCGAATTTACTGATTGATCCCTAATTCGTTAGTATTCCCGGTTAACGGGGCAAAAGTTTACGAAAAAACTATGAATTCTATGCATATCTATCTGTCTGGATTTGTTTAAAGGTGCCTCCAGGAATTTTTCACAGCATTCCCAATTGAGGCTTGTTTGCTTTACTATTTTTTTGTTATGTGATAAACTGGACTGAATTGATAAAACATGGATTAATAAGACATGGAGTGATAAAACATGGATTAATAAAATATAATACAGTCAACATAAGCAAATACATGACTTCTTGTTCTGCTCACTTTTGAGAAGAGATAAACTGTTGATTCTAATGAACCAATGAGTCAACTTCTCAAACATTATTTTTGTTCTATGATGCAGGTCTGCTAACCGCGGCTCGTGAAACTAAAAACAACAAGAAAAAGTAACGTAAAGTAACGTTATTCAGCGAGGGTAACACTTCAAAATTTCAAGAAATGGTATAAAAACCAATGGCCCTCTGAGTGACCTCAGAGAAAGTAAGATAAAATATAACTGGCCCCGTTTAATTTCTTTTCAGACCGGAAATGGTGCGTGACCGAAAGCAGGAGCTACTGGAACATAATTGTACCTAAGTCATGTTTGTCATATTCAGATCCTATAAAACCTAGGAAAAAAATCCGTTTTCTTACTTGGTCATAAACCCTTGTTATATCACTCCATGTTTTATTAATCCATGTTTTATAAATCCATGTTTTATCACTCCATGTTTTATTAATCCATGTTTTTTAATCCATGTTTTATCACTCTGTGTTTTATCACTCCACGTTTTATTAATCCATGTTTTATCAATCCATGTTTTATCAATCCAGTCCATGTTTTACCAATCCTGTCCCGTCCGTGTTTTATCACATGCCTCTTCTATCTCACGGGTTGTGAGTGCTGTTGGTGTTGCACTTACAGCAACAAATCTAACATACTCTTCAGTACACCGCTGGTGGTTGTCTGGTTCAACCTTCCTATGAAGTAGTCGCGACAATGGATCAGCAATGTTCTCGCGCCCAGGTCTGTGTATCACACTAAAGACATATGGCTGTAATCTGAGAACCCATCGCTCTATCCGTGCACATGGTCTTTATTTACCATGGACCATGTATGACCTCTAAAGGCTTGTGGTCGGTCTCTACAACAAACTTCATCCCATACACATCGACATGGAATCTCTCACACGCCCTCACCATACCCAGTGCTTCCTTCTCTGTCTGGGAATATCTCTGTTCGCATCCGGTCAAACCACGACTCGCATAACATACCGGTGTCCATGCACCGTTCTGTTCCTGTACGAGAACAGCGCCCAGCCCAACAGGACTGGAGTCCGTGATTATCTTGTTGGGTGCATTCTTATCGAAATATGCCAAAGTACAAGCTTCTGCCATCTTCTGTTTGAGACATTCAAAGGACGTCTTCTGCTCCAGCCCAAATTCAAAGGGTGTCTCTTTCCTTGTAAGCCTTCGCAGTGGTTCGGATAAAGTGGTAAAGTGAGGTATGAACCGGCTAAACCAAGAAAGCTACGTACATCTGACGCACTCTTTGGTTCTTCCACCTCTAATACTGCTTTAACAAGATCTGCTCTACGACCAATGCCTTTCTCTGAAAGCAGCATACCCATAAACACCAGCCTGTCCGTGTTGAACAAGTATTTCTCAGCAAGTGAGACCGCACTCTTGCAGACGCTCTACAGTTTGGTGGAGTCGCCTTGTTATGTGTTTCTTTTTCAGGACCATGCACCACAATGTCATCCGAAATGTTTTCGACACCTTTTAATACCTGCCAGGGCTGAAGCAATTTCATGCTGATATTGTTCACTGGCAGAACAGACACCAAGGGCAA
Source organism: Porites lobata (assembly GCA_942486035.1). NCBI lineage: Eukaryota > Metazoa > Cnidaria > Anthozoa > Scleractinia > Poritidae > Porites > Porites lobata. Next base: position 441,273 of record CALNXK010000211.1, on the reverse strand, counting down.
GCGCTTATATCGAAACAAACCATCAGGTGTAGCAAAGGTTGTGATTTCCCTGGATTCTGGACTCAACTCCAAGTGGTGGTACCCCCATTTAAGGTCTAGTTTACTTAAGACCTTAGAACCACTCATGGTATGTGACACCTCGTCAACTGTGGGAATTGGATATCGTCTTCGCATTATTGATTGGTTTGCCTGTCTCATGTCCACACAGGCGGATTTCCCCGTTGTTCTTTGGGACAATCACCACAGGGTTGACCCAGGGGGCCGGACCCTCCACTGGTTCAGTTATACCCAGGTCCAACAGTTCTGTGGTCTTATTTCGGATCTTTCCTCTCAGATTAAATGGTATCCTTCTATAAGGCTGTGCAATAGGTTTTCCAGTGGGGTCTATATCCAGGGATATCTGTTTGTTTTTCAATTTTCCGACACCCTCAAATACCTCTGGGTACTGCTGTTTTAAACTGTCAGCTTTACTTGTTACCAAAGCAATCTTAATGACAATTACTAACACTCCCAGTTCTGTGGCTGTTATCTTTCCAAGCAGTGACATCCCTCTTCCTATAATTACCAAGACCTCAGCTTTGGTGGATCTATCACAAACACTCACTGTACACTTAAAACTACTCTTAACCGGCTATGGCTGACTGGACGCATATGGGTACAGCTTCTTGTCTGGCGTAGCAGATTGTGATTCACAATTCACTCCCTTCACCTTTAGCTGTTCCCATGCCCCCTCGTCAGTAATGTTGCTATTTGCCCCAGAGTCTATTGAAATCTTAAGGTCTACTCCTCCTACTTGTGCGGTGACCATTTCTGAGTGTTCTCCTTCTGTAATTATATACTGAATTCATAGTCATGCTGGGGCCCAGGGTCATTGTCATCGGGTCCCTACCAGCCTGACAAGCATATGACTTGCAAACCTTTTCAAAATGATCTTTCCCGCGACACATTCTACATGTTTTGCCTCTTGCTGGGTACTAGGGAACACCACCGAAATGTCCCAATAAACCACATCTATAACATATCTTATCTCTCCCTTGGAATCCCCTTGTGTGCTAGTGCTCGGATTGTTACTTCTCTCAAAGAAAACTTGGAATTCGCCTATTCCAAGAAAATTTGGAATAGGCGAATTGGTGCTGTTCTATGAGACCGACCTCGTGTGCAAAATTTCGCAGTCGGTGTTAACAAAAGACTTCATGATCTTTGAAATACAGGGCAATACCGATATAGGCCGATAATTGTCACAATCGGTTGGTGAGGCTCCTTAGAACAGTGGTGTTACCCTGGCTATTTCCAAGACAGATGGAAATTGACCTGTGAGAAGCGACTCATTGAAAAGGTGAGACAGACTCTGAGAAATGTTAGGTGCTGCTAGTTTAAGTGCCTTTGCGGAAATTCCGTCGCATCCTGTGGCTTTGGATTGATCGAGTTCCTTGAAAGCTTTAAAAACTTCCTGTTCATTACGTAATGGAAAATTAAAGGTCACGATGTGAGAAGAAACAGGCTCTGGCGCTGTTTCAGATACGAGATTGTGACGATTGACCAATAATGTTGTTGCAGACCTGTCTCGACCAGGTCTCTCCCTGAAAACCACCACCTACAGAAAAATCAAATCCATAAACCTAGACAGCTTTCATAGTGATATTCAAGCCAGCTCACTGTGCGATGAAAAACAGTTTGACACTGTTGATGACTTGGATGCGTATGCGCGTGAATACACTACCACCTTATCAGCACTGCTTGATCGACACGCGCCACTTTAAACACGCAGAAGAGTTGCCAGACCTGTCGTACCCTGGTACAAGGAAACTATCGACATTGCTAAGCGAGAGCGTAAGAAGCAGAACGCAAATGGAGAAAGCCAAAGGCTGCCGATGATCTGCTTGATTTCAAGTCAAAGAGAAACCATTTGACCTATTTGACGAATAAGGCTAGGCGGGACTTCCAATCTGAGTTTATGTTTGAAAACGGTGCTGATCAAAGGAAGTTGTTTAATGCTGCGGAAAAGCTTCTGGGCATGAAGGATGAACCCTTGCTTGCCGAACACCTTGACAAGACCATAATCTCGAACGATATCGGCAGGTGTTTTGTTAGAAAGGTGGAGAACATTCGCAATGAAATTGATGCTACACCTATCAGTCAGTCTGATCGCGATCTCGTACCTCCTGACAAACCTGTGGTGGGCGCTAATATAATACCGCGCTCGTTCCGGAATCTGAGTGAACAAAATATCTACGATCTTATTCAGAAATCGGTTAAAAAGTCATGCGTGCTTGATCCTCTGCCAACCACCTTGGTGCGTGACTCGCTTGATGTTCTATTTCCTGTCATCACAAAGTTAGTGAATACTGAGACAAAATTTGTGGCTTATCCTATTGGTAAAACGAACTTCCCAGCCTGTACTGTTGCACGTTAAAAATTAGGGCGAGGGATCAAGTACCTTTTTTATTAGGTTTCAAGTAGCGGAGTTCGAACCTAGCTTAAACGTAAAACTCTGGTTACTTCCGTCTTTAAAACAGCGCCGATGTCCTTGTTCTGGGCCCTCAGCTGTGTACCATGATTACGCCATGATTTAATTGCCTGTTGAAGAAGTCATTGTCGATTTGCCAATCAGGATGAACGATAATTCGAAACGTACTTCCGGTAATTCGTTGAGTCTCTTAGGGCCTCAGAACTAGGATATCGGCGCTTCTTCGCAGACGTTATTAACCGAGGTCAAATTACATCTGCGATGCAGGCTAGTTCGAACCCTGTCTGTGGCACATTTTGTTCCTGGGTTTTGAAGTTGTTCCCACGCTTGACAAGTCTTTACGCACCCGCCTCCCAGCAAGGAGGAAAATTTAAAAAGCTCTCCGAGTTTTCAAACAGCTGATGCAAACATTATTTTTTTAAATTTCCTCCTTGCTGGGAGGTGGATGCTTAGAGATTCGTCTTATCGAATAAATATCACCCTCTCCCGGTGAGTTATTATTTGACGCTAGCGCCCAGTCACCGACGAGCGACAAAACGGCTGAAATGTTACACTTTTACTAGTCAGGGATAAATAGCGCCGATTTTTGAACTGTAGTTGATCTTTTCGATCGAGTTATGCGATCCAAACGCAAGGTTTACCGGAACGGATTGCAGGAAGGTAATCTTCAGCCATCACTTTGTGGATTCGGTGGCGTAAAATGTAAGTGTGTTTGTTCTTTCGCGTGAAATTTGGAGCTGATTCTGAGCAGCTCTGAAGGTCGATCGAGCGATTCTGTCCTACCTTGTCTCCTATTATTACACTGTCAGGTCAAATGACGTAAAAGTACTCCAATCGCGCTGAAAAGTCGTAAAAACAAGCACAACGACACAGGGTAATAATATTTACACTTTATTAATAACTTTTACCGCTTTTAGTTCATTTATTTTATCTAAGTTTCAAACTCGTTACTTCCCATACAAACTCTCATATTACGCCTGGGCCACCTGTGTTGTAACGAACCTTTTTGTTGGCAATTTTATCTGGGGAGTGCCGTACATGTCGTGCGGTACGAAACTAAGTAGTAATAAAAATGCCAAGTCAAATCTCCCGTTGACACCAGACAACCTTGATTATACTACGCTCTAGTCCTTCTATTGAGCACTCTGCCGATGGGCGTGCATATGCATCAACTGGTATAAATAATAAAGTTATGTTATGTTATGTTATCTTATGCAATGGAAGTAAAACAGGAGTTCATTGCATTAGCGATATCTTTGTCTTCGCTAGTTAGTTCTTTCTTGTCTACAATTAGACTGCTAATACTATTTTTCTCGTTCTCGTTGGGAAGAATCAAGCTAGTTGCCTTCCAGAAGCTTCGCGGGTTTGGTTTACAATCTTGTAATTTATCAGTAAAGTAATTCTTTCTGGCTTTTCTGATAAGTGAGGAAACAAGATTACGCAGTCGCCTGTATTCTGTCCAGTCAGAGGACCGATTGAATTTCCTAAATCGAGACCGATCGATTTGTCAAGCCAAGGATACGTTGACTTGCGCACGCGTTTGCGACTAATGGGAAAGCGTTCAATTATTACAGAGTTGAATAGTGATTTCCAGAAGTACCACTTGTCGTCAATACCTGAAAACATTTCCGCGATGTGCCATGGTACGGACGGTAAGTCAGCGCTAAATCTGTCGGCATTTTGAGCGTTATTATAGAACACGCTGTAAGGTAGCGATGTTTTGAAGGCCCAATAGCAGGTTCATGATCCAAGACTCTAAAGATAGGTAAATGGTTGCCGAATGAGGTGGACAAAACACCAACGGATTTAAACACACTAGGGGTCGATGTAATCATTCATCAAGTAGTGAACAGGACGAACTTGTCACTCTGGTGGGCTCTGTTATCAATAGTGAGAGTTCATTTGCCATCCGAAGCTCTTCCATTCTTTCCGATTGTTGTAGAGCTCTGTTTAAATAATCGCAAGTCACCAGTAATTATCACTTCCTTACCAGACCTAGTTTCCGCGCTAACGATGTCGTCAAGATGGTGGAGGAAACAAAAACTTTATTAAACATCCAAGTAAAGAAAATGAGGACAAATATAAAACCTACAGAAATAAGCTTAATCATCTGGTAAGGAAGGCGAAGAATAGCTTAATTTATTATATGGCTGAGTCTGTTTTCGCCATGCGATTGGTTAATTTGCGGTCCGTAACGGACCAAAATTTTCAAAGAAAATGCTCATTTCGGAGCTCTAAATCTCTTTACCTCGGAAGAAAGACAGGATCTTGAGGACTTGGATGTTGACTTTGGCCTTCAACATTTTAAACTATCAGTTTATTTGTGAACGAAGGCGATGAAGAAACTAGCTCGTATTAAATCTTATCGAAGAGGATTCTAGTCAGTGTTTGAAAATCGACTGGCAGAGATTCGAGATGTTTTGCCTAAGCGAAAATGAGTAATGCCTTCGAAAAATATGATAACAAACATACCTGCACCCGATCATCTTGACAAGCTTCTTTACCATTTGCAGTGTTTTTTTCAAAGACCAACGAAAGAAAGACAGAAGCGAGTTCGAGCCAGACACAATTTCCAGTTTTCAAAAGACTCCAGCGTAACATTAACGAGTGAATACTTACAGTGCTCTTAGTTTTGAGCGAATAAACTTTAAAATGTCTGTAAATCCTGAGGACTGGGATGTTGACTTTGCCTTTCCAAATTTTAACCTAGCTTTGTTTTTTATGAGAACGAAGCTGATATAGAAACTGAATCGTAACCTTACCGAGGAAGAGAATTGTAGGCACTCGGTCCGTAATTTACTGTACGGACCGAAAAATCGGCTAATAAGAGGTATTTACAAAAAGAAATTTAATGATTTCAAGAGTAATTTAAAGCAAACAAGGCAAACATTGAACGAAATTTTAAGCAGGCTTAAATATAAAACTGCTTTACCTCGAGATTTTATAAATAATGGTAACGTAATCAGAGATCCTTTAGAAATTGCTAATCAGTTTAATGAGTATTTTATCAATGTTGGACCGAGTCTTGCTAAAAAATTTAACGGAAGCTCATGATCAGCAAATTTCATCAACCATGTAAGAGGTACGTCACAATTAATGAGGTTGCAAAGGAAATGACAAAGTTGAATCCAAAAAAGGGTTTTGGCGTTGACGGGTTGAGTCCAAAGGTTGTGCAATGTATTGCAAATTATATAACTGAGCCATTAACCCACATATTTAAATTATGTTTTAGTACTTGCAAGATCCCTCATGAACTAAAATTCTCACTAGTAACACCGGTCTACAAAGCAGATGACAACAAAGAACTTACAACTACAGACCCATACCTGTTTTAACCCTTTGATCAATGACTACGAAGGGAACGAAGATTCAGAAAATGTGGCCAGCGTGAAAGCCAAGAACGCAATATAAAGGGACGAATCTGTGGAATTCTATATGCCAGAAGATGTAAAGAACACAAAATCACAATATAGTGTAAAAAAGAAGTTAAAAAGTATCTTTTGTCACAACAGTGTTTAGATAATGCCTAGTGATGTGCAAGTTTATAAATTAAAATTAATTTATAGTTAGCTTATGCTACATATGGCGTCCAGATATGATTAAAATAACAATAATTATTAATAATAAAAAACAACAGAGGAATCTTGTAAAGGCCCGTAAGGGTTTCCTAAATTCCCCATATTGACGTAATTGTATCTGTTCAATATAATAAAGTAAATGTTGTTGTTAAAAAAAAAAAAAAAGAAAAAAAAAAAAAAAAAAAAAAAAAAATGTTTTGTCATGCTGGGCCCAGCTCGTTAGTGTGTGTGTGTTTTTTTTTTTCGGGATGCTAAATTCTCTCGGAAAGTGATTTACAGATCCAAATTTTGAAGAATGGATTGTACTTTAAATTGAAGCTACATCAACAACGGAGAATTGCATTGTCACTCAGTCAAAATTGCTGATTGGTTCTCCTCGCAAACTTCATCAGTTGCCGGGTTAGCTTTGTTCTTAGAAGCTTTTGCAAGAGCACTGTAGTTGTCTGATCTGACACGTTCCCTCGATTTTCGCACAACAGCCCTTTTACCCCGATGCAAACAACTCCACTAACCTCCAGTAGCTCCGTCCTGGCTTATTCTTTTCTCCAGCTTGCCATAATCTCTCCGTTTGTTGCTTTTCTCCGGTTTTATATGGTTGTCCCGGTTTCTGCAGCTGCTCTTGGACAAATTTACGGCCACCAAAAAGGCGCTCCGTACTTCTGTCCTGTCAATCTTTTTACAGCACAACTTGCTTCCCCCGAGAAATGACTCTTTGCCGTGAAGCTCAGGGTCACCTCTGCTGAAGACTTCAGTAGTGACTCTGCTGCTCCTAAAGTTTCTCTCTTACGCACATAAACACACACTCCGTACTGACTTTACAGCAACGTTAACTCCTTCTTAAAACCTATTGATAATTAAGCATTCCGATGACACCTGCAAAGATTGAACTCAAACGGATAACTTTTTAAAGTAGTTACTAGAGTGCAGTTTCAGGCGTTCTGCTGACCCGCTGTGCTTGTTTCAAATACAAAGCTATGCATTTTAGCAGTATATAAGATAGCTTGAACAACAAGAAACCACAACAAAGAAGCAGCGTTTGTTTTTATAAAAATGACATTCACATCTACTACAAGAGCATTCTCCGACAAATCACCATCGGTCGACTTCTAGCGCGCTGTTACAAGAGCTTTACACTTTATGGCTATATTCTCTTACCTTTTTTCTGGTATTTGGTGGGACTAACATAAAGGCTTCCCATTTTTCTCAAATTGGACAGTTTGCCAATTTAAAAGGAAAGCCTTATCTGAAACTATCCAAGGCAAATTAATCCTTTATTGGACAGTTTGTAGAAATTAAAGGATAGTAGCTATGACAATGTCGGATTAACTACTAGACAGTTAAGTAATTATGGGAAGAAACTTTTCAAAATATGATAACGTAACGAACGAAATGCAATTTATAATAATACATTTAAAAAACAATACGGTATCTTCTTTTAATTCAGTTTTTTTCTCTCTCTCTCTCTCACTCTCTCCCTCTCTCTCTCTATTTTTACTTTGCCAGCCTCCTGTGAAGCGCAATGGACAAGTTTCGGGTCTTCGTGTTATAAACTATACAAATCACCCCAGAAGTGGAAAAATGCTAAACTGAACTGCCAAAAGTTCGGTAGTAAGTTAGTGAAGATTGAATCTGATAAGGAAAGTAGGTTTTTAAAAAGAAAATATTCGGGTAAAAGAGGAAGGTACTGGATTGGACTTTCCGACTTTGTTGAAGGTAAATGGAAATGGACTGACGGGACAAGATTAACTGGTTATACAAACTGGGAAAAAGGCCAACCAAATAATCATGGGAACCAGGACTGCGGAGTAATAAACCGTTACGCAAAATGGCTGGACAACAAGTGCTGGCTACCATTGGGATACATTTGCGAAAAGTTCAGGGGGGGTTAAATGATCAAGAAAAATTATCCCGCAAACAAACCTGAAATGAAAAAATTGTGAACTCATAGGTCTCTTCATTAGCGGCAATTTACAGGTTACGATTTCTAGGGTCAGTATTTCTGTCTTTAAAGGGAAGACCTAAAAGAAAAATCAGGCCGACTTAGCGACTTTTGTGTTCCCGTAAGACCATTATATATATATTTTTTTCTTTTTTCTCCTTTTTTAACGGACCCGGACGAACAGTTATGTGTAAGCCTTTACATTTATACTTGACAATCTGATAGAAACTAGTTTCACCGTAAGGTGTTTATTTTCTTTGAGGACAGACATACTGAGAAAAGCAAACGATAACCTTTTTCGCCACTAATTACTATAATTCAATCTTTAGCCTACACAAACTGTACACTTTCAGGTGTTGTGCAGTGCATTCATGCTGAGAAACGTGCGATAGACTTAGGGTGCGTTTCTTTACTAAAATCCAAGATCAGATCAAAAATCCGGATCATTAGGATTTTTCGTTGAGAATAGAAACGATTGTTAGGAAGCAAATTCAAGTAATAAGTGATCTTTGATTTCAATAGGTTTTTACCGTGGCGTTCGAAATTACTGATTTTTAAAGTTTTAACTTTCAAAGTTCTCGTTTGATATGGCCGCTTGATATGCTGCTTTTCGCTTTGCTTTACGAATCGCTTTAGCAGTAGTATTTTGTACAAGAAGGCTTTGTTGATTTACATTTCCAAGGCTCGTGCCATGTTATTGTACTTGTTTGATTACTTAGTGTTCGTTAACGCAATAATTCTTGAAAAAGCCAACAGTGTTTACAGCTGTCAAAACTATTTGCCACTGACTCTTTTCAACTGGACACGTTTAAATTCAACTGTTGACTCTCTTAAAAAAAATCATCAGTTTTCAGAATAATACACAGTAATTTTCAAGGAGTTATAATAACAGTTACTCATCTAATGGGATTAATTTAACTCCTTACAGTGGAGTTATTTTTTGAGGGAGTTATATTAACTCCAAAAAGGAGTTTAAAGAACTCTTTTTTCAGGAGTAAAAATCACCCCAGATATTGAGGATTTAAAATAACCCCCCAAAAAGAGTTATCCTGTACCTAAGATTTTTACTACACTTTCAGAGTTAAAGTAACTCCAAAGACTAAAAACAATCCAGGTAAGGAGTAATATTAACCCCATTTTCGGAGTTAAAAGAAATCTTTTTCAGGAGTAGAAATGACCCCAAATTTGGAGATAAAATAGGATTTAAAGCAAGCCCATGAAAGCGGTTATCATGTACCTGACCTTTTTACTCCATTTTTGGAGTTATAATAACTCCCTAAACTGAAATTACTGTGTGGCTATTAACTTTAGTTTATCTTTTAATTTAAGCTTTCTTTTTATTCTGCCTGACATCCGTTCACATTAGCACCTCTTTACAGCTCGTTTTAATTGCATTTTACCTATATGTATTTGGGAATATAACTTTCATTAGCCTGTTGGTTAAATAGTGGCAACAGCGGAGTTTGGGATATGAACGGTTTTGCTGACTTGCAAATTCGAAATATATTTGTTTTGCTTGTAAACTAGGAAACTAGTAATATAATTAGTCCGCGTTTCTTCCTGTTTGAACAGACGCTAGCTGACCTTGCAATTTCATTCATATTGTAAAATATTTTGCATAAACGCTGTCTTGCTGACCTAGCAAACGCAGCTAGGCAAGCTTTTGTTCTAGTACTTTTACTTTTTAAAAATAGTAACAATATCAAGCTATAATTATCTCTTTTATTTGATTTTCTTTTACTTCCAAAGATTTCTGTTTACGAGTTCACGTTGAGTGTTCAAATCGTTCGAAAGTGGAAACACTTTCCGTCACACCGCAAACCAACGTCGTCCCTAGGGTGCTTCTCACTGGCTTTGGAGGTGGAAGCCAGAGAAAAGCGACCTGGGGATGAGAATGCCGGCAAACAAAGACATCTTCTTTGAAAAAGCATGACGTTTTAGATTAAGTGTCAGAATGTTTTGCTGTGTTTAATGCTTTTTTTTGTTTTGATTTTTTTCCTTTGTTTGCTGCTTCCTTTTCTTTCCCTTGAATTTGCTATAATGCATGCCATAATGTAGGCTGTTATTTCAGGAACCAAAGAAATTGGAATTTCATTTGGCCTGCCGATGCCTTAGTTTTATCAAGAGAAAATTTCCCTTGGTTTCATAAAGTCCGGTGCTTTATTTCCGTGTAACTTGCACTATATATTTGCACCGTTCAGTGTCGGATCCAGACCTTCGGACCTTCGGGCCTTCGGGCCTCAGTTTGGTCTAAAAATAGCGGGGACCCCCGGGCCGCTCCCCTGGCTCCGCCACTGCCGTTCTCTGGTAAGGAGCCAACTGTTTTTTCGGCGTGCACCATTGACAAAAACGCTAAAGCGATTTTGCTTCTATTTACAAGACAAAAATTCACTAATACCATTGATAAATACGCCAAAAACTGAAGTAAAATAGTATCATTTAATATTTAGGCAATAGAATACTTTTTCTCGTCTCTGCATTGCAGGCTGACAATAAACACCAGCAGAGAAGCGGGAGTATAGGCCATTTGCACGATGATGTCATTTTACTACTACGACCAGAATCCTATTCATTTTTCTTTTCACATTTAAGTTTTGTAATCCTAGTGAGATATAAATAACAATAGCCGCAGTTTGCACAAGAAAGCAAAACCCTGAAGTATTCTGGTTGCAGTAGCTGTAAAATGACGTTATCATGCAAATGACCTATTCAAGACGAGACGAAGTCGAGGGCGTGCCGGTCCACACGTATCCGGATTCACTCTTAGTTCGTCAGCTAATTTATAAAGCGATCTTCGGCTCGTGCGAAAATTTTATCGCTAGTCTTCTTCAATAACTGTTTCACTAACACAATTAATTGTCCCACCAAGCACCAGTTTGCTCGTTTAACTTGTTTAAAGCGTCCAATTCATCCGTCCGACATGGCAAAAAGCTTCAAAATGTCGAGCCACCGTTTGGCGTAATTGAGGTGTACAGTAATCATAGCTAGGTTTAACTGCACACAGGTTATAAGACCTGAAGCTAAAGTTTAAGAAAAGCAATAACATTACGCACGGCACCGTCTTGAATACTCACGGTGAAGAACTGGGCTCGATCTTGTGACGTCGCTGCATGGATCAAAACATTTACTATGTATCCAAATTTAGCGTCCACACGATTTCGGATTCGTAGCGCATTAAAAAATTTCCACTCTGGAGAGCGGATTCAAAAGGTTGCGGATTCGTATGCCGGATTCACCGCATACTTGTGGACGGAAGCCGAATCCGGAAAGAAAAAGTTGGGGAGTCAAAAATATCTGGATACGTGTGAATGGGGCCTAAGTTAACGCGTTTCTTTCGCTTCGCACTTAAGGACGACAAAATATCACGGAAAACTGTTCAATAAGATGTTTGATAAATTAAACTTCGTTCAACAGAGGCGTGCAACATAATGGCCGAACTAGTGCAACCGGTTGGATTCCGACTATGTTGTATGATGAATAGAACATGTTGCAAAGGCCTAGGCTTAAGCAAGAACTCAATAAATCAACGGGAATTGCGAGACAGTGGAGAGCATTTGCAACTTTGCCCCAAAAGCCTCGGAGTCATGTCAAAATTTTGACATATCGAACGGGAGCTATTGACGTTGCAGAAATTCTGATACTCACTTACCTTAATGAGACTGGAATAATTTTAATAAGGAATCTAATTATAATAAGGAAACTAGAGATTTTTTTAACTGTAGAATGTTCATCCTTTCCTTTGAGATAGCTGTAAGTGACTAACTATCCTTTTATCTATGTCAATAATTAAGGGGAATCTGTCAAGTTCAGCTCTACACGCAACATTAGATGATTTGTTATGTACTTCTAAATAGCATTTAAGAAATGTTAATGTGTTTTTTAATTCTGGAGCTTTGTATAGGGTCTTACCTAATGTAATAACTGATCCTAAATGTAGTGAAGTCCTAAGGTAATAACATTTGGCCATAAATGTAATAAACTCTTAAGACTGACAACATTCGTTCTTTAATGTTACGACGTTATCAATGACGTAAGTAACACGTCATTAACCATCTAACTGGTTACGAAAATAGCCAGGTGATCTTTTACAAAATCAGCCAAGTCGTTGTAAATAACATGACACTCAAGTGACCAATGAAAACATCAATCACGTGTCTTCTTATCTTGGATAAAGTCGGTTGCATACCAACCAAGAACTAGCGATCATCGGTTACAGAGCAGGTGGGTCGAAGGATAGACTGTCTCACGATATTTTTTGGAGAGGAACACAAACTATTTTTTGACTATATTTCAAGCCCAAAGAGGAAGAAGTGGGGTCAGATCGGGCGATATTATCACGTGGTACGTTTTATCCAATAAGGTGGAAAGCAAACAGCCCAATCGAGTCAGTACTAGCCCCAAGCATTTTTTTCTCTCAAACCGTGGGCCGTGGTGAAGAACAGTTCATAAGAAAGATCATGACCAAAGGATTACGATGAGGGCCTGTTTACATAGAGGTGGGCTACCCCAGGTAGGTGAGGTAACCCGCCTGTCCATATAATCTCTCGTTTTAATTTGATCACATTTACATGATAAGCGGGGTGACCTGCCACATGTTACCTCACCTATCTGGGGTCCCCCACCTCCATGTAAAGAGGCCCTCACTCGAAAATGGCCGAGCGTTTTCACATGACGTCACGGCGGCCATATTGGTGTTCCAAAACAATAAAACGGCGGCCACACTTGTGTCCCAGACAAATCCGGTGGGAGTTGAACTCTTTTCTTATGTTAAAGCTTTCTTTTGTTCCAATAAATTTGCACAGATGTTGGCTACGTAAGTGAAAACGTTCTATTATAGGTGGTTATACTGAAAATAACTGAACTTTCTTCAGGCTTGAAAGGGTAGGGATTTCACTAATAGACCTTTTTACCGATACGGCGGCCATACTGAATTAATTCGATTTAAGGAGTATTATAGGATGCCCAGGGGGCATAAGCACTTTTCGTTTGTATTTTCGAGCGCTTTTCGGGACATTTTTTTCTTAAAGTTTTCTTAGAATAAGATTGTAATGGGAAAAAAGATCCTTTTGCCGTGTTTGGATGTAATAATGATCACCTTTTTCTAGTTTAGTATTAGAAATATGGTCTTTCACTGTATATTTCTCGGAAAAAAGGCGATCATTATTACATTAAAGGTGGAGCCAGCTTTATCTTTTTTTACAATAGCGAAAGAACCTGTTCTTACCGTATCCAATCTCCAATATGCAATATATAACTCAATCAGCTACAAGTGGAAAAACAATATGTTTGAAAAGTTTCAGGAGATAGCGACAGAGGGATGCCGTGCAAGTGCTGCTTTTGTAATTAAAAATGAAAGCTACACATTGTCTTTGCAATCGAAATTGGGCGGGCATAGTCAGTAGTTTATAAGAGGGCAGGGATGCACTTCGTCAAACTGCAAAACCTTAAAAAGCATAGAGCAATGGATATGAAGTCCTTTACATTAATAATGACGTGTTTCTCGCCACTGCCTCCCAGTCAGAGTCGTACATTAACAAGTGGAATGGAAGTCAGTTTGTCCACTTTAAGACTATCCTTACTTCTCGGGCCAGGGCCCTGCATCCCTTTGTCGTCTGCTGTCAAACGTTTCTGGGTGTGGCTTATCGATACGGAACAAAGACAGTGTTGTATCGGTTCTCCACCCTAGGCCAGTTCACAAAATATCAAGAGCTTTCAAACTTTGGAGCCATTGATACGACGTCATTTGAATACAAGGGTCATACTTATCTGGCTACTCCTAATTTTGGAAATAACCAAAGGAACATTGAAAGTACGGTGTACAAGTGCATCTAAAAAAAAATGCTTATACATTTACAGTCTCACCTTATTGTTGTGAGGTATTTGAAAGTTATTTTAAGAATTGTCTCATCAGTTTAGTCTTGATTATGTCCACATAGGGATTTTCCTGTTTTGATGTTTTGTTTTTACTTGTACTTGAATTTATGATTAGCTCGCGAACTTACTTAATGTCCTTTTAGGAATATTCTTTGCTTGTTATTGACAGATGTTAGTTTTTCATAGGTGTTCGTGTTTTTTATGTTAGACCTGACCATGGTTCATTAGTCTTGTTGAAGTTCCTGTTTGGGTTTGTTAACCAGCGTTTTAGTTTTTCATTGGTTTGTAGCTTCTTGCCGATCGCAACCTCATAGGTTCAGTGATACCAAAACATAACACATGCACGCCTTATTTTATTCCCACCACAGTCACGAGTTAACCCAAAACATGTCCCGCTTTGGCTGTAAAAACCGCTACTATACTTGTACCAGTTAGGAGAGTAAGGATTGAGTAGAGAAGAAGAGTAAGAAGCCTTAAGATTAAGATTCTTAGCAGAACTCAAAGAAGAATAAAGACCAAAATGTAAATCAGATTCCTGCTACCTCAAACGGCCACTATTGTAAAAGGCGCAGGCAGGCGCTTAGATCATCCGGGGGGGAGGGGGGGAGGGAGGGGTTACTCCCTATAAGACCTATACGGGGAGGCTTCGCCCGAAAGGGGTACCTTTTTCGCGTTTCAGGTATAATATATAGATTTAGCCAGGGCGAAAAGCGAAGCTCCTGTTAACTCGAATTTATAATTTGAATCGAACAATAAACTTGCAATTGTATTCCACAAATCAGTTAACTTTAGAGCACATTCATGTGACTTTTGAGGGAAAGGCTAAGTTATTTTAGAGAAAAATAATTTGCAAACAGTCCAAGCTAAGAGTGAACTTAATCTTAGATCGAGATGATAGCCTCTATATACGTACACCCAAAAAATAGCAATCATCTTTGATCACATTTAAGAGCCATAATGGCTCTTGATCACAGTAGATTAGGCCTGGAAAACAAATTCTTGGAAAACAAATCAGGCCGAATTTTTTGCGTTCGACAAGTTTATAATTTACTTTACAAAATCTTGCCAACAAGTCTGGGGACGTGTAAACCAACCTTTTATACTTTTTATGCATCACATCTGAGGTGAAACAGTACCATGAGGCGCTGTTTCTATCATACAGACCTCGGAAAGAATGCAGTATTTCACAATTTTGCAATACAAATTGAACTCACTCAAGATTCAGGACGATCGAAGCACGGGTGTGCTTTTACCGGAACCGTTAAAAAAATTTCCAAAATCACCTACATAGACGGCTAGCCGGTTCTCACTTTTGACAAGCGCCAAAGTCGAATGTTTAAATCAAGATTAATAGAGTTATACGCTTCAACATGATAAAGAATTTATTATGTTTATTTTTTGTTTAATGGTTTTATAACGATGTGTAATCTTCTTCGTTTGATACGCGCGGCGTTTTGAGTACTCCTGCAAGCGATGTTCATGAGCGACTGAAAACAAACGGCACAGCTCTTAAAATTGCAAAAGAGACCACTAAAAATCAACAAAAGGAAAATAATTCGGTGAAACATTTACAGAGACAACAATTTTCATTCACGAAGACAAGTATTAAAGAGTCTCTGAAAATCCTTGTTTATGTTTTAAGCCGGCTTCCCGGTGTTTGCTTTTTTCAAAGATGAACTCGAGGCAAGAAAATTGCTCAAAGCTTTCTTTTACAGCCAGAATTATAGCTAAATATTCTTTGAAACGTTTTCTTTCTGTTTGCAGTGAGAAAATGTCTAAAGGCTTTTTAAAGTTCTATTAGCTTATAATCAAACCTGATACTCGGTCAGATCATTGTCTCAAATCTTACAAACGTGCATAAACTAAATAGCCGCGTAAACTACGCCCGACTTCATTAAATTAGATATAAAAAACAAACACCAAATACAATAATCACTCAGGCTTACCATTCGAGATGCACTGAAAACTATCAAGTAAGGCCAGAATCGCTACAGACTTTTCAACCCTCTTACGCATCAAGCAAGGTGAAAAACGAAAACGATGCCATCCGAAATCAGATTTCCGACTTTGACAAGCGACGTATTTCTCAACAAAAATGCCAATAAACAAACTAGCTGTGAATAACAGAAGACTCTTGAAGCTTCTTGATAGCAGCAGAATTTCATTTTGTACATCCAGTGGAAAAAGACAGTTAAAAACATCACAAGCTGACACAAAACTCTGTCAGCTTCAGCTCTCAAAGTAAACAAGTTTCAAGATGCTGCATAAATTTTTCGCATGAACTCACCTGTCAAATTTTGACCAATCAGAGCATAAAAATTGGACGTAGAACGTGACCAGCGCGTGATCTTGGTGAGAAAAGTCAAAAGCAACTGGCATGTCTTCCCTGCTGTAAAAACTGGTTGAGTTTTAGCTTCCGAGGTCAGTTTGAAATCAAAATTTTAATTGTGCGGCACATATAAAACACAACATATTCAAAAATTAAACTTGAGCCTGCGATCATTTGAAAACTAGTAACTTGTCAGCGGATAACTTCAAAAAGATACTCGACCTCGATGGGTCGACACCTGAGCCCGCGATATGGTCAGGTGATACTGGTCAGCGGATACCCTGTTTTGACAGCTGTCAATTGATCACAACATTGATGTACAATGTGTGTGCAATATCAGTCTTCCTGTGCTCCCAAACTAGCTAGAGTGAACATTGGTTTCCCTGTGGTGCGGACGGACGGATGGGCGGGCGGGCGGGCGGTGTACGGTCACGTGATTACCAAATTTTCTGGGATGGGTAGATTTACTTACCCATGGTGCTCCGCAGGCGCGCTTCGCGCGCCAGAGCTCCGCTATTAAAGGGCAGTGATTTCACTACCTAGTTGAAGTATATGAAAGGGTAGGGAAATCTGTTTTTTCTGTTGATAAAATAGCCCCAGCTGGTCTAACAGGTACATTTTATGGCTGTATATTGTTTATGGCTGGTTTTCTGATTTATTCATACACATTTAAACCTAGATTAACTGACTTTCTTACGACCTTAGACAATAGGCTTCCTATTATAGGAGACCTGGCTCACGAGTAATCCAGATGGTGTTCATATTGACGGTTATAGCTTTCATCATAAATGCCGGGCGGATAAACATGGAGGTGGAGTTAGGATCTTTGTTAACAGCTCTATTAAACACACAGCAAGGGATGATTTAAGTTTTTTTGACCCTGAAATTTTAGAATCTGTACTTCTAGAAATTGATCAGCCCCATCAAGGGAATATTATTGTTGGAGTTATCTATGGGCCTCCTGGAACAGATCCTGTTAAAACTATGTCCAAGATGAGTGACCTGTTAGCTAAAATTTCTAAGGAGCCTAAATCATGTTACCTCTTAGGAGACTTTAATTTTGATCTTTTAAAATACCAACAACATTCCTCGACAAGTAAGTTTTTAGACTGTATGTTTTCCCATAGTTTCCTTCCACTTATTTCACAACCGACACGAATTACATCTCATAGTGCCACTCTCATTGACAACATTTTTACCAATCACCTTCCTCATGCTGCCATAATTGGTATCTTTTTTTTACCGATATCTCTGATCATTTACCTATATTTACTTTGTTATCACAGGCTAAATCAGTAAGTCCAAAAACTAGAGTAATTAGACGTCACTCAGAATGTAAATAAGTTTCAGGCTGAAATTGAAAACTTTAATTGGGACAATTAATAAATAAATTTATATCAGTGTCATGATCCCAATGAAGCCTACAATTACTTTATTTCTACATAATTTATAATGAAATTTATAATTTATGTTTTCCTTTCTCCTTAATGTCAAAAAGGAAGTCTAAACTGTTAACTAAACCCTGGATAACTCAAGGTTTGCTTAAGTCTATCAAGACCAAAAGTAAATTGTACAATGCTCTCTTACGCAATCTATCCTCACTGAATCATGTTCAATATAAACAATATAGAAATAAAATTAACCATCTTTTAAAAATATCTAAATGCAGTTATTATGATTGTAATATATAGATTTAGCCAAGCCTAAAAGCGGAGCTCCCGATTTCATTACAATAATAATAACGATAATAATGATGATGATGAAGATCGTTTTATTCACACTGGTACACAATACGATATAACCTCGTTGCAAATACTGATACCCCCCAGTCGGTATCGGGATGTAATCTAGCCTACGTGTAGCCGCAACCCACTCCCGACAAAGGAAGAAGAGGAGTCAAAGAAAACTACGAAAAAAGTAACACGTAGTTAGATAAGGTTTAAAGAGCAGGAAAGAAAAAGGTCTTAAAAGTTGAAACTAAAACTAAAACTCTATAACTTTAGAACAGCACAAGAAAAGATTAACTTATCCAAGGTGAATTCACACAACAAAGTTATATATGGTATAATAAATACATTAATTTCATATACTGGCAATGCAGAATGAAGAAATAAATTCAGGGAAGATCACCACAGTTATCAATGCAACTTTGGCACTGTACCTAACGTACCTAACCATTCATATAGTCATTCTCCAATTTCCACAGCAGCTGGTCAATTAGCCTGGCAATTCCTCAGAGATTGTGGTGGAAAACAGTTAGATGTCATGTGACCTCGAAGTAACTAATGAGAATGGTGCTGGGAAATATTTAGATTCTTGGAAAACAAAATTAACTGTTTCCCATGGGCCAAGTCTTTAAGTGATTTGTGATGTTAATATTTTAAAAAATTTATAGCTGCATGGAAATTCATTAAACCTCCCTGGAAGGTCAGTTGTTGGTCATTCACGGGTAATAGTGCACTGTTACCCTCTGATGTGAATGATTTTTGCGATGTTGCCTGCTTAGAGAATATTGGCACCAAAAAGTTTCATTGTTAGATGTCAGGTGACATTGAAATAACCAATGAGTGTGCACATGGTTGGAAAGAAATTTCCAGCTATAATAACAATGTTTCTTAATATATCATTGTTGTTGGAGAGAAAAAGGAATGGACTGGATTCAAGTAAATAAAATCTTTTCTTCTGTCATCCTCCGTTTCCACTTCACCAGGCTTTGGAAACTCATAGTCCACACCAACTGCCCTTGCTCTAGCAATTAGGCGGTCATCTTCTAAGTGGCTACTATTATTTACTTCTGGAAGAGGTTGCTGTGTTTCCTGCACATTGCTTGCTCCCTCAATTGGGCCATTTTCTACTGCAGGAGTGTGTTGTTCCAACTCTTCTCCTAGTAAATGAATTATTTGTATTAACCAACTACACAATTCATATAAGCTATGGGGCTAGTGGATTCTATTTTTTATCATGCCTGAGGGATAATAGAGTTGTGATTCTGAGGCTAACAGATGCAAGCTACAGCCTTCCCGAAGGACAAGCACACAACTGACCTCCTTTTCTTCACACCCTAGTACTGCATGCTTGTATAACTGTACAAGAATTACTATTATAAAGCTGTATCTGTGGAAGTGATCTCAAAACCTGATTTCAAATAGAAAATACACAATATTTCTACTTTTGAAACTTCGGATAATACAACAACCTTGACAATCATTTTCTAAGTGCTGATATTTCATAAACCAGTCATCAAATATAATGGGAGTGACCCAACCAATGAACTCATTATTATAATCCAAAAAAATAATTATCTCTATGAGAATTCAATGTATTTTAACTTTGTCCTAGAGTCAAAGTAATGCAACCTTAAGGTAAGTTTTCCCATAATAATAATGCACGATCAAATACAAACAGAACAAAAATCCTACAATCCAGTCATGGAGAATTAGGTACATGCAGACATGATGACTTGTCATGTTTACCATAACAACAACACTTGAATTACATGACAAAAGGTCTAATCAATGAATTATACAGTGTTTTTGTTACAAATAAATATGATGAATTCTGGGACTCATCTTGTGAGAAATCATGAGTCCCAGTCCAGAACCAATGAGTCCCAGTTAAAAAAAATGAGTCCAAAATGGAAAATGTTTGGGCCTTTATGTACCAGCCACAGACAGTTAATCTGAAGACACACTCCAAAACTCTGTATTAGAGTATACTGAAATTAAAATATAGTTCTTCTATTTTAAAGCAGAAGTCAACAAAGGCTAAAACAAATATGCATCACTAAACAACAACCATAACTGCCACAGAAATTACACGTACGGGATATTTCTACAAATACACACGTTCAGATCGATATATCCATGAATTATTTTATGTCTTTGGCGATTTTTATGTGTAAGGAACATAGATAGAATGCAGAGGTAACAAAATCACTGATTATAGAGTGTTTTCACTCACGTGGCTAGCATCTATGCAAATTTACTGAAACAAAAGAAAGCGTTTGCATAAGAAAAGATCTCAATTCCAAGAGGATTGGTTTGGGACACCAACATGGCCGCCGTTTCATTGTTTTGGGACACCAATATGGCCGCCGTGACGTCATGTGAAAACACTCTATATAGCTGCTCTTTTGAGTCCATGTAAAAAATATATATATGAAAGTTTTAACATTCTTATTTGTTACACACACACGCCCACCCACACCTTTATTAATTTCAAAATCTTGGTTACAAAAATGAAAACAAAAACAACCCACAATGAATAAATAAATAAAAATAATCAGGTAAATTCATAAAATAAAATATTGAGAAAAAAAGTGTTACAAGAAAAAGGAAAGATTACTTAGGTAAGACAACAGAGCATAATTAATTACACCAAAAAGGGGGAAGTTTTAAAAGTATACATGCTTCCCACCAGCAAACTGTGGCACTTAATTAGTTCTGATAAATTTCTATTGTTTATTGGCCCAATCACAGTTTTTCATTCTCTGATAAATTTGCATTATATTTCTTTCTTTTTGCATTATGTTTCCTTGTTTTTGCATTGTGTTTACTAAAAAGTACACTGCTCTACGCCAATCAAATTCACAGAGAAATTTTTTCATGTATATTATTAACTTTCATAATAAAATACCATCTACCATAAACAACTACCGGTATATCAGTACCTGCTGAATGACTTTGCTCTTGTTCACCTGGCAGAGAGCTTTCCATGCTATATTCAAGTTGGAGGACTTCACTTTCATGTTCTTCTATGGCTAAGAAGATAAGATATAATCTTAATAAGTTGGGCAAGCAGATTGTGACACCTGAGGCTGATTGGTTCTTATATATTTCTATTGTTCAGTGTTATGTATTGGTCAAATCGAAGCTTCAACATGCCCCCCCCCCCCGGGCATACCCCGGGCATTTGACACCTTTGCCGTCCCGGGGAGGAGGGAATTTGATTATCAGAGTCTTCCAGGGGGTGGGGAATTTGAACTTTTTAATACTGGATTCAGGCTTTGAATGTATGAATGTATGTTATTGTTGTGTTTACAATGAAATACAATACCTATGCCAGCCTTTCAATACTACACCATAAAATACAATAAAATAAAATAAAAAGCTCAGGTCAACTACTTTGACCTACTGCAAGTATGTTAATTTATACGGTGAGCGATGATGCATGTCAGTGAAATGGTCATGATGTAGTAATCTCAATAGGTGGGATCTTTTTTTATAGAACCCTTTGGATGTTGCATGATGAAGAAAAGCTGAGCATTCAGTGACCTTGTAGCAGCGATTTCTGCCGCTTTGCACGAGTTTTTTGTTCGTAGTAAATACGCTAACAGTGTTTTTGTTATATTTATAAAGATTTTGTTCGACAACTGAAGGCGTTTCCGCCGTCCTTCTGTCATTTTTGTGCCTGTGAAATGTCCCCAGGATGGGGGCATTTGATCACCTGAATGGACCCTAGTGTGGGGCATTTGAACGGCATTTTGGGCCCGGGTAGGGGGGAATTTGAACAATAATTTTCAAAAAAGTCAAATGCCCGGGGGGCTGCCCGGGGGTGCATGTTGAAGCTTCCATTTGACCGATACATTATCCAGAAGTTTTAGAGTAGCCAGCTCCCAAAGCAAAGAAACTGGTGCCTGACACCAAGCACTGATAAAGCGAGAGTACTGTATCTAAGGGAGGGGTTTGTGGGCATTAAGCCCAGAGCCTGAGAAGTTTTGCTCGTTATTTACAAGCTTTTCCAGAGTTCTCCCAAGAACCAAGTGAGTTATCATGCTGGTAAATCCATAGAAAATGTGGTCTTTTACTTTTCTAAAATAACTTTAAAGCATGTTTCAGTTTACTATGAGATTACCAGCACAATAAACTATTGGTTTTTAACCAATCAGAATGCATGTACTATCTTAGTTATTTTATAATTAAAAAATATTACCACATTATATTATCACATGTCTATCAGAACTGTCAACGCATGAACCGACTCTCCTGGACTGGATGAATGAAAAATCAAAACATTATAAAGATGAACACTTTTAAAAACTCATCGAGATTCTAGGATTTTACACAGCGGGACAGCTAAAAAAACCTGGCAGATAATGGGAAGAAAAATAATTCTTAACAGCCATCAAAATTACTGTGAATTTGGACTTTTGGAGCAGTTACAAAAGTAAGAACAACGGAGAAAAACTATTACCTTGGTCGCTTGTTATGACGTTGTTTGAAGCCACAAACTGGTTTTGCTGAACAAGAAAAGAAGCTTTACTGACGCCTCGATTGCTGTAGTGAATGGCTGCATAGCGTGTATTCTAGTTGCTTGTGATTTATATTCTTCATGTCAGATAAACAAGCCGCAGCTATCTATCGGCAAGTGCCTCAGCGAGTGGCTTCGCAACCATGAATAAACAAAACCTGTCTTCTTTTGTAGCTGTTCAAGGCACTTTAGTTCCATGTATTTTCATGTGTTTTTCGATAAACTTTCAAACAAGCTCTCGTGGCTTTTTTGTTTGTTTGTTATTTTCCCGATGAAATTGCATGTTCTAGTATTCTAAGAAATGAATTAACACGATTTGCTTTGGGTGCCGTTTTATCCTTCGCGGAAAAAAATGGAACTTACGAAAAATTGAAGATAAAAGTTACAGACAGTTTTTTTTTTATGTTTTGACTCATAAGAGTAGCTGGCACTTTGGAAAAGAGTTCCCAGTGAAACTGCCAGTTGCCCGCGCTTCTGGAGAACACTGATTGTTTATTAGACAATCACAGGTTTTCATTCTCTGAGAAATTTGCACTTTATTTCCTTATTTTTGCATTATGTTTCCTTGTTTTTGTACTGTGTTTACTAAAAACTGCACTGCTCTAAGCCAATCTGATTCAAGAAATTTTTCCACGTATATTAGTAGGTTTTATAGGAAAATTCATTACCTGACGAGGGAATTCCATGTTAAATTGCACACGAAAACCGATATCGGTTTTCAAGTGCAATTTAACGTGGAATTCACGAGTCAGGTAATGGATTTTCCTTGAATCGCATAATCAAATAAAAATCAGAAAAAAAAAGAAAACACCAATAATATTGTTTGTTTTTATCCTGAGCACGCGCCCCAGAAAGCCATTTCAAAGTCAAATGTCAAACCTATCATTGCATTAGCGAATAGGAAGCAAGGTCAGTCATACACGTTTGAACCTTTGACAACTTTTTTTGTACCTTGTGCTTGTTTTTACATTTGTTTTCAAACTTTTTTACACATGAACAAGCTTCACACTAATTGTAAGGATAAATAGAGGTATTTCACTGAATTTACAAGCCGGTTATCTATAATCCTTTTTCAAATTGGTCATTTGCTCGCGAAGGAAAATAATTTACACCTTTTACCTCTTCGGTAGCAAAACTGAAAGAAATGAAGTGTCCAAGGCAAAGCACTGAAAGTTTAACGTTGCAATTGATATAAGGTAAGTACCTTGAAATGTTTTAAAAATGCTGTTCAAGTTCAGCTCTGTTTTGTACTTTTCTAAGTACCACGACTCAGGATGAATGCACTCTTTTTCGTGTTTTCAGGGACAATGTGATCTTTGAAGGTATTTATTTTTTTCTTCTGTATATGTGACAATTGACCCTGGCACTTCCTCCATTGTCGCTTCTCCGTTTTGTTTGTTTGAATTTGGCTTGTTATTTTCTGGGCTGTGTTGACAGGATTTTCTTGTTTTCTCATTGTCGCTAGCGAAAGGGGTTTTTTATACCTCTCCAAGAATTTGTAGTTTAGTTCAAAACAAGGAAGAACCTCCGGATCACTTTAAAAAATGCTTTTGTTTGTTTTTAACTATTTATTTATTTAGTCACTCACAAAACCTTATGCAACATAAACAAAAGGTGTTAATTAAATTATAAAATTAATGTGACAAGGAAGTCTAACGAAGCTTGAAGCTTATATTAATAAGCTTCCTTCAACTACCTAGAGAACTAAATTCATGGCTGAGTGCAGAGTGAGCAAGATCAGAAAATTAAGCGACAGATCGGCTATCAGTGAGATAATTCTTTAAATTTTTTGTAACAACAAATATAGAAAGAGAGCTAATTAGTGAAACAGGCAACGAATTCCAGATTTTAGGTCCTCGGTAAAGGATACTGAATTGCTTTATATTTGATCAACAAAAATGAGGTCTATACTGAGAGGCCAGTCGAATTTTGGTATTGATGGACTTCAGATTACTACTTAAGAACAAGTCACGAAAGCTACTAGGCAAAAGATTATGGTGATAACAATACATAAAAGTAGTGACAGAAAATAAGTTAATACTAAATATGTCAAGGACTTTAAGCCGACTAAACAAAGGGGCGGTATTTGCTAGATAGTGAGCTTTTGTTATGAGCCGCACTAGACACTTTTGCAAAAGGTAAATACAGTTTAGGCTGGAACAGTAGGTGGAGGACCAGGCAACATTACAGTATGTTAAGAAAGGATATACAAAAGGTGACAATGATTTTGAAAACATTTTAAAATGACATTGTAGAAAACCTTTTTTGCAGTTGTTGTGTTACAATTTGACGATAGTTGTTACGTAGATGCGAAAAAACATCCCTTAGCCTCGTTTTCAACTCGCAATTCCACACTGAATACCTCTCTTCGTTAACCAATCAGAATGCGTGATTTTACTCAATTATGCAATTCTATAATAAATACCATCTACCATGAACTATATCAGTACCTGCTGAGTGACTTTGCTCTTGTTCACCAGTGCAGAGAGCATTCCATGTTACATTCAACCTCGAGGACCTGACTTTCATGTTCTTCCATGACTAAGAGGATAAGATAAAATCTTTAGTTTGGCAAGAATTTTCCCTCACCCCTACATACACCTATTGTTCAAAGAAAACATGTCAGAACAATACTGAGCCAAAAGTTGTGATTTCTGGTTTAACTCTTATGGGGAATTGTTTTTAAGAATAAACGAGCTGAGCTTGACAATATTCCTGGAAATATTATTTACTACACTGTACCCTCCAATGAATGAACAACTTGATAACCACACTCAAAACTGGTTTATAATATTTCACCATCTCTCAACACAAGGAGTTTTTGAGCATTTATGATCACATAATTTTTGTCTTAATTTGGCTATTACTGCAAAGTACAATGTCTTCAATACAGTAAAAACCTAGCTGTGACTAAGAACCTGGTTTTTAGGAACCTGTTTGGCTAAACTTGCCAGTTATAATTAGGCCCCAGGCTCTATACAAGAACCTGTTTAGCCCAATAGTTGACACACATCTTTATTTTCTCAAATCTATAAGAAAATTCCATACACCTGGAAAATATTCAGGTGAACCTCTTTGGGAGACATAAGCTGCAATGTTTTTTTTCCTGCAGAAAATAAGAACTTTTTCATTTTAGAAAAATAGACAAATTTTTTGCCAATAACTATTTTTGTAAGAACGTACCTGTTAATGCAATGGGAAAATCCAGGTTCTTACCTACGAGTTTTTACTGTCTTTTGACCGGTCCGAGCTAAAATTTGTTTGGCAGGTAATAATTTATTTTGACCGGTTAGTAACTAGACATGACCGAGCTTAAATTTGTTTGGCCTGTCAACATTCAAAAATAATTTCTAACCCTGGCTGCCCTCCTTATTTACATAGATCTCCATATATATTCTTAAACACTCGAAGATAGGTATCTACAAAATGGAAAAGCCTAGATTTATAGTAAAATAATAAAAGTTGTTTCAATTACAAGACGGAGAATAGATCCTTCAAATTCTGTTTACCCTAAATAAAACAAATAGAGGTAAGCTCGAACACTCTGCACCAAAACGCTCTTTCAACAGACATTGAAAATCTTCAAATTCAAGGTGCTCTCTGTACTGTTCTCTTTTCAGAAAACATAACAACGCTTTCACAGACCGTATAATTTACAATCCTCTAACACTGAATCATTTTAACTTGTCACAGAGGCCAGAGTCGCCTAAAATTTACATAAGGAGTTATCATTCATTCAGCGATGCATCGGACACATGGCAATGGTTATAATTTTCGATAACATTTCATTCATACAATTTAAGATTACCTTATTTTCCGCGCCAGAAACAACGAAAATACACCGAGGAGCACGAATTATAAGGTTACTCTATAATTTTATCTTGGACGCGACTGTCTTGTTAAAGTGAAATTTCAATCATATCGTTTCTCTTCAACGAACTTGGAGGACGCAGGTCAACTTCAATGGATGATAAAAGTATCAACTCTAGACTGCGTGACAACAAATGACGTGTGGTGATTGGTCCAAAACAACTGATGCAATTACAAAGAGGTTATTGATTAACAAACAAAACAAAAGCTACCTCTGTTTTCGTAAAATCCCCGATTCTTTAATATAACAGAAAGCTAACCTCGGCAAAAATTCGCTCACCTTCTCCTCCTTCTCGTTCGTTTTTCGTTTATACGACGCCTGTTTTCCCTTGCTGTCTCTCGCTCCCTTCTTCTCCGCTCGTCGCTTATTAGGCGTCTATTTTCTCTTGCTCTCCCTCGTTCATTCTCCAGTTGCTCTTCAGTGAAATTTTGTCGCCTTTCCCTCTCTCTTTCTTGTGCTTTTCCCCGTTGTTCGTCAGTAAAATTTTGCCTCCTTTCTCTGTTTCTCTCTTGCTCCCTATCGCGTTGCTCCTCAGTAAAATGTTTCCTCCTTTCTCTGTCCCTTTCCTGTTCTCTCTCCCGTTGCTCATAAGTAAAATTGCGCCTCCTTTCTCGACTCTATCCCTTTCATGTTCTCTCTCCCGTTGCTCATCAGTAAAATTGCG
The DNA here is from genome assembly GCA_942486035.1 of Porites lobata. Classification (NCBI taxonomy): domain Eukaryota; kingdom Metazoa; phylum Cnidaria; class Anthozoa; order Scleractinia; family Poritidae; genus Porites; species Porites lobata. The sequence continues at coordinate 414,302 of CALNXK010000211.1, read as the reverse complement.
CCTCCTTTCTCTATCCCTTTCCTGCTCTTTCTCCCGTTGCTCATCAGTAAAATTGCGCCTCCTTTCTCTGTTTCTTTCTTGCTCCCTCTCCCGTTGCTCGTCAGAGCAGTTTCGCCTCCTTTCTTAAGCTCTCTGCCGCTCTCTCTCTCGTTAAGCTTGGCTTGCTTGCCGCCTACTTTCTCGTTTTCTCTGCCTCTCTTTATCTCTATACTCCAAACTAGAGGGCATAATAAATAAATAATGTAGAAAATACGGATGTATAAAAAATGTCAACCGACACGAAAAATTTCTTTTTGTTCTGAGTTGACTTTCCTGAACTTCTAAGTTGTTTATGCTTCACAAAACGCGGGTTGCCATTCGTTTTCGCGCCAAAAAACCCTCATCACAGACTACCCGAAATTTTGCGTTGGTATGCCTGTGGTGGAGACGGACGGTCGGGCGCTCGGTGTACGGTCACGTGATTACCAAATTTTCTCGGATGGGTAGTTTACCACATTTTGTTACCCATGGTGCTCCGCTGCGCGCTTCGCGCGCGAGAGCTCCGCTAAAATTGAATCAACCAAGAACAATCTAAAAGCTGTCTGGAAACTTGTGAACACTATTATCAACAGGCGTAAAATTAAATCACCAATCGCTAAACTTTTTAAAGATGGTCAACGAGAAATCAAGGACCCGGTGTCATTGCTCATAAATTTTGTGAATATTTTACCAACTTAGGTCCTACTCTTGCTAAGAAGATTCCTAATTCAACCTTCTCGTATCGGGGTTTTTTAGGGAACCAGATACTTGAATCTTGTTTTCTTAATCCAGTTTCCACTGTGGAAATTAAGAGACTGGCTACCTCATTTAAGACTGGGAAAGCTTGTGGTATGTCTGATACTAAATCCAATGTCAAAATTTTATCTACCCCACTTTGCTTCTTAATCAATTTGTCTATTTCTACTGGCATTGTCCCTGATAAGATCAAAATTGCAAGAGTTGTTCCTGTTTATAAAAGTGACAATTCTTCCCTATTTTGTAATTATAGGCCAATTTCAATTTTGCCCTGTTTTTCTAAATTTTTTGAGAAGGTAGTTTATAATAGGCTAATTGATTTTATCGAGAAACATAATGTTTTATTTTCGCATCAGTATGGCTTTAGATCTCAACATTCTACCAGTTTAACTCTCATTCAGCTAGCTGCATGCAGCTTATTGATGAAATCTCCTCATCTGTAGATAACAAGGAGTACTGTGCTGGCATTTTTTTAGACTTGTCTAAAGCTTTTGATACAGTTGACCAGGCAATTCTAATTAACAAGCTTGGACACTATGGTATAAGGGGTCTTGCTCTTAAATGGACGTGTAGTCACCTCTCTGATCGAAAACAGTATGTTGAATGTAACGGTGTGGCTTCTGAGTATCTGACAGTTAAATGAGGTGTTCCACAGGGTTCTATCCTTGGTACTTTATTTTTCCTTTTCTACATTACTGATATCCATCTCTCATCAAGTTTACTTGAGTTTATACTATTTTCTGATGACACCAATGTCCTTTTCTCAAACGCTGATTTCAATATGTTACAAGATATCTTAAATTCTGAACTTGAGAAAGTGTCTAATTGGTTGATGGCTAATAATTAAACTCACAGTAAACATAAAGAAAACTTTTTTTTTTTTTTTAAGGTGCGCCGAAAACAATTACCCTCTGTGCTTTTTAATATAAGAATAAACAAGGAAACTATTGAACGTAAGTCAAATACTAAATTTCTAGATGTCTATGTTGATGAGAATTTAAACTGGAAAGAACATGTTAACTTAATTGCCAATAAGGTCTCTAAATCTATTGGTATTACAACAAAAGCCATGCAGATTCTGCCTTTCTATGCCATCGTTGTGTACCCTATATTTTTCCCTTGTCTATCCTTGCCTGCAATATGGAACCATTGTTTGGGGGTCTACGTATAAAACTACCTTAAACAGACTTGTTGTATTGCGGAAACGTATCAAAAGAGTAATCACCAAGTCCTGTTTTGATGCCTCCAGTGCTCCATTTTTCTATGAGCATAATTTTCTTAACTTAAGTAATATCTATATGCTACAGATCGGCTTGTTTATGTTTTCCTTTAAGAATAAGTTACTTCCAGTAGGCTTCCATGGTATGTTCTTGTCTAGTTCTCAACTTCTTTCTTATAATACAAGAAATGCCATGAATTACAGATCTCAATTTTCTAGAACCAATTTTAGGAAATTTACCATAGCATATCAAGGCCCAAATTTTTGGAATACCCTCCCTGCTGAACTCAAAGACGAATCTTCAAAAAATGTCTTTAGAAAGAACTTACATAGATTTTTAGTCCAACAAGCTAATCTGTCCTAATTATTTCTATGTTGTTGATTAATAATATTTTGTATAGCCTAGTTTTTCTTTTGTCTGTCTCTGTGTTTATTTTACTCTTTTCCTACTTAATTTTTAGACTATTATTAACTAGAATTTTCTTTTTTCTGAACTATTAATTTGAATCAATAATTAGACACCCTAAATTAATTTGATATTGTTGATTGATAATTCTACCTCTTAACCTTATTACTTATACTGAGCTTACTCTTGCCATTTAGTATAATTAAATAACCTAGAATTTTGTTTGTAAATGGGTAGCCTGAATAGAATAAGCCCCATGGCTTTCTATCCGAGCTGCCCTGCCACTTTTAGTGGTAATCTGATTAATAAGTAAATAATTATAAGTTGATCTTCTATTTTTGTTATATTTTTGATAAAATGATACTTTTCAAATGATCCATGTAGAAGAGTGCAAATAGAATTTTTTTTTTGAAAATGTGGAGAACATTCATTGACCCAAGTAGGGCCGCCCATCTCTGAGTGGGCAGTGCAAAGGCTGTTTATCCATCCTTGAGTGGAAAAAATGGTGCTTGTGTCCTCCTATTTTTGTTAAATTTTGATAAAATGACATTTTTTCAATGAATGATTCATGCAGAAGATTGCAATAAGGGAATATTTTGATAGTGGGCGGAAGATTCATTGACCCACGTAGGGCCGCCCATATCTGAGTGGGCAGTGCTGAGGCTGTTTATCCATCTTCGAGTGGAAAAAATGGCCCTTCTGTCAATGACCTCCTATTTTTTGTGTCGCGTTTTTTTCTTTCGAGGCTGCTCACAATCAGAGATAAATCTACACATTTTACCGGTCTTTTCCAGTTGATTTAGTATTCCAAAGCTGCCAAGGAAGCGGGAGCGACGAAAGCAGACAGCAAAGTACTATGCGTAAGACTTGAGTCACGTGAGAAAAATCAAAATGGCGTCTCACGGATCGGTTTAATCCTTTCCCATTTAAAACAATAAAATGTTCATAGGACTCGGAGCAATTAGATTAAGGGTAAAGATAGAAAGGTAGTCCAACTAAACAACTTGTCGTTATATTTTTTTTTTTAAGTTCGTACTTGCAATCGTAATATAAGTTTACATCGGGCTGAATTTATATTTTTTTTTATCTTAGACCAATCTTATCAACCACTATTTTTCATCGTCCAGCTACATTTTAAGTCGCCACCTGCGACCTAGCGACCGCCAGGTTTCAGCCCTGTTAATGGTCTTCTATTTTTGTTATATTTTTGATGTGACATTTTTCAAATGATTCATGTAGAAAATTGTAAATAGGAATTTTTTTTAGTGTGCAGAGCATTCATAGACCCAAGTAGGGCCGCCCATCTCTGATGGGCAGTGCCAAGGCTGTTTATCCATCTTTGAGTGGAAAAAAATGGCGCTTGTGTCAATGATCTCCTATTTTTTGTTAAAGTTTTGATAAAATGACATTTCAAATTATCCATGTAGAAGATTGCAGTTAGGGAATATTTTTCATAGTGGGCGGGACATTCATTAACACAAGTAGGGCCGCCCATCTCTAAGTGGCTAGTGCCAAGGCTGTTTATCCATCTTCGAGTGGAAAAAATGGCGCTTGTGTCAATGATCTCCTATTTTTGTAATATTTTTTGATAAATTAATAGCCATTTTCCTATTCATTAATGAGGAAGATTGTAATTAGAAAATATCATGTTATCTGCGGGATATAGCTGTTTATCCGTCTAGGAAAAGAAGAAAAAAAAACATTTTTTATATTTTTGCCAAGGCTGTTTATCCATCTATGAGTGGAAAAAATGGTGCTTGTGTGTGTTAATGATCTCCTATTTTTTGTTAAATTTTTGATAAATTAGTGGCCATTTTCCTATTGATTCATGAGGAAGACTGTAATTAGAAAATCTGTTTTTGTTATCTGCGGGATATAGCTGTTTATCCGTCTGGGAGAAGAAGATAAAAAAACATTTTTATATTTTTGTTGTATTTTTGATAAAAAGATGTCATTCAACTTATTCATGTGAAAGGTCACAATTAGAAAATATTTTAGATACAACTGTAGTTTGAACAACATCCATTTACTTAAGTAGAGCCGCCAATCTTTGAGTGGACAGAACCGAATCTGTTTATCCATTTCTATATTTGAATGAAAACAATTTCAACCAGTAGAGAACTGTCATCAAAGGCACTAGGCATGACATAACACTTGAGGCGAGAATCGTTATTTTCATATTTAACCCAGTTTTTCTGTTCTTTAACCTTTTAAGGTGTGACCATGAAAATATTTTAATATACTTAAATACTTTGTGAAATAATCCTTTTTCACACAAGATAATAGCATATATTCACCCCATTTCCTAAATTTTCCAGCGGCAATTTTTACGTACTGGCGGAGCATCCGGGATGATGCCATAAGAAGGAAGAATGGAAAACTTCAGGAGCACAGGATCATGACAAGACGCCTACTGAAAGTGAGATGGGTGGGCTACTTTCACAATAAAAATCATAGTTTAATTACAGTAACTAGAAAACTAAAAATTGACGTACACTGTATTCTTATATTTAAGGGACTACGACAACAGGATTTCGTGGGTTATTGGTCAAAATTATGTTAAAATCACTGGTCCAAAGAAAAATTTAAAATCCTTTCTTAAGGAGAAACAAACTATTGCCAAGAAATATCTATTTTCCAAGACACGCGGAGAGAGCTTGAAAAAAAATGAGCCAAATGTTTAAAATTGCAATTCATTTCCATTGTGGCCATCCTGAACAAGACAGTCGTTAACAGTTTTAGCTTACTATTACAGACGGCAATTGTTAACAAAAACGGGCCATTATATTTAGTTTTCCCTCCACACCAATTGCAATATGTGATTTGGCTTTCCAAAGGGATGATTCAAATCATGACATATATCTACCACTTTCAACGCCAGTTTTCACAAGCGTCGGAGTCGTGGTGGTGCAAAGGCCGAACGTTCATCTAGTCCGTTACAAACTCTGCTTACGATCTAGCAAAAAACTGCATTACATTGTCGAAGTTGCAAGTAAAAGCGGAATAACTAATTAAACCAGTAACAATGCATGATATTCCTTTGTTCTTGGTCTTCAGACATTGGCATATCGTCAAGAAATGGTGGAAAAATCCACTCTCTCCCCACAGGACAAAGTAAAAAATAAGTGCACTCTAACAGTTGGAAAATGCCGTGGAGTTTATGTCCTCAGAGGAAAGCGAGGAAAGAGAAGCAGAAGAAACATTGAGTGGCCCACCAGGAAGGCACATCAAATCACTTCGGTGGGAGAGAACTAGGTTAAGGAACATTAAGGTTGTCCTGGATGCCAACTATCAGGCTCGCATGAGAAAAAGGAAAAAAAGGACAGCAGCTAAACTTTCTAGAATAGCTGACCAAAATATGTCAGATAGGCCACTCCTAAAAAACTGTCCTTCTTGGGCAGGGCGCGTGGTCAATGGCATAATTTGATTTTGCATAGAAATTAAGGTGGCTCCTTATGGCGGAGAATCTCATGAACCAAAATTGCAAGACAAGTCTTAATGCCCAATCGGACTCAATTCGAGGAAAACTTTTCGTGTGACTTTGCATACTTCATAAATGGCGTCAAGATGACAAGGAAACGTTGATTTTATTCGCGTTATTTTTTACTTGTTTCTCTATATCTAAACCTTTGCTTATAAGTCGAGGAAGGCTTTGTTTATACACTTGGGAGCCACCTTAAATATTTTTTTATCACTCTGTCTTTGACATATTACCTAGAATATCCTGTTACTGCTTATGGATCCCGTTTTGATAATTTTGTTACAGCTGTGAGTTGATGATTATTTTTTAATGCTACAAGGACCTAACATCATCACTAGTTACAGTAAATCAAAAAGAGGTTAAAATTGTCTTTTGACCTTTGTTCCTTGCAGCTCAACATTGGGCAGAAACGGTAATTCATAGACCTAGGTAAAATGTCAAACACAGGATCAAAGATTTCAATTTGAGCAGATTGGCCGCTGTCGATCGACGTGCGTCAAATACTAAACATGAATTTTATTGGCTTCCAAAAAAAACATTTCTTTGACACTTAACTACACGAAACAAACAGTTTTACATTGTATTTCTGTTCGACAATTGCGACCAAAACAAACTTTTGAAGAAATGAAATATGGTCCGCTAAACTGACCAATGAAAGTGAGCATACTGAGAGATATTCTTTATGATAATGAAATGTACTAACTTAGCAGCAGTTTTTGCTTTAAAATGTTACTCTCACTACATATGTACACACATTTACAATCAGATGTGACATACGGTATATATAATATGACTTACGAAATTCCTAGTTACTAAATTCTCTTTAATTAATTGTGAAAATACATAACTTCTTGTGAGACGGGGGAACAATGACAATGCTTTATTTACTGCATAAGAGAATATTTTGTTACAATCACTAAAAAAAACAACAGAAGAAATCGAAGAGTACAAAATAATACACTACTAGGTTTACAATACAATGTCAATTATCGGCATATAATTTCCATTACAGTAAATAATCTAAATTCTCTGTAGTACTTACACTAGACACACTAGTTTTCTAACAATAATTTTACTTAGAGTGATTTTACTTAACCCGTGAAACAGTATCTAGCAAGTAGTGACAAGTAGTTACGAGTAAACAAAAGACAACAATCAAATTAGAGTATCATACTACGTAGTAGTCTACTATCTATTTCACGGGTTAAGTAACATCACTCTACAATATTAAAATACTTTAATTTATAGTATCTAGATTACATATTTGCTACTGTGTATGTTTTAAAGGGACTGGTTCACGATAATGCGCATGTGTGAGTTCTGACAGTAGCTGATTGTTTTTCAACCAATCGGAAGCGAGTTAGATGCACGCAAGTAAGTTTACAAAATTCAAATTAATTGTTCGCGACGCGAGAGTATTTCCGGGCATTTGGTTTGATTTTATTTATCCCCATAATTCAATTTTATTCTTTGCTACTCCTCAGATATATGTTGCAGCCGATAAGAATAAGATTTACAGCCCTGTCCTGCTTTGAAACAAACATTTACCAACGTGTATTTTTACGAGGTCGTACCCACGCTAACAAAACAGTCACCGATCGGCAAACAAAATTTGTAAACAAACATCTTATTACTGTTCTCTCAGTTCGCCTTATATAAACCCAGAAATACCTACAAATAGCGCCGGACCGGTGACAAAAACACACAACGTATGAGTATAAAGATTATCCTTAATTGAGCATAAATTTCAATTGCTTATCAGCAAATGAACAAATTCATTCGCGTTGCACCGGGTCAGTGTTCCGCAAAACAAATGTTATCGAGTAGCACACATAAAGAAACTAGATTATGAACAGAATATTCAGGGAATAATTTATTTTAAAAACATCAATTCTTAAACATATACGATCGTAAAGCAAAGATACAAGGAACATTTCAAGTCTACCAGATCGGTGAAGATCGTGCGACCTGTTGCGGTATAAGTACAGGTCGGAGTCAAAAATCAAATCAAAGTTGAACGAACTCATGCCTTTAACCACTTTCCAAGTGTCGTGTATTCTTTTCGTATGCCACACACTACTCCTAGAACCATACCAGATCGATAGGCTAAGCTTCTCTATCTCCAGAGACTCTTGAAAACGTCCTGTTGCCGGACGGCCACGATGCTCTTCTCAACCTCCATGATCAAAACATTATTTTTTGCGTCTTCTTAAAACGTAACCAGTCAAACGACACAACCACACGTTAATCACCACTACCGAAGTATAACTAGACCAGCCAAAGCTACGGATGTCCGAATAAAACGAAGGATTTTCAATGATTGTACCGGTAATGGCGATTTCGAATTTAGTGTTGGCCCAACAAATTTATTCTGAAGAGACAAACGGCGCGCATGCGCATTATCGTGAACCAGTCCCTTAATTAAAGAAGTTGTATAAATTCGAGTTAAAGTATCTGTCAGATCGCTGCAGGTACCATGCATGTTGCGTGCATTTTGGTATAAGTCCGGCCCGGGAGAAGTATTGATTATAAGCTGTGGAAGCAAGGGCAGATTGTGTTGTAGGGAAAAATGAATGTATCCCATCACAAACCTCCCAAAGTTTTCTAACTTCCATATTCATTCAGGAAATAACGTTATGGATCGTGTGCTAACACTGCCTGATTGTGGAAACCTCAACCTATATCCAATCGAGCGTTATCTATACATTTCCGCACTTCCAAATTTAGGAAACCCTATAGATAATCGTGTGTCCGCCAAATTTACGAGCTGCGCAAAACATAACGGCCTTTTGAGATTACGCAGAAAAGTAAACCTTGCGGATACGCGAGTTTAAAAGATGCGTTTCCGCGCAACCGCAGTAACGGAAACGTAACGTATACCCGTATTTCCCGCAAAGGAAAGTTGAATTTCCGTTTGCGGAAATTCACGTTTCCGTTAAGTAATCGCTATAAAAACGGAAACGGAAACGCCTTATTTCATCCTGTGGGTGTAACTGTATCGGGAAGTTAGAATTAACAATTTAACGCGCATACGTAAGCATTCTTTTTAGGTCCACCTGTACAGAGTGCTGTTATCTCCTGAATTAGCAACAGCCAGGTAAGCATGACCCTTGTATTCAAATGTCGTCATATCAATGGCGCCAGAGGTTGAAATCTCTTGATATTTAATGAACCGGCCATTAGAGAATCGATACAGCGAGGATTTTGTGCTGGACCGATCAGTTACCCCCAGAAACGTTTGACCACATCGGACAAATGAATGCGAACGCCAGGTTGCAGGAGTAGTAATAGACTGAAATAACACAAACTTACTTCCATTCCACTCGTAAATAAACGAGTGAGTAGAGACAATGGCCAGGAACGCGTGATCATTGATATAAAAGAAATTTGCACCCATTGCTTTTTGGAGAGTCTGCAGTTTGAGGAAGCCTTTCCCTGACCACTTATAAACGACTGAGTTTCCGACAGAGTTAGCAAAAGCAACATAGCTTTCATTATTAATTTCAAACGCAACACTTTTACGACATCCCTTTGTTGCTATCTCCTGAAACTTTTCAAACCTTTGGTTTTTCCATTTGTAGATGATTGAGTTTATACTTTTTGTAACATCGTTCCGATAATTGGCTGCGGTAAGAAAGGGTTCTTTGTCTATCGTAAAAAAATTAAAGTCGATTGCTCCTAGCGTTGGAACGTTTTGAAAGAAAACAAACAATGTTCCATTCCAACGATAAATAACTGAGTTCAGTCTGCTCGTAATTCCATTATACCTATTAGCAACAGCAAGATAATGATCATCAGAAATTGTAAAATATTCTACCTCACGCCCTCCACTTGTACCTATGGTCTGGTAAAGGAAGAACTTTCCAGTTGAGTCGTTGAACTTGTAGAGGAATGAGTCTGTGTTGTGTTTTTCGGAGGTGTCGCTACGGAAGTTTGCGAAGGCGAGAAATAGATTTCCATGGATGGTGAAATGTTCCACGGCGTGAGCTCCTCTGGTTGGTAAATCTTGGTATTTTTCAAAGTAATAACCGGAACAACCTGGATAGAAAAACGAAAACATAAAATTCACGAGTACTCGAAATACCTACGCGGCAAAAATTCATGAAGAAAGTAGGCAGAAAAAAAAAAGAAAAAGAAATACTTAATTCGGCGAATTTGGCAAGATAGTTTTTCAGGGGGTTTTATTTTCTCGATTTCTACAGGCAAATATGAAAAAAGGCCATTAAATTTCGCGATTTAAGCGTTCTCAAGTTGATTTTATTTTAGATAAACTGGAACAAGCAATGTGTGAAATCTTTGCTATTAACGCTATTTCACAACTGAACATACAAAATGGAACTTTTAATTGCCAGTAAAACCAATCAACAATTTGTGGTGTTTGTTGAACATAATGTATATTTTGTTGCTAAATTGTTAATTTTTTTTGGCTTGTTTTGAATTTTCTACATGGGTTTTAACATTTCGCGTGGATTTATATTCGCGGCTCTTTAATTTCGCGATTTTTTTAGAATCGCTAAAATCGCGAAATTTAAAAGTACCAATCAGGTAGTATAATCCTTCACTTAAGAAGGGGGAAAGACGTCGAATTTATCATGAGACCATGCCACCTAAATTACGATTTGGGTGGACATTAAGTTCGACTTAAGGAGTCCTATTCACAAGCCTTATTCTTGGCTTTCTTGGCTCTTTTGGGTTCCCTTGCCTCATCTTCTTTTAAACTTTCTTCGTATATGTTTGTTTGAGTGGCAAAATGATAATAAACAATAATCAATAAACAGCTCATAAGGTGTGGTTACACACACACTTTTGTAAAAGGCATTTCTCCCCATAAAGAAAGCCATGGTATTACCAATCCCTTGGCAAAGGATCGGGTCATTTAGGGTGAAAAAAAAAAAAAGTGAATGGAACTACGTAGGCATCCCAGGGACTGTTGTAGGCCAATAGCCTCATTACTGCTACGGGTCATTTTTCATGCATTGCTACGTACAGTGTCTGTTATCTTGAATAATGTGGCGATCAACTGAAGAGGTCGTTTGACGAAACTAGTTTTGTGAATCGCTATATAAATTTAAAAGTCTGTTGAAAGTGGAAACAAATTAGTTTTTTTTCTTTAATTTTGTTTACTGAAACAATGTTAAGTAACACTTTCTTGGCTTCGGCAAACAATATTTCACAGAATTGATTCTAGTTTGTTTTTCAAGTTTAATTTATGTGATTAAGTTGGCAAATTACGGGTTCAGGAAGGACAGATTCTCACCAATACCGGCAGACTATCTAACAATTCGGGGAACTGAAAATCCACTGCCAATTTCAGTATTCACCTATTACTCTTCCTAGATAGAACTTTCCTCCTCCTGGGAAGTTAGCCAGCCGAAATTCCTTAGGAAAGAATGACGATAAAGTGGGCAACAAAACTAAGAAAGAGAACAAGAAAGAAGGATCGAAATAGATTTGCCGAAAAAGGTCTAATTTTTGGCTCAAGCGCACAGCAGGTACTAAAAAACAAAAACGAGATTGACTCGTTTACATCCCAAAAATATTTCCCATTTCCCATCCCATTTCGATTCTATGCTAATTTGTGGAAAACCAGTCCAACTACACTCTTTTTTTTATATGAATGTTGCTTTTCCGGCCCAGGCTGAATATTCTTATTTTTCTGCCGATTTTAGGCTGAAAATATTCTTGTATTATTCTTAAATTATAGCTTATGACATTTCTGTTTTAGAATTTATTGGGGTATATATATATGTATTACATGTACCGTTCATCAAACTGTCATTAGCGTTGAACATTTTGCTATAGCTAGTGCAGGTTTTTTCGTTTTGTTGGCTAGTTTCGCCGTTCAGAGAAAGGAATAATTTTATATCGTTAAGTTAAAAACTTAAAATTGTATTGTATTTACAGATGTTTCAACACACAAAATTATATCTATCCTTTTCAAATTCTCAGCCTTGGCTTTATTCTTAAAATATTCGTAAAATTTCGCAAATTTCAGCCTCGATATTCTTATAAAATATATTCTTATAAAAAAAAAAGAGTGTTTTAAGATTTTGTATTGCAAGGGTTAAACTTTGTTTACCGTAATCGCAGTCAGGACCATGGCAGGATCTTATGTTCAGTTGATAATTTTAATGCGTAATTTTGGCAAATTTCAATCTGGTATTTTAGTCCTGATAATTTGTCAAAGGCATATAGCTATTTGTTTTAGTCATGGCCTTAGATTTCATTGTTTGCATATCGTCTCGAATACGCGCATATTTTGGGTAAATATCGTTCCTACATCTGGCTCGACAAACTACTTAAAAATTCTCTCACAGAATAAAAAAATTGTACAACAAAGAAACAGAAAACAGCTTCGCCGGGAGTCGAACCTCGTTCATCTGCACGTGCAAGCAACTCCTTGACCACTGCACTATTGTGCCTCTTAGTTTTCGGTGAAGTGAGTTTGTTTTTTAAAAACCATTTTTCTCTGCCATAGACGCTGTTTGAAAAAAAAATAGCTTAAGCGCGTATAGCAAAGCTATTTCACATTATTATTTTGGGTTCAAAGGACCGATCGTTGTAGAAAATCAATCAAACAAGCTGTACTGAGTTTAGTGGAGAATTGAGAAATAAACAGAACCCCACACTCGAAGGGATTGATGAGAAGTACGGTCGATTTCATTAGCAAAGAAGATGTAGAATATAAACGTCTGTGACTTCTGAATCGAACCTCCTTCTCTGGAGACTAGACGTTGCCGATTTCATGCTCTTGCTGGTCCCGTAAACACGGCCCGCGACACAAATTTTAAAAACAAAATTACACAATTGCGGACGCAAAATACCAAGACGGTTTGCGCAAGCAGATACAACAAAGTTCACGCACTTATGATCTATTTGCCTAGCTTTTAATCTTTTCCCCAGCCTTTCTGGTTCGAATGACCATGGTGTCCCTTCCAAATTTGCGCAAGCAACCCGACTGGCACTCGCCCGTTAGTATGCCTCGCGTGTCTCCCTCGCGCGCGCCAGTTCTCTCTTTCACCCACTACTTCCAAGCGCCTGCTACGTAGGCTAGTGACGTCAAACTGGCAGTGATGAATCGGTCACAGACAAACACATGAAAACAATAGAGATGGTCCCTCCCTCTGGGTCATTCCTTTCTCAATATTTCACTAAAAAAATATACCTATCTAAATAGCTTTATAAAGAATATTTTTAATAAAAAGATATGGGTGGTTGTCGCTCCATCACCTCCCTACCCCACAGTACTTTTTGCATCCGCCTAAGAAATTGCTTCCCGCCGTCGTGATCAGCTTGCGCATGGAAGAAAAACAATCAATGTATCGTTTGAAGAATTAAAAGGAAAAGGCACTTTCTTTGCGCGTGAATTGTCAAGGCAGAAAGGCCTAGAAAAACTCTGCGAGATATTTGAAAGCTAATATAAACTTTGCGTATTGTACGATCAATACGACAATCTGACAATCTGGTCAATGCGACAATGCAACGGTTCCGTGCATCGTGATCAAAAATAATCATGTAAAGCGTGTCGGTTGTTTGTTAATATACTATACTTAACATCTTCGAAAATAAGAAAGGTATTATTCAGACTTTAATTATAGTTCTATCATTGAGATTAATCGGATCAATGTAATGTTTTTTGCAATAATCACTGAACTAGTGGCTAGGAGCGATTTGCGTAGGGTGCCTCACGCGCTAGCTTGATCAGATTATTACAGATTTCCAATAAATATGGTATTTGCAGCTTATTTACTGGAAACTGCAATTTTGGTGTTGTCCCGGGTGGGTAATTTGCACCCTATTTTTAATACCCACCGTGGGGTTTTGGTTTGAACGCCCGGCCCCACCGTGGGGCATTTGTAGCTTTTCCATAACAAAATGACAAATGCCCGACAAATACCCGAAGGGGGATGTGCACGCTTGGAATTGACTGAGCCGATGATACTTCTGTGCTCTGCTTTTGTGCGGTCGTCGCGAGTCAAAATAATTCGCCGATCAAATTCGGATCGAGCTGCAGGAGTTGAGAAAACACGCTTAATCAAGCATAGTATGGTGACTGATACACAAGCAAGGAGAATAATCACAGTCTCAAATATTGATCAGGTAATGTTTTTCTTAATTATGTTAACGCATTGTTTCTTTCCGGCCACAATACAGCTGGGAAAATGCAACGTTCGTATGACTCAAAATTCAATCGACCTTGCTAAGCCACTCTCTAACAAAATACTTTGTTCGACCCCAAGTTGTGACACGAGAGTTGTCTCTTCCTGTGCCTCGTTCAATCCATTGGATATATAAAAAAAGGCATTAAGGCATTCGTGTACCATTCCCACCGATGGCATTAATTCCACTAGCGAGGATTCGGACCTGGTCGTACAAAGGTTACTATGACTCGAGAAAAATGAAAAAAATTCTTTGAAAATGTTATAAATGGATTGTGTTTGCCCTATACCTAAAAATAATTAAAGGAAAATAAAACTAAAAAATCAACAAGAACTGAATTGCAGTACAGTCGAACCTCTCCAATACGGACACCTCTATTACGGACAGTTTCCAAACACGGACTGAACGGACACTAAATCTCGGCCCCAGGGAGTAAATTCAAATAAACTTAACCTCTTTATTACGGACACTGTGGTGATCAGGTAAATCCCGAATCCCGATCAGGTGAATCTGCACAGGGAAAATCCCGACTAGTCTGATGAGACAGGCAGGGTGATATAAAGCCCAGTCGCTGTGAAACAACGATTTGTGAAAGGTGTACAGAGGAGCATAACCGACTTTTTGAAGGCTTCAATCAGTGTTCAATAACCACAGATAGCATAAAGATCTTTTCTATCACATTTTGTACTCTAGTTACTGTTTACTGCACTTGCAAAATAGCGAAAGAAGCTTTCAGAATTGTGCTTTACGTTACAACTTTTTACATGCAGCTTTGCGCTGTAGCTTGTTTCGTTTTAAAACAGTGATTTGTCTATAGCTGAGATGTACAATGTTGTATGCTACTGAAAGACAGTGTCTTTGTACTGTCAATTAACAACTTTAAATGCAGCTAGTTTAAAGACGAGTGGTAGCCTGGTTTTAGCTACTGAACGCTTAAAACTGGAAGTGGAGTCATTAAAGTGACGTCATCATAGTGACCTCTTTTATACGGACACCTCTGTAATACGGACCCTTCGCTCTGTCCCTTCGATGTCCCTATTAGTCGGGTTCGACTGTAATTGTGTCGGACTAAGAATTAATGATGGTCGACCATGGTTTGGCTTGGCCTTAACTCAATGCATTTCTAATAATTTATTCGAAAAAATAAAATTATTATGTGCTGTTATGTGCTTTCACTGACTTAGTAAAAAGCAGTAATTTACTTTGTTACCATTATGGTTGGCAATATACCATGGTCAAGGGCTGATAACACACCATGGTCACACAACACGGTCGAGCCATGGCCGACCATGTTCAAACATGGTGCCATGGTCTACGTCTTGCCGGGGTGAGCCGGCCAGCTGTCGGTGTGAAATCACAGGCGGCCCAAGCTCAATATGAGAGTACTTGCGGTTGCGTAATTTTCAAAATGACCGTCATTATAAAGGATTTGTATGGGAATTCAGGTAATAGATTCGAGAAGATAAATACTCGATGAATTTTCAATAAAATACGCTTTGCCTTGTTTACTTGGTGTCTTCCTGCTTCCTGTGTGGTTATTTTCCCGATCCGTTGCGATTTAAGCGATTTCCTTTATCCCGAGCTTTCACTAATAAAGAGAGGACAAGGCCAAACACACGCAATATGGACAGCCCGCCGAAAGAAGCCAAAAATTTCAGGTCAAATTTTCCCCACGGCCAAAATTCCACCGTAGAATCCCACTGCAAAGGTTTAACTTTCATTTTAGCTCCCTAGCCAAGCAATCGCGTCCCTGCGAGCGAAGCCAAACGGCAGTTTGTTTCCCCGATTAAACGGTCCAACGCTGGTAGAAATCCGCGTCCAAAACCAACACGACAAGTACGATGACCGTTGAAATCGGCTTGGTAACCACGCCACGTTGCCGAACAAAGATTCACCGGGTACACGTTATGTTTCCGATCCGTTGCGATTTAAACGATTTCCTTTATCTTGAGTTTCCACAAAGAAAGAAAATTGTTATGGCAGCAAACAATAGCGGATTGAATTCAACCTTGTTACAGTGAAGAGCGAAGGGAAAGAAGGGAGGGGGTAACAATTAACAGGCCATGCAAAGCTAGCGAAGAGGATTCGTGTGGAAAATTTATGCAGCATCTGGATACTTGTTTACGGATATCTGAAGCTGACAAAGTTTTGTGTCATCTTATTATGTTTTAACCGTCTTTTCACACTGGATCCACAAAATGAAATACAGCTGCTATCAACGGATTCTTTTGTTATTCGTGGCTGGCTTGTTTATTGGGTTGCGCCGCTTGACAAAAAGTAATCGGGAATCATCGTTTTCAAATTTTAAGCTTACTTCACCTTGCTGGATGCGTAAGAGGGTTGGAAAGTTTTGAGTTATCCTGGCCTTACTTGATGGCTTTGTCGAGCTGCATCTCGACCGGTAAGCTAAAGTCATTGTATTGCATTTGATGTTTGTTTCGTGTTGGTTTCAGCTCCATCCGACCAGTACAAATAAAGTTCTCTCACTTTTGAATCGTCTAAACAAGTCAAAGGCAGCTGGCCTTGACAAGATATCTGCTAGGCTCATTCGGGAATGTGCAGATCTCATTTGCATTCCTATCCGTGATATTTTTAACCAGTCAATAAGTCAAGGCATATTTCCGGATGACTGGAAATGCGCAAAGGTCACCCCACTTTTTAAACAAGGCGATCGGGACGACTTAAACAATTATCGTCCAATTTCGGTGATCTCAGTTATGGCCAAGGTCTTTGAAAGAATCGTCTATGATCAATTATATGCCTACCTAGAAGAGCACAATATAATCTGTAAATATCAATCAGGCTTTCGCGCTATTCACTCAACTGTTACGGCTCTCCTTGAGGCCACGGACACTTGGGCGTACAATATTGACCGCGGTAAAATCAACGCCGTTGTTTTCTTAGATCTCAAAAAGGCCTTCGACACAGTTGACCATGAGATCCTTTTATCAAAATTAAGCAATTACGGCATATATGGTAACGCGCACCAATGGTTTAAGTCGTATTTAGAGAATCGTACTCAAATGTGCTCCATCAACGGATCGCTCTCTCAAAGCTGTTTAATAAGTTGTGGTGTACCCCAGGGGACGATTTTAGGTCCATTATTATTTCTGTTATACATCAACGATCTTCCAAACTGTCTTTCAAACTGTGAGCCGAGGATGTACGCTGATGACACCCACCTTACGTACGCAAGTGATAATGCAGACAATATTCAGTTGCATCTAAATCAAGATTTAGAAAATGTTCACAATTGGCTGAGAGCAAACAAACTTACTCTAAATATGACTAAAACCGAATTTATGCTTATCGGATCTAGGCAGACGCTAAGTACTCTCACAGAGTCCCCGACATTTGCAATTAATGATTTTGAAGTTAGCCAGGTCACTACTGCAAAATCACTTGGAGTGACCATCGATGACAGACTTGATTGGAGTGGCCATATCGAGAAAGTAACAAAGAAAGTCGCTTCTGGTATTGGGGCCATAAAACGAATAAGGCACCTTGTCCCTCAGGCGACCTTACAACTAATATATCAAGCTTTAATACAGCCACACTTTGATTATTGCAACATTGTTTGGGGAAACTGTGGGATAACCTTACGGAATAAGGTTCAAAAGCTACAAAACAGAGCAGCCCGTGTTTTGACCTACTCAAGCTATGACGTAGATGCTGGTCACCTTTTCAAACTTCTAGGGTGGAAAAACCTAGCTTGCCAGCAACAATTTCAAAGAGCTACGATGGTTTACAGGTCTCTGCACGGGTTGGCTCCAAACTATCTTAGTTCTAAATTTGAAAGGCGAGAAGTCGCATATAACCTAAGGGACTCTGAAAATAAACTCAATATTCCATTACCGCGCATAAACTATTACAAAAACAGCTTCAGCTATAGTGGCGCCATTCTCTGGAACAGTCTTCCTTGTAACTTAAGGGAAGCAGAGTCCCTTGGGCAATTTAAACGATTACTCAAAGAACTGTAAGGCACGGCATTCGTGGAAAGCAGCTTTTTTATTTAAATATTTTTATTATATTAGTATTAGGCATTTTTAAAGCTGACGAATTTTGTACCGTGAATAAATAAAGATTATCTATCTATCTATCTATCTTTTGTTGTTTTGTTTTTTTCGCTGGTCTTAACTTTTATGAAGTCGAGCGTTTTTTATGCTGTCACTTTACGCACATTTGTAAGATTTTAGACAATGATTTGAACTAGAGGGAAAACGTCCTGAAGAATATTTAGCTATCCTGTTGACTGTAAAAAGAAAGCTTTGTGCCTCGAGTCCATCTTGAAAAATAGCAAACACGGCGATACCGGCTTAAAACTTAAGTTTAAGGTCATTCCCTTGTTTTGCACTGCGCACCTTCTACTGCGCATAACATTGCGACATCCAAGATGGCGGCGGTTCTTCCCATTAGCGCGAAAAGAACAAACAAGGGCCGCTTTTGCAGAGCTAAAGCTTTTATTCGCCATAATGATGCCGCAGATCGGCT
Source organism: Porites lobata (assembly GCA_942486035.1). Lineage (NCBI taxonomy): Eukaryota > Metazoa > Cnidaria > Anthozoa > Scleractinia > Poritidae > Porites > Porites lobata. Next base: position 395,771 of record CALNXK010000211.1, on the reverse strand, counting down.
GACAGTTTCCTGGCTTGCTATCGAAAAACAAGAAAATGAAAGAAATGTGCGTGTTCCCGAAGTCTGCACTGGTTTTCCACTTCGCGGCTGTCGAGTTGCAGAATTATTAAAATGTCCTGGCTGAGGCTTTGGATTATGGGGCCTGTGAAGCCTGTGAGACAGCTCTACGGCTCTCCAACTGCATTAACGAGCCAGTATATGGACTGGGATCGCTACTGTACATACGTTGTTCAAACTCCGAGAGTGGAGAGACGAATATTTCTGGAACAAACAAGACCCACTGTAGCACCTGGTCCAGAACCACGCGAGAGATACCAGTCTTTGATGTAAACACGAAATTTGCTGCTGAATTCACACTTTGCTGTGTATAGAAACCAAAAAAGCGAACATATGAAGAAACAGGAATCAATAGTCTTTTCCTCAAGTTTCTTCGTCAAGCATTATTGTGCAAAAGCAAAAAAATCGAACCCTAGCTCACTGGAATTAAACAGAACGCCGGCGCTACAAAATAGTCCAAAATAAAGATTCATAACTCCAAAATCTCATCAAATCTTGACTTACCTCATTCCTTGGTATTTAATGTACTCTTTTCAAGTTTGAATTTCTATGTTGGCGATATCAAACACATAAAAACAACCGAAAACAATTAAGGTTGTTCTCGAGTGCATACTACGAACACGATGGACGTTATTTTGTATCTCGCCCCAGTCCCCGCCGCACAAATTATCTATCCTGACTGCGATCTCAAAACCATGTCCACCTTTCACAGCAGTTCGTAAGGAAACAAGCAAGGTGACCCCCCGATTTTTTTCACAGGTATTTGCTGAGAACAGTCTAATAAATAGCATATTTGAGGAAGAAAAAAAGTTTGATTAGAACATGATTTTTTTGGGGAAAATAGTTTCGCATTTGGTGTATTTGGGTCAAGGCGAGGACTTCAAGCTAACTACGGAACTGTCCGAAAAAGTGCATTATCCCCACAACCAGGCAATCAAAAACGAATTAAATGAAGCAATACTGCTTATTTGAATAAAAGAAGTTTTATGTTCAAGATAAAATTTTGTGTGTTTTAAGTAACAAAGACTTAACTCTGTAAGAAGGGGATTCGAATTTTTAACGCGCAACAAGTAAAAATACCCCAGTTTAAGAGCCTGTTGACGCGTAAACAAGCATGGTGACCCCATCTTTTTATTGCCTTTTTTTAATGTTCATATCATGAATGTTGATTATGCCAAGTTTTAAAAAAAGTTTTATAGTAGAACAACTTCAAGGGTATTACCTCAAGCTTAAATCTGAACGAGGTTTTATTCATGACCCAAGGATTTTCGAAGAAACACTTCACTCTCTCAATACATGTCTTGGTGAATGAAAATTGTTGTCTTTTAACATAACATAACATAACATAACATAACAACGGATTTATTCAAGATGATGAACTCAAAATTATAAAAACATCTTGAAAAGGAAAACTGGAGGTTGACCCTATGATGTCTCCCTTAATAAAAAGATAAAGATTCGTATAACACCGTAATGCCCAAATCCTTGATGCACTTTACGCTTTTAAGGCTCGTACCCAACGAGTATGTAGGGAGGGAGAGGTCTCGTTCGTGCGTTATAAAACCTCGCATTTAACGGGACTAAAGCGTAGTTGCCATTTAGATGCCCAGGATAGTAACTGATCGACATCAAATTTTATCGGGCTTCAATGTCCCTTGCTATGTTTGACAGTTCTCTGTATACCTTGGTGTCGTCCGGAAACATCCTTAATGTCGAAGAGATGTTAGAAGATATGTCATTGACGTAAATTACAAATAAAATTGGGCCCAGGATCGTCCCTTGGGGAACGTCCAACGTTACACAAGACCAGGATAAGTGGGTGCCTCGAACAACAACACGTTGTTTGCGGTCAGTCAGAAAGCTTCTAAAGCAACGCAGTAATGAGCCTTCGACCCCGTGACATTTTAATTTGAGCCGAGGAACAGCCGTTCGTGAGGCACAGAGTCAAACGCTTTTGAGAAATCTAAAAATATAGCATCAGTTGGTCTTGATTTATTTCTTGATGATGCTCAGTCATCAACGGCAACACAGCAGTTGAGTTAAATTTTTCATTGAATTATATTTCTTGTCTTGATTGTTTGTTGAGATCCCTTTCTCATCGCTTTGGCGTTTGTTGCTTTAATTTCAGTCGTACCTGAACATCGCATACCACAGGTGTACTCAAAATACCGCTTACCGTGTATCATATAATTTGGTGTTTTAGAAGCAAAATACAAACGAAAATGACTCCGAGACCTGTTCCTATTATATAGTTTCTCAAGCTAATTATTACCCTTGCATACTACATAACAGCAGAATGACCTGATCGAACAGTCCCGTCTAATGGTGAATTTCTATGTACAAAACGTTTTAAGCTTATGTTGTTGTCATTTGTTAATAACAAGCGACCGAGGTAATAGTTTTTCTCCGTTGTTCTTACTTTTGTAACTGCACCGAAAATCCAAATTCACAGTAATTTCGACGGCTGTCACTTAAAAATTCTTTTTCTTCACATAATCGTTTTTTTAGCTGGCCTGCTGTGTAAAATCCTAGAATCCCGATGAGTTTTTAAAAGTGTTCATCGCTACAATGTTTTGATTTTTCATTTATCCAGTCCAGGCGAGTCCGTTCGCGCGTTGACAGTTTTGATAGACGTGTGACTTGTGAATAGCGGAAGTCCCTTGTCTTTTCCGGTTTGTTCTAACAAAATTAAGTTGGGGAGATTCAACGAGATTTTGTGGGCGTTTTTGATACACCAATTGTTCCACTCGTGCTTGTTGGATATGAGATGATTATAATAGCCAACTCATATCCAACGCGCCCTCGTGGAATAATTGTTAATTATCTACGCTGTATTAGCTAATGAAATAAAAGGATGTATTTACCTGGAGTGTCCCTGTGTTCATGAGTCGTTTTGGAAGGGATTTTGAATCCCATCAGAGACGGTAAATATTGCTGGTATCAAATGGTTGTTTGTCTGGCGCGTCGGACGCCACTGTTACATCTCAAGTTAACTATTAACTCCCCTTGGGAGACGATCTCTGGTTTCAGTTTAACGGCCACGAAAAGAGAAAAGAGACCTAAGTGTAGCCGATATTTTTGTTATGTAGCTCTACCTGGAGAATCACTGGATTACACTGCACCCATGGGTGTGTCACCTATAGTGCAGCCTTAAGGTGTTTCGATACAGTTTTTCGGAGACCATACCGATGTTTTTCAATCGCCTTAAAAGTGATTTTATCCTTGTTCGATTGCTACAAACTTTTCACCAGTGATTGCCTACGAAATGAAGTTTGTCAAAATGCAGTTTTTAGTAAAATCAATATCATTATGACAACAATGAACAAAAAACTTCAAAATCGATAAAATCCGAATTTTGCCCGATCTAGACCTGCTACTGAAAATCCAACACCAGGAACTTATGGTGTGATGTTTAGCAAATAACCTCCGTGAGAGAAAAAATTCTGTATGTTTGAATTCAAATAAAACGTAAATATATTAATACACGAAAAGAAAAATTAAGCACTTTCGAGGAGCGCGACATATTAAATGGGATTAAGTCGCATTAGCTTCCGACAAAGCTTACAATATTATTCTTCTTACAACTCTGCGTGAGATTGTACTTCCAGCAAAAATCCTGCGTGTCCTCTCACGTAAGATTCTGCCTTTTTACCAGCAACATCTGTATTAACTTTAGTTGTCTGATATAATTGCACTCAAAGCGTACGCATGGAATACAACTTATAATAGACAATCCAATTTCTAACAATTTATCTGTGGGGGGACCATGCCTCCAGAGCGGCATTGTAAGACGGTGCTAATGGGGGTACCCAATTCTCAGATAACTACTAATCTTTCGGCCAAATATCAGTTAACTACTATCTTTTTGGCCAATTCTTAGATAACTATACTAATTTTGGTTAGCTATTATTATAGCAGATCTAATACCTGACGGACCACAAATTACACAGGAACGACAATTGTCACTTATAAGATCTACAAGGTTAATGCGCCTTATGCTGGACTTAAAAGACTGTAAGCTATAGGTTTGTCTTTGACTTTGCTGTCCAATCTAGACCATATATATGGTCCATAGTACCTCATAGAATGCTTCCCTTAATGTAAAGTATTAAATCTGGGTATATGAAAATCCATACTTCTTAAGTGATACTTAGATGACTTAATTAACACTGACTCAGAAGAGAGCAATTATCTAACCGAAGAAGTAAAAATGGCTAAACGATTGCTATAAAGGCTCCTATTAAATGATTGTTGCTGTAAGTACAAATAATAAAAAAACAGATTTAGTCGCATCACCATGAAATGACACCGGCCTCATAGATACAGACGTACCAGTCACGTACTGATCTTCCCGACCTGGTCATGCATGTCCTGCTATGAACTACTTCAAAGTCATCTTCTTCGTCACCTTACGTATCTGAATCTGTCATGTACTCATCTGGCTACTGTATGTCATGTGACGACGACGGGAAACAATGTCAATATCAATATCAAACTATAGTCCTAAATCACAAAACTGGACCATCATTTTTGGAATTCAATTGATGCAAAAAAAAGTTTTAGCCTTTTTAAAAATATAGCAAATAGCATGACATAGTCCAGTGACGCTGGTGGTAAAGTTTCCGCTTTATCTTTATCTTTATCTATCCTGTCCCTCATCACAAAGCCAAGTTGGCACGCGCAAATACTACAACTTCAACATGAATTTCGAATCGTGCAACTTTAGGGAAATTAAGAAAAGAACATGTGGAAGTTCGCGCGGTTTGTCCCAAATGAATATCAGGACACCATTACGACTCAGCTTGAAATCTGTCATCTATCAAAGTCTGGACTCAGTGAAGCGGACCTAATACTGTCAAGGGCAGGTCATTTTGATGTTACGAAAGATCAAGTGGAGCAGATGGTAATTTGCCCACAACATCGGCATAAACTGGGAAAATTTTGGCGGCCACCTCGTTCTTACCAGTATCCATCGCATAGTGGGCCAAGAAAGAAACATTGTAACGAAAGGCATGTAATTGGTTTGGAGACTGCGAAGAACATACATGCAGTCGGTTTTTAAACTCACCGTGGGAATAGGGTCACGTAAGAATTAAAAATCGTATAATAATTTAATTACTTAATTCTTTATCACGATGGGTGTTTTTTTCCTTTGAGAAGACAAAGAGAAAAGGGAAAAATTTTTGATGATAATGATAATGACGAGACGATGATGATGACGAAGTACTGTAATTGTTACTGTTGTCATAAAAATTTCAAGACCATGATGAACTCAGTTTTTCAATCAATCTTTTCTATTTAGCAAGATGTGGGAGTGTAGATGCACACATAAGGAAGTGATGGACAAAAGTAGGAAATGGCTTAAGTTAGATCCTGATAAGGAAGAAGAATGCGATCCGCATCACAGTGCTGCAGCTTACGGCTTAAGAAACAGGTAAACGATCGTTGTTGGCGGTTATCTACCTCTCCTTGTAGATTCCTGCATTCTCCATGTTGATGATGTAAAAAATTGACATCTGAACAAACCCCTAAAAGGTCTTGGGACATCTAAACACTTTTAAAAAGATCCGCCGGCATTTGGACCCTTTCAGGACCAAAGGTACACACCGGGTTTACTAAATTACGCGCTGCGGCATTTATCATTCCAATTTTGCGACTCAACTGCAGCGCCCATTTGCGGAATGCGACTATTTTGAGGTCAGAGTTCCTCATAGATTTTTAAAAAAAAAATGATTCCTCTTGGTGGAAAAAATGGGCTCGCTAGCTTTCGCCGTTCCGAACTAAGAAACGGTGCTAGGCAGAAAAATAAGTTTCCAACATTGTTTTAGGAAGAGTGTCATTTTCGGGTTGCAATTTTTTGCTTTCGCGGCGGGCTTAAATAGTGGCGGCACTTTATCAAGGGTGATAAAATATTGCGTACATAACGTATGTCGGTTTACTTAAGATCTGTCACTTTCCAAAAGTGTCAAAATGTTCTGTTTCAAACTCTTGGCGAACTGTAGTGCAGTATTGACAAAACAAATTTTAAAGACGCCTTTTATTCTACCTGGCTGCTAAAAGAAACTTTCGCGCCTGATACCCCTCAAACAGACAGGCTAGCAGACGCTAACTGGACGCCTCGATGTTGGAGTGGGATTGGAAGTGGTAGTTCGCAGGAAGACGTACATACAGACGAAATTCCCGAGGTATCCGATGACGACGTTGCTGATTTCAACGAGGGAATGGCGAAAATAGCTAGACATTCAAAAAGGGAAGACCTCACGCCACTAACATTCCAACTATCCACGACATGGGAGGAAGCAATACCGGATGAAAGAAAAACTTGCATAGAGAAAGCAACGAAAGCATGTGAAGTAATCTGTAGTGTTATAGCTCCGAAAGAAGGCGAAAAGCTTTTTCAAGCGATACGCCAGCCTACCGAAAACGATCTTGATGAACCAACGGAGGATCTTATTGCTTTGATGTCTGCATATGGAGATGCCATGACAAAGAATGTTAAGATTCAAATGCTCAGCATCTACGTTTATCGGTATACCATGAAGCTGTTACAGAAATTCCACGAGCCTTATGAAAAGATAAGTTTGAGACAAATAAAAAGAGCGAGATTACATGCAAGGAAACGAGGGCCTGGGTCGAATGTCCCGAAAGTATTCAGCCATTGAGTACGTCTGGACACAAGCAAAGTCGACAACTTTATAGATTTTGTAAACCGTCCTTATTTCTACCAAGACGTCGCCTTTGGAACGCGAACACTGACCTTAGATGGGGGAGGCAAAATAACAATGCCAAACGTAATCCGGACCGTGACTAGATCGACCATGATTATGTAGTACCTTCAACATTGCAAAGAAGAATCATTTGAACCGGCTAGCCGCTCAACCCTTTTTCGCATTCTTGAAGTGAGAGAGGCTTCACAGCAGAAGTCTCTCAGTGGTCTGGACAACATTGCAGCAGAAGGGGTCGCATCTTTTGAGCGGCTATTGAGTATTCTAGAAGAGCTGAATCAGGCTCGTGCCGACAAAAGAAGAGTTACAGAACTGGCAAAGAGATTGAACGAAAGCAAAAGATACGTGAAGACGGAGTCTAAAGTGAACTGTTCAGCATAGGAGAGTGAGTGCCCAGACCACTGCAGAAAATTTGCGTTAAGCGATCCAGCTGATCCATGCTTCAACCATCAGTGCTTACACTCACACAATATGTTGTGTGAACAATGCGAACAATTGAAGGCAACGTTGGACGAGATGGAAGAAAGTATAAAGAAACACTCCAGCCATCTTTACAGCCAAGAACAAAAGCATGGTCTTCTTTACGATTTTGAAAGATCAAAGAATGGCATTTTTCTTTGGAAATCTCATGCCTTACGCTCTGTTAACCAAGAATCTGCTGAACAAGAAGCCCTCCAATCAGTCCTTGTTGTTATTGACTGGGCGATGAAATTTCCTCAAATGAAATACAGAGAAAAACAAAGTGAATGGTTTGCTAAAAGAGGCCTTAGCTAGCATATAAGCTGTGTGATCTCAAAAGACCAAGAAACTCAGAAAGCTAAGGTCCTGTCGTATGCCCATTTATTAGATTCGTGTTGTCAAGATTGGTATGCGGTTGTATCTATTTTAGAAAACCTTTTTCAAAACATCAAAGTGAATTTTCCAAATGTTAAGCAGACATTTCTACGTTCTGACGAGGCTGGCTGCTACCGTTGCAATCAGCAGCAGTCAAAGATATTGGAGATCGAGTGGGAATTACAGTTGCACGTTATGATTTTTCAGAACCCCAGCAAGGAAAGGTTGTTTGTGACAGGGTGCTTTTTCAGAAGATAAAACAATTTAGTGAGTTGCACAACTTTAGATACGAAGAGAGTGAGATAAGAGTATGGAAAGCTTACGCTGTTGGGGTCGGCAGGCTTATCCCTTGGCAATCTTTGTACATACGGCACCAGGGTTGCACAAATATATCATTAATGGAGGGAAATGGATTCTTCACCAACACAGAAATAAGAGACCCTCATCGCCCAAGAAAGTGTCAAGCAAGTAAAGACGACGTTGAAATTGATGATCAGCCATCGATGTTTGTGTGCCCTGAAGAAGGCTGTAATTGCACTTTTGACTCTTTCTCCGAACTTGAGTTGCATACAGACGTAGGAATACATGATACTAGGAAGTCGGGAAGTCTTTATGACAAAGTACGGAAAAACTGGGCTGAAAAATGTTCTTCTATTGAGAACCAGAAGTTAACAAGCAACAAATCCTCCACTGGTCTGACTGTTAACAGCACAAACTCTCGTTTAAGTATCGGATGGGCTCTTAACAAGGTAGAACTGGCGGAGTTCGTTATTCTGAGAACGTGAGACGGTACCTTACAACAAGGTTTGAAATGGGAGAAAGAACGGGCAAAAAAGCCAATCTAGAAGAGATCGAACGTCAAATGCGCAATGCCAGAAATGAACGGAATGAAAGATTGTTTCAAAGAGAGGAGTGGCTCACCAAGACCCAGATAATGTTTTTTTTTTTTTTTTTTCACGCCTCGCTTCACGTCAGAGGACTCGCGGTCAGGATGCTATATAAAAGGAAGAGACATTTGATATTACCGCAGATGAGAATGACGACATGGACGCCCTCATTGGAGAATCTGGTCGCAACAATTTGCTTGACGATATTCAAAGCAGAATTGGACTAGAGCATTCGATAGTATATGACACATATGATCTTTGCGCCTATCACAAGGAAGGAAAGCTACAGGCCTTCAATGTTGCAATGCTCAAGATTATTCTTCGGCATTTTGAAATACCTTTCCGAGCAAAAGATAGAAAGACAGACCTTATTATGTTGTTAAGAATGCAACTGCTAAAAAGAGTCGACTGTCCCTTTTATCAAACAAAAGGGACAACAATATTTCTTCTTGTAACTGAATGAATTAAGCTTTTTTTGTGAAAAAAAAAAAAAAATTGTTATGTGACTTTTACGCGATGGCATGAAACGGTGACGCTTAGTTCGATGAAATATTTAAATAATCTAATTGTTTTCTTATAAGTCCGCCAATCGAATACTGTCAAGCTCACTTCACTCACTGTTCATAACGGAATAACCAAAGTTCGATATATCAAAATTCCAACTTGAATTTAAGGCTTCCTTCTCAAACGTTCCAGACTGTCTCGGAATTCCCAGAAAAGACTAAAGCACAAAGAATAACAAACCAAATACAGACTGAAATATGACCATAAAGACTCATGCTAGAATTTTCATTTATCGAACCTAAGCTATTGACAACGTGTAGGCTAGTACGGCCTATCATATTTGCGATTAGTGGGTGGTTGATGACCTACTATTACTAAAGTTGCTTAAGTTGAGGTATCTAGACATCGACTGTACACATTTCTCCGTTTTGAAGCGAAAACAGCAATCAGTTTAGTCGTGATGGGAATTCATAAACACGTAATTAAAACGTGGAGTAGACGTGAATAGACAGCCTATTCTGGTTTTCGATTTAGGGTACAATCCTCATTTTCACAATTTATCTTTAAGGATTACCGTGTACTCTCGTCCCATACAGCGTAAAGGTCAATTCGCGAAGGACCTGCTCGCTGTAAAATGTAAACACTTAATTTTATCTGTAAAAAAAGAAAATGTTCCTTAAAAACGCAACTGTTGTATGTCGAATAAAGAACGTACGGAAGGGCGAGACTAACAAAGGTTAGTGGCAAAGGTAAGCAAAATTAATGGTGTATACTTCCGTTCAGTTTTCCTGTAAATAAAGTAGAAAAAAAAGTTGCCTAATAGCATTTTTTATTATTTTCAAGCTTAATAACATCAATAATTATAACAAAATATTGCAACAAGCAAATGCGATGACTGACTTTCTGGTCCTTTTCTAAGTCTCGCCCTGACTATGCTTCGAATGAACCCACCAAATCGTGTCACATAACGGTAAGGTAGCAATAAAACGATTTATTTAGTAAATTAAAATGTAAAAAGGTTTGGCTGCTGAACTTTAGGAATATATTTCTGAAGATATATTTATTGAAAAAGGAAGAAGAGGAAGAAAAATAATTTTTTTTCGGTTAAAAAAACATATTTTATCTCAGAGCGGCAACTATTTGGAGAAATTTACTGTCAAAACAGCCGGTGTCACGCAAGGCGAATTCTGCATCAATATGCAAGTTTGATTCGAAACCTTCAAGTCTGAATCGCGTTGTGCCACAAGTTTTATTGCATAAATTGATAGAATACCTCTTTATCTTTAACCAAAAGATACCTAGGTTAGGTGCCACTTTTAAGAATTTTATGAAGTTCCTGAGGCATATTTTGGTGCAGTTTTCTTACTAACAATTGAATTACGAGAATAAAGATAACCTGTTTTTGCTGATTACAGGGAGATACGACTAAATCGTATTGAAACAGTAAGTAGAAACAATATACTTCCAAATGAGCGCAAATGGTCTAGGTTTTAACGGCCCGTAGTAGCTTTTAACGATCGTTAAAAAAGCTGAATAACAGCGTCTAAAATTTGCATATTTTAGCCGGTAACGATCAGCATTTCAGAGATGAAATGCTGAGAATGACAGTAAAATAAACTATTTCGTCATTCTAACTGCAATTTAGTTACAAGGATGGACAGTGGTATTGATGATATAAATATAAGGCAAAAGTGTTTTCGAGTCTGAAATCGAGTGGAACGCTTTTAGGGACATTGCCTCTTAATTGTGGACGTAACCACTCAAACTGTTCGGTAATCGAACTTTATCGAACTCATCGAACCGGTCAGTATAAAACACGAACTGCAGACTGCGGACCACGGACTGTGGACTGTTTATAAAACACGGACGAGGTATAAAAAGCAGACTAGAAACTACGGACTGAGTATAAAACACGGACTACGGACTGTGTATATAAAAACAGCTTTTAAGTTCGCCAATAGTTGTAGTCGAAGTAGGTGAAGCAACAACTGAAAAGGCCCGTCACCGGCGGGGAGAATTAAAAAAAAAACAGAGCCCTGTAACATCTCGTCTATTTGCTTATCAAGTGCCCCGGCCCCCCTTCACGCTCTCAAAATTTGCAAAGACGTCTTTTTTAAAATTTCAAAATAGGTGACAGTGCACCCTTTAGTCAAAAAACTTACCATAAGGACATGACCCTGCTGTCAAGGAGAAGTCGTCAATTGCTATGTCACCAGTGTAACTGCTTCCCACTACGCCTTCAAATGTTACCTGTCAAAGGTGCAATCAGTCCGGAAGAGTCGCTGTTGTTATTAATGTCTTGAAATTAATGAAAAATTATCTTCGAATTTGTCAAAAAACTAGAAACTTAACAATAGAAATAGGGAAATGTCGGCTAATAGCAAAACAGATCCTCTTGGAAACACCAAGCGCATCATATTTTTGCACTACATTTACGGACTTACTTGCACCACTATGAGTAAGAAAGAATAATCTTGCTATGACTAAATGATGTTACCAAATGGTACATCACTTATATTTCATGTGTGCTTAATTTATAATTAATGGTAAAGATGAAGCATTATAACGGATTCAGTCTTGTCGACTTTTTTAGCTTTTCATTACAGACCGAAGTACAGAAACTTATGGCTAAAGTAGGATTCGGAGAACATAGACCCGAGAACCGAAAGACGTCTTCTGGATGGTGGACCTGCGCACCCTTCAGACCAGAAAAGTCTTGTTATTGAGGGTGCTTTCAGTAAAACTAAAATTACTACCACTTAAGGATCGCAGATAGGAATCTACGTAGTTAATATAAATTTAACTAAATAACAGCGAATAATGGCCAGCATCGGTGAAAACTATCAGTTGTAACATACTTTCAACGGTGAGCAAAAGTTCGGAACCCTTTACTGAAAAATTCCATGACCCGCTGCTGTACTTTAATGGCAATTAAATTAACAAAAAAAGTGAGCAATTGGTGGCTTATGGCTTCCAACCTGGTTGGCTTCCCCAGTTACCGCTCTCAGAAACAGCGTTTTATCACCATTGATGGGGTCATTAAAGTTTAAATTCTAATTTTACTTTCAATATTTTCATTATCCTAATTTATTGTTAAGCAATGAGTTGATAAAAATAAAGATTCGGTTGTTGTTATTGTTGTTGTTAGAAAAAAATAACGCATGGCTTACCCTATGCAATCCCTCGATAGCTGATACATTTACGCTGGCTTTACGCCAAATGCCTCTTTTATCACCACGTGCAGAGAACACTAAGTTCCCACTTACGGTGACACTCAGGTTTCCAGTAGTTGCACCATACATATGGTAATAGAACTGAAGGCACATATTCCCAAAGAATTCCAGTGGAGGACTGTACAATTTTGCGTTATCACCTGGTTGTCTTGGACTGGATGCTTCTATATACATGTAATAACCTTATAGGGATGAAGATGGTTAGAGAGTAGCAACTTAGTCTTTTTCGGTAGAGGACGGTCCAGTTTTGTCATATCATCCAGCTCTCTCTTGTGGACTAAATATTTCTAAAAAATGCACATGTAATAACCTACAAAGAGGAAAAGATGTAAGGAAGGCAACAAGAAAAAAAATTGACCAAAAGGCACTGAAAAAGTACAGTCAACTCTCGCCTTGCGGACACCCCGCTATAACTGACACCGCGATAAAAAGGACAGCAGCTAAATCCCAGGAAAAAACAAATTAGAGATGTTTGACTGAAATAAACTCCCGCTATTACGGACTCTCGCTAATAAGGACACTTACTCGAGGTCCCTACAGTGTCCGCAATAAAGGGAGTTGCATTGACTGTATCCAGTTGACTTAAAACAGTATTCTAACAACGTTGGTTCAGCATAAATGACGTTGAATGATCATCTGAAGTACCTATTAGTAACTCCCAAGTTTCCTTTTATTCGTTTTATTTTTTTCTTTGAAGGAAGACGCTTATTCATGGTAGAATAAGAGGGCAAATGACAGCAAAGCCCAGAATGTAAAGAGTAACTGCAACCTTGGAGTTGCACCGGTCCGAAGCGGCAGTCGAAATTAGATACTCTCGCCTACATTTAATACACCTGTGCAACGTACAAGAAACAAAAAAAGAAACTAAAACGAGCAGTTTAATCTAAGAAAACAACAACAACAAAAAAGGGGTAGAAAAGAGTGACATGTAATTAAATTTGCAAGACTAAAACTAGCGATATTTTCATGCTAAAAATGAAGTAGAAATGCCGACCAACTGACTGTTAAATTTGCTATACGTTATTACAGTTCTCGTTGCCAATAGTAGGACTGGCTAGATGTACTGATGAATTAGTTTAGAGCTCACCGGTCAAGTTTCCAGTGGTGTGATCAAAGGAAGGTCCGGTATCGGTAGAAGATGTGCTTCCCTGGTGTCGAGTCCAGTCAAACGTGTCATCAATGCCTTGCACGAAACCGCACATTGAAACATCAAAGTTGCATATTGTTTCAAAGTTGCCTATTATTTCTAAGTTAAACAAAAGAAATAAATTCTCATATTAAAAACTGAGCCGCCTTTTTTTTTCCTGGGGTCAACGATCACCTCAAAGGCATGATACGATCCTAGAAAGTTCAATTACACAGGCTGACCGCGAGTTAGTTAAGAGCTGTGAGGCGTAACCTTAATTAACACCTAAGCGTAAATGCAAGCGTAGTAAGGGAGCATGCGCTCCAAGTAATATTGGAATTCAGGTCTTCTAAATTGACTAGAAATGCAACCAAGAATGGCTCGGCTGCCATATTTACTATGAGGAGAGGCGCATCGTTTCCAAAATATTTGTGTTGAAGGGCTTCATAGCCCGTTGCTTATTTAATAAGTGCGGGCTTTATTTATTTATTTCTTGCTTCCTGTAGACTGCAAAATAGTCGGGTTTTTTTTCTTAAAATCAGTAAAGAAATTGGTAAAGCGTGGCGTAAGAGTCTTACTCGCGCGAGCTTTACACGCTCGTAGGGCGCGTTTGGCGAGAGAGAAAAAAACCGACTGTCCTTTTTCCATACAATGAGTTCGCTCCGACCAGGGGGTTCAAAAATGTCGTCGAGCTGTCAAAAATCTGTTCACAACTCCGCCCTCTTTGTGAATTTGATACACTCGGTGATTGATTTCGAGGGAGAAAAGCGCGTGTTATTTTCTGCATTTGGCTTCGAATCTTGACGCTGTAATCCAGTAATTCTAAAGCAGTTTTTAGCGTTGCTTCTCTGTGGAATGTAGTGTATATAGTGAAAAGTAGTATGTATAGTGAGGGATTAAAAATGAGTGGAAGTGGCAGTACGACAACAAAGCCTGTGCCTGCTCCTCGAAGAGGGAGAAAGCCGAAAGAGCCGAGGGCTTTAGTCCAGTCAATCTAGGCATTTTCGAGACTCAACATCAAACTGATCGCAACAGAATTGCTTTCAACGCCATTTAAGTAGGGGGTGGCCTATCTGGCAACATACTAAAAATCCGCCAAAATCCGTTCGGCGGAACATGTCAAAATTAGGCGTTAAACATTTTGAGCTTTTAACACAGGGCACCCACTTTAGTTAAAATTATACGGTTAAACAAAAAAATGCGCAAAATGTGTTTTTTACTTTTATGGAAAAGTGAAAGAAGAAAGAGTAACTACTACCTAGTTTTCGCTGATAAAAACAAGGTGTTTCTTTTTTTTCAAAAGGATAAATATTAAACACAGTTGGCTTTTGCACAGGAAGCCAATGTTCCACTCAAGAAACCCCAAAACAACAGGAGGTTTTCAGAGTAATAGAGTGAACTGTTCGCTGTAGAACTACAACAAATTTAGTCGTAGGGCTTTAAAGCTGAAAAATGAAAGCCGTTAGCTTTTAAAATATATCCTTTTTTATCAGATTTCTGTTAGCCGCAAGGGTGGGAAAAATATATATCAGAGCTGGATTTTTGAATAACGTTACAACCAAAATAAAGAAGTCAACATAAGACGACATTTTGTTACTAAATCCTGACCTTAGGAGGTTTTCTTTTAAGGTTATATATCTTGCTAAGGCATTTCATTGAACACTGGATGAATTAATTTAATTCGCTCGTAGTTTTAGGAATGAAATGGCTTGCACAATGCAACCCTTACTTAAATTCAATAATCTAGAAGAGCGCAGCATTGGAGCACTAAACGCTAAGTGTTGAAGTGGGAGGAAAGTTAGGTTACCTCTATCCTCCTTAGTTGCTGGGAATACACCACTGGTTTCTTTCATGTTCTTTGCCAGAAATTTTGTAGCATGGGCTCCCTGGACCAAACCTTGCGGCCAGAATACGAGTGACAGTAATAATGATTGTCATTACGAACAGAATAACGAGAATTTGCCACAATCGAAAAGTGAATCTACTATTCAAAAGGTTCTTAACACTATGCTTCTTGGTTTCCGAATTCGTAGCAGCTGGTTAGAGCTTTTGCATATCGAACTGCATCATAACAGTAGACATGGTGCCTAGTAAGAGTAGTGATGAACCACTTGACTCCGTAAGCCATAAAATGCTTCACAGCTCTCTTCAGATGATCATACTTTTTATCCAGTTTTTAAAAGATAAAAAAAATATATTTTGCCAAACTTTAATCGGTCTAAGGATATTTACGTCATCTGTCGATAACTTCCTTTAGCTACGGATGGCTGCAGATTAAGCAGATACAGTCTAACCTCTCCTTACGGACACCTCTATAATACGGAGAGTTCGTTTGGTTCCCGAAAAGCCAAAATCATACATTCCCTATCTCCATAATACGGACACCTCTGTAAAGCGGACACTTGGTTCTGGCCCTTTAGTATCCGTATTAAAAAGGTTTGACTTTAGTGTAAATGTAATATAACTACATTATTTTTGTAAATGTAATATAACTATATTATTTTGAAGTTCGAACTTTCATAACATCAGTTTCTAATTATAGTCTCTGATTCTCCATTTTCGTGGTTCTTTAACCGAAGAGCACGATTAGGTTAGTCAAGACTGAATTATTCTGGCATCTCAGTCTGTATAAAATTGTAGAATGTTACAATCGATGATAAAGAATCATGAGCGGGCCTCCATAGCATCGCGTAATGTGCCATCCAAGGTATCTTTTCTTTCAGTTTCGCTATTTCTTATGGCATTTTAAGTTAATGGCTCAATCAATTCCAAGCGTGTCCATTCCCCCCCGGGCATTTGTCGGGCATTTGTCATCTTAATTGTCAGCCCCGGTCGAGGGGATCTGTCAGAAACCTCTGTCCGTTGTTGACATGTTTTTAAGAAGGTATGAATGGGGGGGGGGGGTCCACCCCTCGGTTGTCAGTTACTTTGTCGGTAGTTGGTTAACATTTTCGATATATGCCGGTTGTCGGTAAATCTCAGTTAATAGCCTGCTTAAGATCCGACGACGGCAGACGTCTGTAACGGCGAGCGGAAGTGAAATTACTGCTAGAAAGACTTCCGGCTACCGTCATTGCGAAGTTTCCCGCCGTAGCGGCCTTGTCTGTGACGTGAAGAAGGCCATTTTGCCGTCGCGTGTAAAACGTGAGTAAACTTGATCAAAATAATGCCATTTAAACACATTTTGAGCGAAATTCTTTAGCACTGTTGACAGTTTATTCTCACTAGACCATTTTTGTCGAATTTCTAAGCGACTTAAACGATTTGAACACGGTATTTAAGTTAAATTTGTTTACCTTCTCTAAACAGTTTGACTCGTTAATCGCCATGGACTCGGTCAATTCGACAAAGAAAGCAACCCAGTGAGTTTTACAAGTTTTTTCTTGTGTTTATTGATGTGTTTATTAACAATTATGATATCGTAGACTTGTTTCGGCATTAAATTGAGGTCCAATGGATTATGTCACTCATTTTTTCTCGAAATAGCGTTTTTTTTTGACTCGGCTTCTCTTACAATGTAATTTTAATCAAGAGCTTTCAGTAAGGCAAAAAAAATGCATCGTCGTGGAGACACGAAACGCTTGCTTCTCGAAACTGCTCAAAAGACAACATCACGATTAGTTTATGCTTGAATTAGGCGGCATATTGCACATGTACACATGTACACAAACATGACTGAGACCGCTTTGATTTGCGTTAGAAAGATCTGAACTGATTTAATGGTGAATCGATTTAATCGGTTTCCAAGGTCGAGATGAAGTCTTCAAAATGTTCGTAATTCTGGTTGGCAAAATCCGGATTTTTAGATCTGTTGACATCATACAACAGTAAAAATTCATCTTCTGAAATGTCGCCATCATCGAAACTTGTCAGTAACAATTCACGAACCTTTCTAAAAGTAGCCATCGCTCTTGTATTTATTTCTAAACTTCAACAGGAAAAGGCGCTACAACAACCCGCCGTCGCGCGAGCTTTCTTAATGCTATTTTTCGCGCCATTGCGACGGCGACCTCACTCCAAGCCCCCTCGACCAAGTCTGCCGTCGTAGACTCTCGCCGTCGTCGGATCTTAAGCTCACTAATAGCGGAGCCTCCGCGCGCGCGAGCGTGGAGCTCCATACCTAAGACAAAGTGGAAAACTGTCGATGCGAGAAATTTGGTTATGACGTCACCGTACGTAGGGGTAAGTAGAAACGAATTCATCCCCTCTCCCCAAGAGAGTTTTGTTCCCTATTGTTTCAAAAGGCTTTAGAAGTGATTCATTTCTCAGAATGCTATAATCGTCTTTTGCAACATGTACTTACAGTGCCCACTTTTTTAATGCGCGGCATAGTAATTGAATAACTAAGCTATCGGAAAGCCGACTACTCCCGTAAAAGAATCGCTAGCTGTCAATGAAACGGTTTGAATACCACTTAGAATGATCTGACTGATCTGACTGCGTGCAACGGCTAAACAGTTTCTCTCAATACACTGTAAAAAAGCGTTGTCAAATAGCAAAAGAAATGAGCGGAACACTTCCTTTTGTTTCATCGTAGCGTTTCACTTTCGTTGAACCGGTCAAAGCAGCTCATATTATGGCGTACATTTGCGGACAAAAATAATTGAAAATAAAAGACAATTTGAAGTTCAAAAATTAGACTATCCGTGTCGAAATCACGTCATATGAATTTGAAATCGCAATGAACGCAGTCGAAATAGCATCATTCGAACTTGAAGTTACTTTGAACAAGTTGAAACTATAAAGGGAAAACTCGACATCGCGGATGTTGAAGTTCAAATCACCATTCCAACTAAAATGCAAATTACATGATTTGAACTCAATTCACCTTCTCCACTCTAATAAGCCACTTAATCGTCAACAATGCAACCATAATCTTCTGCAAAATTGCAAATGAAACCTTTAATTTGGACTAAAAGTCACGTCACATATTCGAATTCGAAAAACCAAAATTTCAATTCCAAAGGAAGCGGAAGTAAAAATACACAGGAACAGAGTAACGACTAGGTACGAGTCTACAAATGGGAGGCTTGGAGCCTGAGCTTTCCTCATCTCTGATGTGATCATCGTCATGGCTGCTCGATGGCTACCGAACAACGAAGAGTTTTTCGTTGGACTGGTTAGACCGTTAGAGGTATCAGAAAGTAATCTAAACTCAGCATCATATGATAATTCTGAATTTTTATTTCGTCGACTTGATGCTCACGAGAAAACTTTGTCAACTCTGCTAACAGTGTTGACAAGCCTACATGACTCCCGCAGTTCGCGGATGAATAAAAGCCTTCATAGCTTAGCTTTAACTAGGATGTCCTTTAGGGATTTTCCCTTACGACATGAGATGATGGGAGGCTCCTTAAAGATTTCTCTCAGTTGCGGTTTGATTTTCTATAATTGCCATTTTCCCATGAGTGTGTCCTTTAGGTTAGGCAACGCCGGATGGTATTGTGTTACAAAGGGCAGTATTTTCTTAGGTGCGGTTTTGTTTTTCTGCGCTAGTGACATTTCTCTATCGGAGAATTTAATCTCTGAAAGGTGTTTTTCTACAATTCTAGCTGGGTAATCTCTATTCTGCAGGCGTGTTTTGAAATTACTCATGTTTTCCTCAAAAGTAAATTGAGAAGAATTTGTTCTCAGAAGCCTTAACGCTTCTCCTTTTATAAAGTTTAAGTTTGCCACTACAGCCTTCACAATCTGTTGGATTGTCTTAGAGTCACCCTTATCATTCACATTGTCCGCCATATTGACCAGAGAGTTCGAGTGAAGGGAAATCTTTTCGCGCCAAAATTCAGTTATGCAAACATCCCGTATGTACAGTGTAGCGAAACTCTTATCATTTCCGATTCCTGTGTATTTTTACTTCCGCTTCCTTTGGAATTGAAATTTTGGTTTTTCGAATTCGAATATTCATGTGACGTGACTTTAAGTTCAAATTAAACGTTTCATTTGGAACTTTGCGGAAGATTATGGTTGCATTGTTGACGATTAAGTGGCTTATTAGAGTGGAAAAGGTCAATTGAAGTTCAAATCATGTAATTTGCATTTTAGTTGGAATGGTGATTTGAACTTCAACAACCGCGATGTCCATCCAGTTTTCCCTTTTTATAATTTCAACTTGTTCGAAGTAACTTCAAGTTCGAATGATGCTATTTCGACTGCGTTCATTGCGATTTCAAATTCATATGACGAGATTTATAATTTCGACATGGTAGCCTAATTTTTGAACTTCAACTTGTCTTTTATTTTCAATTATTTTTGTCTGCAAATGTACGCCATAGGTGGTTTTCACGTTACGTCATCGCCGCCATGCTGGTGGACGGTAAACTAAAGATCGCTCATTAGCTCGTTTTGTTTGTCCACCAGCATTTGTTCATTTCACCATTGTTAGTTGTGTCTCCCGAGATTGCATGAAAACCACCTATATCATATTAAAGACGCGCTCTTTTACTCGATTGGTTTGTGCACTCCATGCATCGGTTTCTATTTGTAAGACGATGGAAGTGAAGTAAATGCAAGAGAGGATAATTATTCTCCCTTGGTATGACGTTTCTCTTTGAAATCCTGAGTTGGGTAACATGTAAAAACATTGAGGAAACATTGTATAAGATAATTATTCAAATTTAGATCCGTTTCAAAACATTAATCTGCAGGCGGGAGTTTCAAACCAAGTCGAGCGTGTCCTCGGGCTTTACAAACATAAATGAAAAGGAGTACTTTCAGAAATTGACGAAAAGCCAGAACGTCCACACGACGTAATCAGGGAGTCTTCCTTAATAGTCAGACTAACATATCCATATGCTGACACATGAATAAAGTGACTTACCAAACAAATATTTATAGCCTCAAAACGTGACCTCCCATACAAAAAAGTGACTAAACTGGCCGATTTTCAAAGCGGAAAAGCCAGAACTTCTACAAGGACTACATAGTGCTTATTCATGTGTTATTTTTCATGTCAAGCACAAAAATCACCATTTCTCGCGGTTTTAAGGTGGCTCGACTGGGGAGACATGGGGTTCTAGTAAAACCCGTTTTTGGCAACTTCCCCTACAGGGATTTCCAGGGACTTTTGATATATTGTAGTGACAGGTTGACCTATTTATTTCCGTAAAATGCCTGGACTATTAATTATTAATAAATGCTATGTATTTCACCCAGGTCAAGACTTTGATTCTTCTTTAAGACTAGTACGATGGTTAACTTGGGGATTGTATTTCAAGAGCCTTTGACTCGTCCAGGTATTAAACTTGACGAGAAGATGAGCATTTGCTCTTCGAATCCACAAGATCGCAGGGCATATACAAATTCCAATCAAAGTTCGGTTGGGTTCGATTACTTCTTTTTTTTGTTTGGAGAGTTCGATTGTGGTCGATTACCGAACTTAATCGAACCGTATCGTTCTATTAAGCTCGATTTGATTTAGTTCGATTTATAAAACGTTCGATTTGGTTCGAGTAGCTACGTCGGGAGTAATCATAAACAGGTGTGAAGGCTTTTCCCGCTATAATGATGGCTCGAGATCTTGAGCAATTAAGTTTTCTTTTTTTCGTCATTTAATTCCCAGACGTATCTTCACGTCACATAGCTACGACGCCCTCCTCGAATTTGACGAGTTTTCAGTTTAACATTTCTCCGGTCATTGTTGTCAAAAAAGACCTTGCACAGAAATTGTTTTTGCAAAGATAAAGTTCCAACGAGCGAATTATGGCCTATGAATACCTAGCATAATAACTGACTTCAACTTATACTGTTCACGACACGAGAAAGGATACTCAACTGGTCAAAAATAATAATTAAAAAATAATAAAAAAAAAAAACAGCAAGCACTCAGTGGACGATGGGAGGAGGGACTGCTTTCCTTACCCCCCGCCCCCCCCCTCCCCTTGCACTTTAATTTTCCCTTCTCCCCAGCCTCAGCCTAGGACACAAACAGGCCTCTGCGGAAAGGGAGAGAGTATTCCGTACAACGCGTATAGCCGTCGCATCTACTCGTTCAATTATTTTCTTTTAATTGGTTTTGAGCTTAAAATCAACGAGAGAATGCTACTGCTATACGCGTATAATAATACAAATAAATCCACCCTTTAAGTGTCATCCGAGGAAATACTTCTGTCACTTCTTTTAAAGACAACCGTAAATAGTTTGAATGCAAGTATAAAATACTTCGTAACAAATACATATTTTTTATCCATTGTTGTGAAGAAATCTTTTTTCCTTCTCAAAATACGTGAAAGTACACCCTTTGATCGAAGTACTTACCATAAGGACAAGACCCCCCTGTAAAAGAGAAGTCATCAATTGCTATGTAACCAGTGATGCTGCTTCCTACTACGCCTTCAAATGTTACCTGTCAAAAACATGGTATTACAGTGTAATCAGTCTAGAAGGGTCGCTTTAATGATGGACTTTAAAGACAAATTAATATTGCAGAGATGAAAAATTAACTGGAAAGTTTAAAGAAGTAAATAATTGAAACAAACAGCAAACACATCCGCTTTGAAACGCTGAGTGATATTTTTCTTTGCATTTACGAACTTTAGAGTGATATATAAATTACATTTTGTATGTGTTTAATTGATAGTTAATGATAAGATGAAGTATTATAGTTTTACTTGTTTTGCTGATAAATACAGAAAGTCCGTCTAAAGTAAGATTTGTGGAATTTAGACTCTCGAAATTCTCAAAAGGTTGTCAAAGATTCCTGCCCTATGCAGCTTAAAATCAAGGGCTTCCTTCTGCGTTTGGAGAAAACCGTTTTCAGATGGTTTTGATGGCTTACCCGATGTAATCCCACAATAGATGATATATTTATACTAGCTTTATGCCATATGTCTTCTTTATCACCACTCGCAGAGAACACTACTGTTTCATTTATGGTGACGTTCAGGCTTCCATTAACAGCACCAGCCATATAGTAATAGAATTCAAGGCACATAATCCCAAAGACCTTCAGTGGAGGACTGTACAATTTTGCATCATCACCTGGTTGATGTGGACTGGATGCTTCTATGTACATGTAATAACCTTTAAAGAGATAAAGATGGATAGAGGGTAACAACTTATAACTAACTCGTAGTTTTAAGTTGAGGACCGACTGTCCAATTTTGTAAGTTCTTGTTGACTAGATAACTGTAAAAAATGAATGTGTAATAACTTACAAAGAGATACGGATACAGGAAAGAAAAATAACGAGTGCTTACTAAAAGAGGTTTTCAGTAGACCTAGAATAAGATTTTTTAAAGATTTGCATGCAACTTCTAATCAAAAACAGTTCTATGACCTCGTAAGTGAAACGTAAGTGAGGTAGAATGATCAACTTAAAAAGTCTTCTGTCAAAGAAAAAGTGTTAAGTGTTAAGGCTCCTTTCTGGAGTTAAGATCCATGGGAGGTGCTACATGCAACTGGATATTGTATAGCGCGCAGTAAGTGGGGGTGACGGGGGGGAGGGGGGTGATTGGCCTCATCCAGACCCTAAGAATAAGGGTAGCCGGTCTCGAGGATAATTTTCTTGGCCCTACGTGCCTCACTCGTGCCTAAAGAATAAGGAGGGGGCCCTGGCCTCTCCCGAGCCCCTCTTTGGCCCTAGATCCGCCAATGCTATAAAGCTTTTGACATGACGTCACACCGTCTATGTTGGTGTAAACGCTTTCTTGTTTCGTAATAAATTTGAATAGCTAACGACCACGTTAGTGAAAACGCTCTATATGGAGATAAGGTATGAAAAAAGAATAAACAAAATCCCTAATTTAATTTAAAAGGCAAGCAGGTGTAGTAATTCATTTTTCAGTGTCAGTTTAGTAATAAGCGCTCGGTTGATTGATTAATTGATTTTATTATTCTAACTGTTATTATCGTCTTGCACTTTGCTGACTCAAGAAAGAATAATGTTCCGTTATTCTCTCTTGGGTGACTCAAATATAGAGGGAAGTCTCTATTTTTTTTAGGGGGGGTACTGGGAGTTAAAATATTAATGTTGCTTCCAGAATAAGAAAGGAAAGTGGATATTCTTGCCTATATTTAATACACTTGGGCTGGATTGCTCAACGCTGGGTGAAGATAACCCAGGATAGTGAAAATTCGGATTTAGATATGAAGGCTTTAAAAAATAAAAATTAGTTTAATTCTTTTTGTCTAACAATTTGATGACTGGATGCTCTAAATAACCGTTACTGTCTCTGCTAATAGATAAATTCTGGCAAGCTGCAATTAGTTTAGAGTTCACCTGTTGTGGTTCCAGTGGTGTGATCAGAGGAAGGTCCTTTACCGGAAGAACTTGTCATTCCCCTGTGAGTCCACCTAAGCCTCTCATCTTTGCCTTGCTCGAAACCGCACTCTGATACATCAAAGTTGCATGTTATTTCTAAGTTGAGAAGACGAAATGAATCTTGATGTTACATTGGCCGTTTTCTGCCTATTCTATTCAACTTACTCCTTACGATCCTAAGGCCTTGTCTATTCGGAAAAAAAAAAAAACTTGTCCGGGGTAGAAGGGTCACTCGGCAAACGCCTTCTTGAAATCTGCAGAAACGCAGATCTTAGAATACTTAACGCTAGAGTTAGTGGAGACTCCTTAGGGAGAGCCACATTTTATGGAAAGGCTGGAATAAGTGTCGTTGATTTTGTCATGTGTGATCAAACATTATTTTCACACATCCTAAACTTTATTGTTAAAGAGCCCAGGTATTTATCGGATCATAGTCCGCTGATGACCTAGTTAAGTACTGACACCGATATTCGTAATCAAGATACTTCACGAAAGAGTGATACTTTAACACGATTACCAAAACAATTTTTTGTGGGAAAGCGACTCTAAACCAAAATTCAAAGCAGCTCTTCAGTCTCCAAATTTGCAAATGATAATTCAAGAATATTTAAGTGACATAAATTCAGCTAACAATGTTAACACTTCCACGGAGCAGGTAGAAAATATTCTGATCACAACGGCAAAACGGTGCCTAAAGATAAGAACGACGAGACGACATAAACGCACCTATTCCCGCTCTAATAAAAATTGATTTGATAGGGAATGTCGCTTAAAAACACACGAATTAAGGAAATTGTCAAATGATATTGTCATCCCTTAAATACCACTCTACGTGAAAAATATCATATAATTGTTTTACAGCAGTATGAAGAAATTATATTATTTTTTTCTGAGCTTGCGAGCGGGCGGAATCCTCTAAGTCCTGCAATCTGATTGGTTCCAGGAGCGGGCAGTTTTTTACGATCTTGCCCGCTAACCCGGGCGGAATCGTTGGCAGCTTTATTCACAAGTTTGTTTGTTGTTTGTGAATGAGTAACCTGAGATCAGGCCCAATTTGAGCGGTTCTCATACATTCTCTCTAACGGCTACCGCTGAAATTTCGTTTCGCCTTACCCGCCGGAATGTTATTACAAAGCGAAACGAAAATAGAGCCTGATCTCAGGTTAGTGAATGAGCAAAACCGGTGATTTTTAACAATTTTTTTTTTTAACTTGCGCTATTATTAGTGTTAGCTAGGAAAAAGTGAATTTTGTTATTCAGACAAAACATCTGAAGGGAGAATCAAGCAAGTCAGCCAGAAAAATCGCTAAAGTAAAGCAAAACAGGCGACTTGTGAAGTCGCTTCACTAGCTTTATAACAACGCTGTAAGTACTGCAATCTTGCTCTTATGCATCGTTTATTCGACATTTTTCCTCTGTTTGTAGATTTGTTTTCCATTTTTTGCTGTCTGAATCTAGATTCTGCCGTTTTTCATTGATTTTTGCCTCGCTAGTTTTCTGCTTTTCAGAAAAGGTTGTTGTCAACGATTGCATGTAGCTTTCAATCTTGAATAAATAACACGAACAACTTTTCCAGCAGTCAGTTTTCGCCGTTTTTATTTCTTTGTTTATATAATTGTTTAGTTACCCACATCGCCTTCTTTTATTCGAATTCACTTCAAAACCCTAAGATTGGTATGTGTAATTAGCTCTTTTTATAAAGTCTTTGTGCAGTTTTTATCCCGCTCGATTGAGTTAATCGTAAAGTAAATATTCAGCCGAAGAAAATTTTTGATGTATTGTGTATTTTCTTTCCTGTGGCTTTTAAGTTCGTCAATTCTGTTATCCTTGGTTGACACTCAGATTATGAAATGTCTACCAAGACACAAAAACCTTTCTTTATTCTAAAGAGAGCTTAATTGTGATTTTATAAATTACAAGATAAAAATAATGTCGTAATGTTTTGTTTTGGTTTGCAATCGATCGCGCGCTTTGAATAACATCAACACGAACGCGCCCCTCTTCAACACACATAGGATGGAGGCTGAAGTAAAATTTTCCTGAAACTTTTAAATCTCACTAGGAAGAAAATAAAAATATTATTCACCAGCCTAGATCGGTTCGTATTGGGAGAAACTGTGCCCTCGCTCTGCAGACTCGTACCCAGTCGCTATTTAAGTATTTTTTGGGATGAGAGAAGATTGGAGATTAGGTTGTGGCGCGCGCGGGGTCTCATCCCAAAAAATACTTAAATAGCGACTGGGTACGAGTCTGCTCGGTCTGAGTACCGGTACTCAAGACCTCGGGCACAGTTTCTCCCAATACGGACCTCCCAGCTGGTGAATAACATATATTTACTCACACATAAAAGAAATGAATATTACAACAATAAACTTTCAGAATTAGAGGATATAACGTACAATTTGGATACTAAAAAATTTTGGAATTGCTTAAAATCATTGGATGACTCTATAAAATACAAAGACACTCCACCAATCGCAGAAGAGAATTGGTTGAATTATTTCCAGTGGCTGCATTCTAATAACCACTTACTTACGACCGGCCAACAGAACGTTGTTAATGAGTTAAGAACACGAGAAGACATCTTAATGCAATCACGACCTCTAGACTACTTCATAACAGAAGCTGAAATAAGTAAGGCAGCAAGAAAATTAAAGAATAACAAATCTGCATACTCCGACAAAATAAGAAACGAAATGATTAAAAGCTAGCTTACCAACACTGCTACCTGTTTACCATAAACTTTTTAATACTGTTCTTAACTTAGGAACAATGCCTAAAAATTGGTGCAACGGTCTTATAACTCCCATATTTAAATCTGGCGTAAGAAATGACCCTTCAAATTACCGCGAGATTTGTGTTTCTAGTTGTCTAGGAAAGTTGTTCTTTTCAATTTTAAACCAAACACTCCTTGAACACGTCACTTCGCTGAACATACTCCACAAGTCTCAAATCGGCTTCTTAACGAAAAATCGAACATCAGACCACCTCCTACCATTACGAACTCCGAGTTATAGACAATTACCTACAGTCACGGTGAAAAAGTATACGCTTGTTTTGTTGACTTTAGAAAAGCCTTTGAATCAGTCTGGCACGACGGACTTTTATATAGATTATTACAAATTGGTGTAGGGGGATGTTTCTATAAGTTAATCAAAAACTCATATTCAAACTCTTCGTGTGCATTGAAAATAGGTACGAGTCAAACAAGATCTTTTAGCTATTCACGAGGCGTACGCCAGGGCTGTATTTGTGCTTTTCAATACGTGAATGACTTACCGTCTGCATTTCAAAATACTTTATCAGACCCCATCATGCTTCCAAATGGTACCAAATTAAATTCGCCTTTTTATGCTGATGATTTAATTATTACATCACGATCTAAAATAGGATTACAGAACTGTCTCAACACCCTATCCTCTTTTTGCAACTCTTGGATGTTAGATATAAATTCCAAAAAGACCAAAGTTATGATCTTTCAAAAACGAGCGAAGAAAAACTCCAATCTAGAATTCCATATAGGTAATGAAACCATTGATATTGTCCGTGAATATCTAGCCGAATTTTTGAAAACATACCTCAAAACGGGCCAGAATATTCGCACAGGAACCTGGCGATAGCCAGGTTTCTGGTCACTGCGGTGAGAAAAAACATGGGGGGCTTGCTCTCCTGGTTGGTCTCATTGTCAAGCTCAGTCCCTGAGCTAACTCGCCATGGGTTGGAAAGGGGCGTCCATGTCAATCCCTAGCGGGCGGAGGGTGCTGCAAAAGCGTGGTACCTTCCGTCACTCTTGCTCTGGGAAAGTCAGTGCACTGGTCATGTCTGCCTTTAGTTTGTCATGTCAAATTCTTGTAATGTTTGAGGCCCATTGGCCAATGAAAGCATTCCCCTCAAGCACGTGCGATTTAACCTTGAATTCTCTGCTTATTACTTGGTTAAGTCTCAAGCATCCTCCGTCATTTAGGGCCTTTAAGCAGCTAGAGTGTATGGCCAAGTCCAGAGTGTCTTTTTGATGGCCTTAAATGTTTCTTTTGTTAATCAGGAACCAAGAAGAGAGTCATCTTAAGAGAACCATGGGTAAGAGCTGAGTTTCTTGGCGATATTTACTTTAGTTGAGTCAGTTTAAGGTGTGTGGGCTCCAGGAGTCCGATGGTACGGTTTTCATAAATCCGGCTAGATATACATATTTAGGAACTGGTATCTCCTCAACCGGTAATTTTAATATCTCACTCGAACACTTGAAAGAGAAGGCTCTTCATACTCTTTTTAGTTTAAGAAAACACACAAACTTTTAATTAGCAAATTAAAACCTTCTCTTGCTTGCAGAATATTTGAAGCGATGATTTTCCCAGTATTATCATATAATAGCGAAATTTGGGGTGTATATGTACAACATGATTTTAAAGCTTGAAAGTTTGCAAGCGTTACCTAGAAATAAGCAATAAAGCTTCCAATGTTGCAAGTAGAAGTGAATTAGGACGATTCCCATTAATTATTATTGGTATATACACACTCAGTGATCTTGGTAATTCAAGCAATCTGATTGGTTAGCCATCTAGGATTATTAAAAACTGAATCATTTGATAATGCAGTTCTAGCGTTTTGATTGGCTTAGCCATTATGGTATATGAGCCATTATACCATGCTCTCCATATATGGTCGGTGTACGCTTCAGTTTAATATTGGAAGCTAGCTGAGATTTTTTTCTAGAATGGCGCCCGAAGCAAATCGTTTTAATTCATTTCTTAGAATACTAGAAAATGCAATTTCATTGCGAAAATAACAAACAAACAAAAAAGCCGAAAAAGCCACAAGAGCTTGTTTGAAAGTTTATCGAAAAACACATGAAAATACATGGAACTAAAGTACCTTAACCAGCTACGAAAGAAGACATGTACAAGTATTGTTTCTTCATGATTGCGAAGCCTCTCTCCGAGTCTCTCACCGATAGATAACTGCGGCTTGTTTATCCGACATGAAGTATATAAATCACAAGTAGGCAGAATGCAGGCTATGCAGCCATTCACTACAGCAATCGAGGCGTCAGTATAGCTTCTTTTCTCGTTCAGCAAAAACAGCTGGTGGCTTCAAACAACTTCATAAGAAGCGACCGAGGTAATAGTTTTTCTCCGTTGTTCTTACTTTTGTAACTGCACCGAAAATCCAAATTCATAGTAATTTCGACGGCTGTTACTTAAAAATTCTTTTTCTTCACATTATCTGCCAGGTTTTTTTAGCTGTCCTGCTGTGTAAAATCCTAGAATCTCGATGAGTTTTTAAAAGTGTTCATCGCTACAATGTTTTGATTTTTCATTCATCCAGTCCAGGCGAGTCCGTTCGCGCGTTGACAGTTTTGATAGACGTGTGACATGTGAATAGCGGAAGTCCCTTGTCTTTTCCGGTTTGTTCTAACAAAATTAAGTCGGGGAGATTCAACGAGATTTTGTGGGCGTTTTTAATAAAACAATCATTCCACTCGAGCTTGTTGGATATGAAATGATCTCATATCCAACGCGCCCTCGTGGAATAATTGTTAACTACGACGTCATAGTCACCGCGCTAGGCGGTGAACATAAAGACGAACAAAATCGCTGTCGTGAACTGGTTGTTTTGCCAAAGTCTCATAGTAAAGCCTTTTTGAAAATACGAGAATATCCAAGTACTGATGACTTTGAAGGCAAGAAAAGACTTCACGGTGTTTAAACAGCGTGATTTATTGTGAACTGGTTTGCTGTAGCTGACTTTTTGTACGCTCGAAGCTATGTTTACCACTACAGCGGTAAACGAGGTCGCTTTGCCACTGCGGTTTTGTGAGTTGCGGATTTTCTCGCAAGACCAATTTTGCCTATAAATAGAAGTTAATTTATGGAGAAAAGAGGAAGGCAAATATTTTCGAAAATTTTACGTGCCAGCAAGTTAACAAGGCAAAGAACATTGGAGATAAACAACGCTCACCTTGATCGTAGCCGCTGTTGACAGCATTTGCAAGAAGCGACAAAGAATACTTTCTCATTCACGGTGAGTTGACAGAAACAAATAAAGCTCTCCTTTTCCTCTCAGAATTGGGTAGTAATTTAAATTTTCGGCGTTTTCTTTTAAACCGTTGATGCTAAATCTTACAAAACTCGATACAAAAAGATTAAAACTATCATTTGCCATGTTTGAAGATACTGTAAAGATCTAACTTTTGCGCATTCACTGTTTACAGCTTCATGGTCACGCCTGAATTCACCCGTCAGTCAAACTAATCGTTTTTTAATGGTTCCCTTTCTGATTTTGTTGAGATCACTTCGTGTGAATATACTGAAACAATTATTCACCTCAGCCTCTGTTAATATTGTTGAATAATTATTCAACAATATTAATTGAGCCTTCTGCGAATAACTGTTAAATATTTACAAAAACATCCTTTATTACATATTGTATATTCTGCGTAAAAACGAGGATACTATTGTTAAACAAGCCTTTCGTACCTCGCTAGAACTTCACTGTAATGGTAAAAATAGCTTTTACCAAAATCTTATGAAAATATCTGAATATTATGACCTGCCGGATTTTGATCCTAATAATTTAAGTGAAGCTGAGATCAAACACTATATAGATATAATAAAACAAAAATATATTACATATTGGCAACATACAGTCCATCATTCTAAGAAAATACAATTTTACAGCTTATTTAAACATGAGTATAAAATTTCAAGCTGTCTAGACTCAATTAGAAATTCAGCCAATAGGAAAGACTTAGTGAAAATTCGTATATTAAGTAAATTGAAACTGGAAGATATAATCAAACTTCCCGCAACGAAATTCTGGTAACTCCGGTATAATTGAAAGCGAATTTCATTTTCTCTTCCATTGTCCAAAATATTCAATCCCAAGGGAGAAATTCTACAATCAAATCCAACAAAATTTTGTCGACTTTAATCAGCTATCTTACACAGAATAAAATAATTAAATTGAGGAATTCACAGAATTTTCCCGTAAATTTACATTTGTTGAAATTTGTCTCATTATGTAATGATTTACGTACTAATTTGTTCTCAAATCATTCAGATGACACTTGATTGACTGTAGTAATCATTGCATTGCATTATCATTGTTATAAATTGTAACTTTTGCAATGCTGTAACTGCATAATTATAGTCATGCAAATAAAGCTTATGCTGTTGTTGTTGTTGTGTCTTTTGCTATAATTCAATCTTAAGGTAATCAGCAAAATTAGGAAACAAATTTTCAGAAAGTAGACAGGCTCTTGCCGTTTTTCTAGTTACAAAAAGCTGCAGACACAGTTGTGTGGTAAATACTGCACGTATCCTAATATCCATCCACATGATGGGTGTTTTCTGTAAGCTATGTAATTTTTGACAGTACAATACAGTACAGTATTATAGTACAGTATTATATATGCGGTTATTTTACGCGACATACACTTTATTAGACTTTCTCGGGCAGTAACTTCAACAAAATCTTTCAATCTATACTTGTCTAGTTTATATTGGTATGAAGCACATAACTCGCGCAAAAGGCAGACACTACATCCAGCCTCGTTTCCATGTTGTGCTTTAGGGGAGACATGGGGTTCTAGTAAAACCCGTTTTTGGCAACTTCCCCTACAGGGATTTCCAGGGACTTTTGATATGTTGTAGAGGACATCTTGCTGAGTCAAAAACCGTTAAGAGACCTTCTTTTGCAATTAGTGACAGGTTGACCTATTTATTTTCGTAAAATGCCTGGACTATTAATTAGTAATAATTGCTATGTATTTCACCCAGTTTCAAGACTTTGATTCTTATAAAATGTAAGAAATGCACCATTCACTGTACTTTAAAAACTTCATTTCATTTAACTACGTATTGTTTATGCAATATGATCGCTTATTTCACCTTTGTTTGCCAATATAGTACCGATAAAATCACCAAAGCTTTTATTGTAAATGGGAACTTGGTTTCCCTGTTGATTAGAGGGCACAATGAAAAGTAACCAAGAGAGGTTAACTGGACAGAGGAAAACGCCCACTCTAGCCTTTTGGATACGTCAATCTTTTTTAGTTAAAAACTGCAAGGGGTGACATGCTATACATCTTTAATTGTAATTGCGAAGATCTATCGTTTCCGAAGAAGCACGCGCTCGCCGAAGTTCGGTGGGATCAAATTCCTCGCGTGCAGCGTGTACGCTGTCGTGTACAGAGTTTTCTTTGTCGCAAATTTTCTACAGCACGATTAGAGGTCTCACCAAATTTAAGACACGCATGAGTCTTTCAGACTAGTACGATGGTTAACTTGGGGATTGTATTTCAAGAGCCTTTGACTCGTCCAGACATTAAACTTGACGAGAAGATGAGCATTTGCTCTTCGACTCCCCAAGATCACAGAGCATATACAAATTCCAATCAAAGTTCGCTTGGGTTCGATTACTTCTTTTTTTGTGTGTGTGGGGAGAGTTGGATTGTGGTCGATTACCGAACTTAATCGAACCGTATCCTTCTCTAAAGTTCGATTTGATTTAATTCGATTAATAAAACGTTCAATTTGGTTTTAGTAGCTACGTCGGGAGTAATTATCAACAGGTGTGAAGGCTTTTCCCGCTATAATGATGGCTCAAGGTCTTGAGCAATTACGTTTTCCTTTTTTCCTCATTAAATTCCCAGAAGTTTCTTCACGTCACATAGCTACGATGCCTGCCACGAATTTGACGAGTTTTCAGTTTAAGATTTCTCCGGTCATTGTTGTCAAAAAAGGCCTTGTACAGAAATTTTGCCAAAGAGCGAATTCTGGCCTATGAATACCTAACATAATAAGTGACTTCAACTTATACTGTTCACGACACGAGAAAGGATACACAACTGGTGAAAAATAATAATTAAAAAATAAAAAAAATAGCAAGCACGCAGTAGACGATGGGAGGAGGGACCGATTCCCCCCCCCCCCCCCTTCCTTCCCCGCACTTTCATTTTCCCTTCTCCTCAGCCTCGGCCTACGACACAAAAAGGCCTCTGCGGCAAGGGAGAGAGTATTCCGTACAACGCGCAGAACCGTCGCATCTGCTCGGTCAATTGTTTTCTTTTAATTAGTTTTGAGCTTAAAATCAATGAAAAATTGCAACGGGAGAATGTTACGGCTATACGCGCATATTACAAAAAAAAACACCCTTTAAGTGTCATCCGACGAAATACGTCTGTCACTTCTTTTAAAGACAACCGTAAATAGTTTCAATGCAAACATAAAATACTTAATAAATACACATTTTTTTCTATTGTTGTGAAGAAATCTTTTTTCCTTCTCAAAATACGCGAAAGGACACCTTTTGATCGAAGTACTTACCATGATGATAAGGACAAGACCCTCCTGTAAAGAAGAAGTCATCAATTGCTATGTAACCAGTGATACTGCTTCCTACTACGCCTTCAAATGTTACCTGTCAAAAACATGGTATTACAGTGTAATCGGTTTGGAAGGGTCGCTTTTATGATGGACTTTAATTTAAAGGCAAATTAATATTGCAGAAATGAAAAACTAACTGGAAAGTTTAAAGAACTAAATAATTGAGACAAACAGCAAGCACATCCGCTTTGAAGCGCTAAGTGATACTTTCCTTTGCATTTACGAACTTTCGAATGATATACTAACTTACCTTTTGTATGTGTTTAATTTATAGTTAATGATAAGATGATGTATTATACTTTTACTTGTTTTGCTGATAAATACAGAAAGTCCGTCTAAAGTAAGATTTGTGGAATTTAGACTCTCGAAAATTCTCAAAATGTTGTCAAAGATTCCTGCCTTATGCCGCTTAAAATCATTGGCTTCCTACTGCGTTTAGAGAAAACTGTTTTCAGACGGTTTTGATATCGATGTGGTCTCATTAATGCTTACCCAATGCAATCCCACAATAGATGGTATATTTATGCTAGCTTTATGCCATATGCCTCCTTTATCACCACCCGCAGAGAACACTACTATTTCATTTATGGTGACGTTCAGGCTTCCATTAGCTGCACCAGACATATAGTAATAGAATTCAAGGCACATAATCCCAAAGAACTTCAGTGGAGGACTGTATAATTTTGCATCATCACCTGGTTGATGTGCACTGGATGCTTCTATGTACATGTAATAACCTTTAAAGAGATAAAGATGGATAGAGGGTAGCAACTTATAACTAACCCGTAGTTTTAAGTTGAGGACCGACTGTCTAATTTTGTTAGTTCTTGTTATTAATATATGAAATAAATCATATATGAACTGCGGAAATGAAATGAAAATGAAGAAATGATCGTCACAGTGAACGCAATTTATGCAATTGCGTAAAGAAGGACTTCAACGGGGTTTGAACCCGTGACCTCGCAATTTCCGCAGTTCATATACTGATTTATTTCATATATTATTAACACTCATTTTTTTTTTCACGGGAACATATGAACCCACAATTGACCTGCTCCGAACATCAGTGGCTTCATAGCTCAGCTGGTAGAGCATCGCGCCGGTAATTGCGAGGTCACGGGTTCAAACCCCGTTGAAGTCCTGAATTTTTTTCAGGCTTCTTTACGCAACTGCATAAATTGCGTTCACTGCGACGATCATTTCTTCATTTTCATTTGTAAGTTCTTGTTGACTAGATAACTGTAGAAAATGAATGTGTAATAACTTACAAAGAGATTCGGATACCGGGAAGAAAAATCACCAGTGCTTACTAAAAAACGTTTTTCAGTTGACCGAGAATAAGATTTTTCAAAGTTTGCGCTCAAATGCTAAAACAGTTCTCTGACCTCGTAAGTGCAACGTGAGTAAGGTAGACTGATCAGCTTAAAAAAACTTTCGTAAAAAGAAAAACTTGAGTGTTAAGGCTCCTTTCTGGAGTTGAGAGCCACGGGAAGTGCTGCATGCAACTGGATATTGCAGAGCAGGAGCAAATAGGATTCAGTTCATCAAGTAAGTGGTGAGGGGTGGGGGGCTGTTTGGCTCAACCGGACCCTAATAATAAGGGTAGCCAGTCTCGAGGGTAATTTTTCTTGGCCCAACGGGCCTTAGTCGTACCTAAAAAGTAAGGAGGGGCCCCTGGCCTCTCCCGAGCCCCTCTCTGGCCCTAGATCCGCCAATGCTATAAAGCCGTTCACATGACGTCACAACGGCTATGTTGGTGTAAACGCTTTCTTTTTTCGTAATATATTTGAACAGCTAACGACCACGTGAGTGAAAACGCTCTTTATGGAGATAAGGTATGAAAATAAAATAAATAAAAACCCTAATATTATTTAAAAGGCAGGCAGGTGTAGCAATTCATTCTTCAGTGTCAGTTTAATAAAAGGGCTTGGTTGATTGATTGATTTTATTGTTCTAACTGTTATTATCGTTTTGCATTGTGTTGACTCAAGAAAGAATAATGTCCCATTGTTCTCTCTTGGGTGACTCCAATGTAGAGGGAAGTTTCTATTTTTTTAAAGGGGGGTGGGGGGGGGGGGGTAAATATTAACGTTGCTTTCAGAATAAGAAAAAAAGGTGGATTTGGGCTGGATTACTCAAGGCTAGGCAAAGATAACCCAGGATAGTGCAAAATTCGGATTTAGATATGAAACCTAAAAAAAACAATTTTGGTTTAATTCTTTTTGTCTGCAATTTGATCACTGGATGCTCTAAAAGACCTTTCCCGCATTCCAGTGAACAAAGGCACCAACTCGAGGCTCGGGTGGACAAAATACAATGATTTGTATGAAACTGTCCACCCGAGCCTCGTCCTCATTTCTTTGTGTTTGTTCACTGGAGCGTAATGCGGGAAAGGTTCTATAACCGTAACTGTCGCTGCTAATAGTAACTCTGGCTAGCTGTAACTTAATTAGTTTAGAGTTCACCTGTCATGTTTCCAGTGGTGTGATCCACGGAAGGTCCTTTACTGGAAGATGGGCTTCTCCTGTGTCGAGTCCAGTCAAGCGTCCCATCTTTGCTCTCTCGCTCGAAACCGCACATTGATACATCAAAGTTACATGTTATTTCTAAGTTGAGAAGAAAAAATGAATCTTAATGTTATAAGTCGGTCTTTTTATGCTTAATCGATTCAACGTACTTCTTAAAGGCATACGAACTTAAGGTCCCGTTTATATTGAGAAAAGTTGTTCCGTGTAGAAGAGTCAGTCGCCCACCCGAGGTACCCTGGGTTCGAGCCAACGTTCCGACGTCCCGAGTCCATCTCGTTATAAAACTTGGTAAACCGTTAATCTGGCAAACAAAAGTTGGCTCGGATAGAAGGGTCTACTCGCCGCGCTTGTTGTCTCACCCTTTTTCGATGACAGGGTCGCCCACCTAACCGGGCCAA
Organism: Porites lobata; assembly: GCA_942486035.1. Taxonomy (NCBI): domain Eukaryota; kingdom Metazoa; phylum Cnidaria; class Anthozoa; order Scleractinia; family Poritidae; genus Porites; species Porites lobata. The sequence goes on along the minus strand of CALNXK010000211.1, from coordinate 359,835 downwards.
CTTTCCTCCATAAAAATACCTTGGCTCGCCGAGACAGGTCAACTTGGTCAAGGCGAGACAATCAGAGCATGCGCGAGCCGGGTGTTTTAGGCAATAAGAGCACGCACGCGAGCATTGTTGACGCGTTTGGAAGAGCGACCCACTTTTCCGGGACCTTTTCTCCTTAAAAACGGGGCCTAACATTGAAGCGCAATTTTTAACACCAGGCACCGCGGAGCAGGGTTTACACATAGGATGCATACGTCGAGGCTTAAACATGCAAAACAGAATTTAGTTTTCCAAACTGGTTAGAAATACATCTAAAATGGGCTCATCCTCGTTGTGAGAACCTGTAATACTCACGAGCTACGTAAAACGAAGAGAACATCGGATTCAACACATTAAGAGTTAAAAAAAGGAATAATGATATCGCCCCATGTAAGGGAATCCGGATTCCCGAATCCCAGAAAATTTTGCTTATGGAATCCGGAATACAGCCCAAGGAATCCGGAATATTACTAACGATTGGAATCCAGAATCCAAGTTCCACTGACAAATACGGGAATCCAGTACCTGGAATCCGGAATCCTCAGCGTGGATTCCAGAATCCAAGACTGCCCTGGATTCCCTTACATGGGGTGAATGATAACTCGATCTGAAGCAAAGAAAAACTTTACAGTTCTTACATTGAGGTGAAAACCTAACACTATTATCTTTTTACTATACAAGTTTCAATAATGTATTTCAGCAAGGGATTGTGAAAATCTTAAATTAAAGTTGATCTTCCTTGAGCGAATCGTAGTAAAGCTTTTTCCACCTCGAAAATCCTTCATGTAGAGCGGTAATTCGCACCTGAATGTGCTGTGAATAAGCCCTTTGAAACATTTACGACTGAAGATGATACCGCTTTGTCCCTTCTGCACCAGGACATGTTCAGTTGGCCTCTAACTTAACCCAGTGCATTGTTTGAGAAGGAACCCATGTCTCTTGCTCCTTCGAAAGATATACAACTGCATGTACTAAGCTATAATTTCAACTTCTCAATTTAGCTTTTTTTTATGGCTTGCAAGTCGATTACATAAGCAAAAATATTAAAGATGCCAAAATGTTAAAAATGCGCTCTTTCAAAGAAGCCAGGCAGTTCCCTTCGTATGGTTGTTATGATTAAATTAACTAGAAATACGTGTCTTGCAAACCCTCGTCTTTGCTTATTTGAGTCCTTCTCCCATCCTCGAAGACCGAGTAGCAGCAAATGTTTACAACAAGTGAGTAGCTGTCCTTGTTCTCCGAGGATGTTCCTCTCCCTACCTTGTTGACAACTGACGTCAATCTCTCTGACAAATTCATCCAATAATTTCCTGGCACTTTGCTCCTTCTTATTTATCTCGTTCTTTTTTTGGTTTATGTTATTGGAGTACTCTGCAAAACGAAGTAACAAAGTGGAACAGGAAATAATTCTCTTCCCATTTTAATGATAATTCACTGCACGAAAAATTGGATTTACAAAAATTTACTCGGTGCAAAATATGGTGCAAAAAAGTGCAAACTAGGGGGAAATCAAAAGCAAAGATGGTAAATGCCGCATTTGCTTGCCAGTTTACGCGGGGTTGTAAATTTGAGGGCAAATGCGGTATTTACCATCTTTGCCCTTTATTTAACCTTAGTTTGCACTTTTTGGAACCAAATTTGCACTATCAGTGAGTAAATATTTCGTGTAGCGTAATGAGCAACGGAATTCTATTCGAAACAAAATCTCTTTACAACTGACTAATACTTCAACACAACTACCACCGAAGAAGTCAAATTATCATTCCTTAAAGGCATGCTTACGCTTTACAGTTAAAGTTCCTTTGAGGAATTAACAATAATATGCAGAGTGATTTCGTCGTTGAACAACTTTTCTGTTTATCAGTGTTTTGCAAGACCAATCTTAACAGACACGAACAGTAAACTCAACTCAACGCCATTACGAAAGGTTGTATCTCCACGGACATCCCATGAAGCATCGCAATATGGTGCACCTGCTAACACCGATCTCCAGTAAATTTTCAATGTTACGTTCTGTTAGATTATCTTTGCGGCATTTTCACTAAGCTCCCCGAACGTGTTCGTTTAACGGTATTTAGTTCTATCTTAGCGCATTGAGCAGGTTCTGTATATAGCCTTTGTGGTCTCAACACGGTTTCTTGCAGATAGTTTACCATCGAGGCACATTAACATCGTATGAACGGTATCCGCAATTCTGTGACTAAGACAGTTTCTTTCTTCCATCCTTGTCCTCTCAGTAGACCTTTAGGCTTGACTATAACGGTATTTCCAGGCTTACCTCATTTAAATCTTTGGCAGTCTGGTCATAATAACCTTGAGGCTTCTGGTTTCTTTTAGTTTTCTCTGCTAGCACTTTTTCCGCAATCTCCGCTGTCAGCAGTGTTGCTCTCATGGGTATTTCAATTCTTGTTCGACCGTTTATCAACGTTTGTGCGGTAGATGTTGTCATGCCAGCCGTAGGTGTGTTGTGCTGGTCAAGTTATGCTTCATACGGACTCAGTGTTTTTTTTCTCAGATTTTCCTCAGCAGTCTTAACAATCTTCACAGCGGATTCAGCTTTTCCATTACTTTCATTTTGGTGGTAATTACTGTAGCTGAAGATTTTGAATGTTTAATCTTCTTTCTTTGGCGCGCAGAATTGTGGGAATTCAACTGAGTCGGAAATGACACAGACTGCATGTTGCGACACTTTAGGAATTCCCAACTCGCAAACTGTTTTTGCATCAGATCAGTGGTTTCACCTTCAGTTTGGTTTTTCGTCAAATCAAATTCAATCCAGTCACTGTTATGCACTGGTGTCATCGGCTTGCTCCAGGGGTAAACCCCAGGCCAACCAAAGGGATTGTAAAATGGGTGGAGCAAAGTCGATAATTTGATTTGCCCCAGGGGTGGGGAAATTTAACATAGCAAAGTCCCCTCGGTCAAGTGCTTCTCAACTAATATTCCCCCGATACGAACATTTACGTCATCTAACTGGGATTTAAACGACATTTTTTATGATAGTATAGCTCTTGTTGTTGCCTGCGTAGTTGGTTTGATTTCTTGCGTGCGATTGTTGAAAAAGACGTCAAAAACACCCGTGGATTTAACACACGAGAATAATGGACGCTGAAACACCTTGCAGCTCACTTCCCTAAAAGGCAATCCCACACTCTGATCCCGCCAGCTACGCACCCCAGTGACGCACCCGTCTATGACGAGTTGGGGATCAAATTTTATTCATTCGTTTTAGGAGCGGCGAAATGAAATATAATACATTAATATTTCAATAAAAATCAGTACAATAAAATAGCACCCGAAGACAAGTTCACGAAGGTTATTATTAGCAAGAGACTGGTAATGTTTTTTTTTGCCTGTAGACTACCGTGATAGGACTTGTAATAATCTGCCTTGTGATGCTTTATAATTAGTTTCAATTAGTTTCCTACCTACCACTATTTATGTTTATTCATTTACATTTATTAAGTACTACAGTTACTCATTGTATTTCCTTAGTTTTCATTTTATCGGCAACAGGAACAGTACTTCAACATAACCATAGCGCTCGAGTCACAAATGATTACTATGCTGGGCACGCTTTCTCGCTGTTTCTGCGATTTGTTGCGAGAAATCAGTAGATTTCATAAAGGTTGAGAAGGATTCCCCGACACATTCCCGTGCTTTGCCAGGCCCGGGTTCTACCCCTGGGGCAAGGCAATGACATGTGCATAATAGTCAACTATAACCAGATAGTGTTCCTTGATCCACTCAAAAATATCAGACCCAACTTTTGACCTGGGTCTGTAACTTGGTTCGTAGTCTGGAAAGCGTTGCAGACTTCACATGTATCAATGAACTGCATCAGTTGCTTATTCATCTCTGGTCACCATAATGATGTTCTGGCACGCCTAAGGGTTGGACCTTTGCCCATATGCGCAATTTCAGTTGGTTGTCAGGGTCTTTCGCATGCAGCGCCGCTAAGACTAGTATGCGATCATTTCTGTATACGATTTCCTCGCTAAATGACAGTTCATATTTAACGCTCCAATAGGGTAAAATTTCGACAGGAACGTTTCGTTTGTATAATATCCAGCAAATCGATATATGGTGGGTTACAAACTGTAAGTCAGTATCCTGCTCAGTTGCTTCTGAAATTTCGGCTAAGTGGCTTGTTATAAGCTTTGATCTTCGTGAACCAGTCTGGTCGTTTCCATCTCTTGTTCCATCTTGCTTCGGCTCTAGTTGGTCGGTTGAGATCTGCTCAGGGCATCTACAATAAGGAGGTCTTTGTCCTGAACATACTTGTCATATCCCATGATTTTACAAAGCATTCGCTGTATATAGTCATCAAACAAGGTTTTCCTTTAAAGTGCTACTACGATCAAATTTGGGAATTTGTTTTTGATTACATATTTCGAAAATGTATGTAAAAGTGACTTACCGTGCCAAGTTTGGAGTCCAAATATGATCTGGAAGTGTGTTTATTTGCACGGCAATTTTCGTAAATGTCTTGCCGCCATTACTCGATTCAAAAAATGACCGGGAGTAGTATTTGAAGGAGTTGGGGCGAGATGTGACGTAGAAACATCAACGCGACAAAACAACGCAAACAAACGTGGCTAATTTCGCATGCAGGACGAGATATTTTTGGAAGCTTTTGGAGGTTCTTTCTTCGCTTTTTTGACTTAAAGCGAAAGTATGCCTGGTAGATGTTGTGTTGTTCAGGACTGTGGAAACGTAAAGAACGATGAATTGGGGATTTCTATTCATAATTCTCCTGATTCGGGCGGCGTAAGATTAAAAAGTGGAAAAGATTCGTGTCCATTCATCGGAAGAATTTCAACCCAGTGGGAAAATTTGCTGTGTGATCGGAGCATTTTACAAGGGATTGTTTTACGCTTGCTTTTCCGATGAAAGACATGAAAAGGAATTTGAAGAAGGGTACGTTTCCAACCATTTGGAAAAAATCCTCTCAAACACTATCAAAGCGGAGTCGACGATCGGTGAGTGAAATTACAATGTATTTGCGCTGTGCTTATCACCATTATATTTATTTCCACATTTACCTGTGACATGATTTTTTCTGGCATCGTTGTTCAATATTCGTGTAATGAATGCTCTGACTATTTGGACTTCCCATATTGTTGCATGTGTTTTCATACTTTTCTGCTTTCTTCTCATAGTTATAGTAAAACGGGCATTTGCGCTGAGTGGACGTGAAGTCAATTTCCCTATTCCCAGACCTTTCCACTCAAGCGTAAAATTTAGAAAAAGTGAAGCTACATAGAAATCCGGCTCTCTATTTTTTGAGAGATTATCTTGCTGTTACTTTGAGATTTGACAGTACTCCAAACTTCCCTCCAAGAAATCTTACAGGAAATTAAGAGTTACACGCGAGTCTTTTAAAACGACCAAAAATGGACTTAGTCTGATTTGTACATTCTATAAGTTCAGTTACTGTTTGCGGGTTTTTTTTCGTTTGTATTTTAATTCTCTTTTCACTGTCTGCAAATGATGCATACATTTTAAGGCGAAGATGTGGTTAACCTTGCTTCCATTTCTAGTTTTGAAAACATCGACATAAAGCTCACATTTAAACTTGTTTTGAATGGGAGATATATAAAATGGTCGTATCTATTTTCATTTTTAGCTACTAAATGAAATTCTGGCTGGTCAAACTACTAATGAGGATACAGAGGAAGAAGACAATCCTGAAGAAGAGGTGATCTCTTTGAAAGGAGGTTCTGCACCTGAGGAGAGTGCTGACACTATGGGGGCTCCCAATCTCAACCCTGAGGAGTCTCCAGAAGTCGAGGGTGTTCTGAATACAAGTCAGGGTTCTTTGCTTGAGGTAAATCCTGAAAAGGAGGGTTGCATCCCTGAGACTGAGACGGGTGAGATAAGTGTTGATGCTGAGATGGCTTCAGAGGTCCTAGGTACTACTGGTGATAAGACAGCTCTCGAGAGCCAAGGGATTTCAGGCACTGATGAGGTTACTGAGACCATGCAGATCCTGGAGGCTTAGGGAATCGAAAAAGTGCAGAATATGGATGAAGTTATGCAGATTGATGAATCATTAACGATTCCTGAACTTGAACAGGTTTCTATGGTAGGTGCATAACTCTGATTAATGTTTATTTGCATCATTGTATTATCATAACAATGGAAAACTACATGTGCAGTTATTTTACAATACTAATACTCAAAAATTCTGAAGTCGTGTTATTACAGCCTGTATTAATGTTGAAAGTTTGTTTTTTGTAGGATACTCCAACTGGACATGCTGGGAATTGCACAACATGCAAAACCCTGAGGAGTGAGGTGACTCAGTTAAGGGGCAAAGTCACAAGACTGAAGAGTAAGTTAATCTCCAATCAAGATCAGTGGGTTGAAACCTTTAAGAGCATACAAGAGCCAAAGCAGTTGCTGATGGTGAATGCTGGTGAGTCAACAATGATTGATGTTGATGAGTCATATAGGCATAACTGCCTATCTTTATATTTTTATTACATTTTATCAATATTTGATTATTTAATAATAATTAAAATTTTAATGGTGATAGAATTTTTTTAATTCCATTTGTTTAAGCTATTCCAACTGATCCATGGCCAGTAACAAATGAGACAGAGTTAGGGCTAGAGGATGAATCAGAAGATGAGCAGGAAATGCAGGACGACGCGTATAAGGAGTTTGAGTGTGATGAAGACCCTACATGGAGTCCTGAAGAAATCGAAGATGCATATAAAAAACTAAAGGAAGATGATGACTCGGTGAAGACTCATCAGAACCCAAGGTACAAAGATGTAAAATTTATTGCATTTTAACATCTTAGCTCTAAGTATCCTCTGAGAAGTTATTTAGGCCTAAAACTAACTTCCATTATGAGAGGATCTATTCAGAAACAAGAGTACATGAAATTTGTTTTTTAATTTACTCAGATAAGAATTGCACAAAAAAAAAAAAAGAAGAGGCATAGCCAGCCCATAGACTGGAAGTCCCAGGCCTAAAAATGTTTGGTTTGTCCACTCAACCACTTGTAATAAATTATGCATCATTGGGGTGGGCTAGATAGCTTAAGGGCTCAAAGTTGTCATGTGTGCAACCAACAGATTTATTATAAAAAAGCATTTTTCAGGATGTATGTGAGAATAAAATCCCAACCCACAATTAGCCAGGTTTACAACAAGTTGAAAAACTTGCAACACCCTGAGAAAAACAATAAAAATGATAATCATTTTTTTTGTTGTTATTTTATTATTTCAGATGCTATGATGAAATGAGTATTTCCTTTCAATCATTTTTACAGGTTGGATCTACAAGGAAAAAACATTCGAGAGGAACCGAAGGGAATTGTTTTCCTTTCCAAACTTCTTCTTTTGTTTCAGTTCTGCCACTTGTGCTTCTTTTTTTTTCAAAACCCAAACTTTCTGTATCACAGACAGGTACCTTGTTAACCGTAGAAAGTTTCTGCAGAAACTGTAGCCAGACAAAAGTCTGGAAGAGTCAACCAGACCTGCTAGGGAAGTTTCCAGCAGGTAACCTGCTATTAAGTTTTGCAGTGCTCTGTGAGCCGAGTGAAAAGAAAGAAAGGATACATTAAAACTGTAATTAAATTCAGGCTGAATTCGATTTAATTTTTATTACTTGTGTACATGAAAATTGGCGCAACATCAGAATTCCCAGCCACTAAACTTGAGTTTAACTGAATGCTAGAAGAACAGGGCTTCACCCAGTGGGCAAGTTTGTCATTCAACAAAAAGCGAGTAAGTGGCTGAGAATTCTGAAGTTTGGCCCATAAAATTAAGTGCTTACGGACAAGTATTAAAGCAACTACTGTAGCTCCTTCTTGGCTCCAATGGCATACATGACACTCTTCAAGAACAAACAGTGCATTTACTATTCATTTTCTTCATCTTCGAATCCATGATAATGGCCATTTTGACTCGGAAATTGTTTCCTGATTTTATTGTAGGCACAACAGGGCAAGGGGTATCGCCTGGAACAACCAATATAACTCCACAGCAGTCTTGTAAATTGGCGATAGGCCACAGACCTCAGGAATCTAGTTAGAGAAATGAGATCACTGTTAATTCAAAGAGGGATTGGATGGAGATAAATAAATACTCCTTTTAAAAATAAGCAGTTGGGGCAATAAAGCCATTTAGAAAATAAAAAATGTGATTCTATGAGATCAGTCCACGGCGATAAGCTTAGATGTATCAATTATTCAATGCTATGTAAGGTTCGATCGTTCCGATGCAAAGTCAACAAAACCCAACCTTACTCATTATCACTTTTGTTGCTTTGCCCACGAACAGTTGTGTGCGACTTTCCAGCTCGCGTTTTTAGACCCAGTGCAGCCACGTCTAATACGTGGCGGTTTAAGCAGACGCTTTCAAACCCTGGATGGAGGGTTATGCATACGGTCCGGTCTCCAATGGCTTCTTCCATGACCTCTTCGCAACGATCGATCTCTTTGCAGCAAATGCACTCCTGCGCTTTTGTAACAAGCCTGACAGAGCAGTTCGAGCACGAACACCTGCAAAATAATGTGAAGAATTCGTCAAACACAAAGAAAAATACGTCTGTATAAAATTATTAATTGTCTGACCTCTTCAATAAAACTATCGCATAAAATCAGGACTACCGCTAATCAAATAGCAACGAAATTGTAAACTTAAACAAAACACACAGTCGCGTTCGCCACGCGCACGATTGAACGACGGGTATGTTGAAATTGGAAAATAAAAATATAAATCTACATTCCATGATAATACCATACCATTCATTCGCTGGCACCTCTCCCGAATATCTTCGTTGGAACTGTTGTTCCTCTTCTTCTTGGCGATGAACTCTTTCTTTGTAGTCCGCGGCTTCTTCCTCGGTAGCAAGGGGTTCGCAACTGTCGTCGTACGGCGCAAATTCAGACAATTCCCCAATCACTTCGTCAACTGTAAAACTTTCTAGATCACTTTCAGATGTGCAGGAAGAGGAATCCGACGGAGATAACATCTTAAACGTCTTGTTAAAAGGCTCTAAACTCACAAACTTTTCCCAAATACGAATCTTTTGGTTGATGTTTCTACGTCACAGTGCATAAATCACGTGGTCAAACGCACGACCGCTTTGCGGAGATCTCGCGGGCTATTGCTTTGCGAACTTTGTAATGGCGGACGGTATTTACGCACTTTTCAGTGGGAAATTTCCAGCCCCCGTACGCAAGTATCGTTCCAATTTTTTGCTATTTGTATAATTTTGAACATATACAAAACATTTATGTTAAAAAAACTCGGAAACAAAAACAAAAATTTTCGTCGTAGTAGCACTTTAACAGGTTTCTTCAGTACGGCAGCAAGAGGCTTTTGTAGTCATTGTTGGTTATCACTTTCCTGCTCATAAGTGTTAGGGTATGAAATCTAGCGAGCCCAAATACAATTCTTTGCTTCTCTTTCTATAAATTTGGCTGTAGCATTTTTCAGTGTCAGTTAATGCTCTCGATGTAAAGTGTATAGGTTGGCCTCCTTGCATTTGGTAGGCTCCTAATCCACTTGTTCAGCCACTTCGAAGTATTTCAGCAGCGGTGGGTTTAAAATGAGGGTCTTTATTTCACCAAGGCTTTCCGTTTATTTTACTCTCAGATAAACGAATTGCTGTTCTTCAGCAGAGCTCTCAGTGGTTCTCACTTGGTTAAAAAATCTTCTGAAAATCGTGAGAGGTAGGGAACATCACCGAGTAGTCTTCTCAATTCATCGTTGCTGGTTGGGGCAGGTATGGACATAACACAATCTTGTTTCCTGGGGTCAGGTATATATCCTTTGTCTGTTAGGCCACACCCATATGAATGTAGAACAGTTCAGTCTTCTTCAGCTGGAACTTCTCCTTATTAAGTTTAACATTCTTCCGCTGGCATCGCTTTAACAAGGTAAGCAATTTCTTGTCATGGCTAGCTGTTGCCTCTTCAAAGCTGTCGTCATCACCCCAGATCAAGATGTAATCGACTATAGCCTTAACACCTTCTAATCCTCCTAGATTCTCTTCACTATTCTCTGAAATTCTTTAGGTGCTACACTGATGCCAAAGGCATTCATCCGCCCAAGAGGTTGTCAGCAAGGGGCTTCCTGCATCTAATGGTACGGGCCCGAAAAGGCAGTCTTGATACCAGCTACAGAAAATACTTTAGTTAGCATTGCCAATTTCTGTGAGCAGATGATCAGCAGCTGAGTTTGCATACTCATATCGCTTGGGTGCGATGTTCAGTCGTCTACTGCCTATGTAGAGTCTAATTCCATTCTTAGCAGAAGGTTTGCAGTTTACAACTTGGAGCACTTACCCATTCAGCCACTTTCTCAGGTGTACTTTGCTGTTGGAGGTCCTTTACTTCAGCAACAAAATTGTTTTTTAGTACACAAACAGGGATCTCTCTAAGAGCTGTTTTGTGTGGAAGGACATTATTACTTGGGTAAAGTTGTAGTTCGCCGTCAAACTTTCCTATACAGTCACCAAAGACTTGAGGGTAGTCGTCCGGTCAGAACTATCTTCAAGGGGAGTGGTGTTGGCACAATTCACCAGCAGTTAAAGGGTTTAGCTGGCCCTGCTACAGCAATATATTCTAGATTTCCGTAAGACCTCAATGAGTCTGAGCGTTTCATAGTCTCGAATAGTCGTTCAGGCCATTTAGGGTTGCTAGGTCTCTTTCAACAATTCTAAACTGAATAATCACTTCTTCATTGGTTGCAGGATTTACTCCTGACAAAGACTTTTCTGGTTCCCAGTGTCTAAATTTATGGTTTCTTCATTATAGTGAGAAAGAGCAGGCTTGTTTGCATTGAGATTATAGACTCCACTGATGTCTTTGTACACATTCCGCATATGGAGAATGCTACATGCAGAACCAGAGTCCATCTTTTAGCTAACAGGAACCCTTTTCTTAACTGACAGCAATACAGTAGGCTTGCAAAAGTTTTCTTGTGATCACAGGTTTCGATCTGAGTACAGAAATTTTGTCAAGAACTTCATTATAGTGAATCCTCACCATCTTCTTCCACTCTCAGTACAAATTGCCTTGTGGATGATTTTGATTGTTTTTTATCTGAGTGTTCCTCTTGTATCCCTTTTTGTGATTTTTTACACTTCTTTCATCGATCTTTGCGTCTTGAAAGTGATTTGTGATCTTTCACTTTCTGTAGACTGCTCCCCAGGTGGGGCCAAAATTCTTGTCTGAAAAGCCGCGAGCTCCCATTTTGTTGGCACTGTAATTACATATGAGGACTTTCTTAGGCTTATTTTAAGAAACAGCTTTTATGCTCTCCTTTGCAGGAGGTCGGTTTGCACTACACTCTTGAACTTCAGTTTTAGTACTTTCATAAGACTTGCCAATTTTAATAGCTTCACCTCATGCGAAAGTGCTTGCTTATTCTAGGAATTGTTCTTTCGGTTGTGTATCAGATACACCGTAAAAAGATGATCTCCACCTTCTCTAATCTTCGTCTACATAATTGCAGTCTCTCAAGGGGTTGTCTCTCCGGTTTTTTGCACTCGTTCTTTAAATTTCTTTTAGAAACAACATTCTCGCTACATTCTGGACTTACCGCTCCCTCCAACTTCGTCCCGGACATCAGTTTGTGGTCGTAATACATCGTCCGCACCCGTTCAAACAGTTTGTAAGCTGTCGTAGATCTTTTGACCTTCAGGACCAAGCCAATCTTGTAAAAGAATACATTTTCCTTGCGTTCGAAATCGATTCAGAAGACTTCTTTTGAAGATGTAAACACAGGTCTTTGTAAAGGTTTCAGTGGTTCTCTTCGAGGGGATTTTCATGACGCCCCAAATCGAAATTTGGTCGTTTGAAGTTCGTGATGTTTTCGTTATGAAATCCAGCTGGGTTCTGAACTGGGCCTGCTTCGGCACCGACATGTTTCTCAGTAGCGGTAGAGAAATTTATCACAGGTTGTTACAGCAGACACGAAAATTCCAGTGAATTTGCACATATAATTAAAATAAATAAAAAAAAAACGCTGGTGAAAATTATAAAAACACCGGGTCAGGTCTTGGCGCAAAATTGCACGAGCAATATTATGTTTCGACTAGATTCCATGCACACTCACAGACTCAGACTCCAAACGATATCACAGAAAGTCACCAGACCAACAGCAGCAAAATAATCTGCGTTTTTTCAATTCCTGGTACCATGTTTTGGAAGTATATCTTCACAGACACGAACAGTAAAGTCAATTCAACGCCATTACTAAAAGTTTCCCTTCACGCGTTCTCCCATGATGCACATCAATATGGTTCGTTACCACCCTGCACCAATCAGTTTTTTTATGATAGTAAATGCAAAAGTCTTGTCCAAGGCCGGGTTCGCTGAAATCATTTCGGTGATTATTTCAAACCTTAATTTATTGTCAAGAAAAACGTGGAAAACCCCTTTTTGTTTGCAACGTAATTTCACGAACTTGACCAACCAGGGACACCAGTACAAGAGCCTTCAAGGGCACCAAAGTACACTTTTCCAGTTTATACATAGAATGAACTCAAACATGCAATCGATAAACCATTTTAACTTAAGGCCAGTATCTGCCCAACAATTATGATTTGCAATTGATTTATACTAACTTATGATAATTGTACTCATTAGTAGTTATTACCTTGAATGTTCTGCTGTGCTTTTACAATCACTGGGAACATGATCAAGAAAACAGTGATAATTATTTTTAGAACGTCCATCTTTGAATCTGCGAAAAAGACAATGCATATGCGCTCAGTTGGTTTTTAAGTGGCACTCGTTGACAAAGACATAAAAAAAATTACATAAGACGATATAATGAAGAAGAACTTTAAAGAAATATAAACACGAGTTGCAAAGCTCGCATAGGAAAGAATATTGTAAGAAATGAGCTGAAATTCGGCGGGAAGTTTTGGTTACCGACGGGTCTCATCTTACACTGCCATCTTAAATGTTCTCGAATATATAATATATATCTTACAATTCCCAACCTTCTATAAGAATCTATGTATACCTTATTTTTCTCAATTACACCGAAAAATGTGTTAGGAATAATATGCTTCAAAATGCTCTCATGGTTGGCAATACAAGCTCAACCTTCTCTCTCCCCCAAAATATTTTAAGAAGTTTAAAGCGCAATTATCGTGATGATTTCCAGGTTCATTTATTAGACGAACCGACCGACCTGTTCCGGAAAAGCTCGATATAGGATTTCTATTCTATGGACACGAAGTACTGCAAGTAGAGTGCGTAATAGTATAAACACATCCGTGACACATACGTAACGTCAGATGGGTAGTTAAAGTTGCTTCCAGTAGTAGTCGAAGGTTAAATCATTGATATCTCAAGTATTTACAAGGTGCAACGCGACGTCACATCTTAACAACTGCGAAAATCTATCAATACAACAAAGTGAATCTATTTAATCGTAGAGCTCCAATAATTGCGACAATATTCTGAGAAACGTAACGTCTCAATACTCCACAGTAATATTTTCTCATCCAAACAGGGGTGTTTACTTTTTAATACACGAGCATAATTACGCGAAAATCAAGGGCCTCGATTCGGGGAAATTTACACCATTGCTAAAAACGTGTTCAACTTACATACGTCATTTCGTGCAGTCATCGCCGAAAATAGGTAGCATGCTCATCAGGAGACTCATTTACCTACAACGAAGATCGTCACGATTCTTATCCACAGTTTCCACGGTCTCCGCTATGGAACGCGTGGCCTACAATCTAGGGAAGACCGACGAAAAAAAAAAACGCCTGCATTTTTAGAGTCTCGGGGTGCTAAAGCAAGCTCGACTAACAAATAATAGCATGATTTGTAGTGATATTTGGCATAAATACCACTCGGGATATTTCAAAATTGTCTCAAATTTCACTCGCCCAACGGCTCGTGAAATTACCTATAACAATTTCGAAATATCGCTCGTGGTATTTATGCCAAATATCACTACAAATCATGCTGTTACCTACACTTATGGATTGAAATCTAGTTTGAGACACAGGAAGAACGCTTTCATTTTGGTGTCTTTAGTGAAAAATTAAAGCTCACCAAAAGTTCTGTTCCATCTTTAATTACCTTTAATTGTGACATTAAATTTCCGAAAGGTTTTCTGTCCCTTTAGTTTACCTTTAATTGACCTTTTGGTTACATTAAAGACTAATAACCTTTAGGTCTCGTTTTAATTGTCTTTAATTCATTCCAAAATTAGCTATTAAAATGTAGCACCTTTAATTTCAAATTAAAGCAAATTTAAATGATCTTAGATCTTTACTCATCTTTAATTTGAACTTAAACATTCGTAAAAGTAACGCAGAAAGAACGCTTGTATTTCAGAGTCTTTAATTACTTAATCAAAGCTTAACAAAACATCTTTGTGATTCTTGAAACTTAATAATTTCAAGTGACATTAAGTTGACCTTTTGGCTCAAGACAAACCACGTGCACTCGCTCGCTCGCGTGAGGAAACCTGACTACTCTATATGACAACCCAATCAGCGTCTAAAAAACAAATTCTATCCAGGAGGACCCTCGGCGTTTATGCCAGTCCAAAGGATATTTTCAAGATTCGCCTCAGCTGAAGTGGATGTAGAGGGACAAAAACAAGTTGTGATGGCTCCCATCAACAGGAATGTTCAACTGTAGTAACAATTGTTGCAAAGCTCATAAGAAAAATCCAGAACACACCCAGGCCTTTCATTTGACGCTTTACAGTATAGCAGAGTAAAAAGTGACAAGATGATTTCTTCTTTTACATACATATAATTATTAGCATCGTTTGAAACTAATGAATACTACTACTAACAAAAAGTTTAACTGGTGTTATCATGAATTGCTTTTCTTATTCTCTTTTTGTCAGACAATGTCGCTGAAAGTTCATCTCAGTACCAAAGCCGTAACTGTGAATTCCTGAAAGAAAACTGAAAAAAGTCTTTTCGCCTGATATCGGTGGACACTCCATCGCCTGCTGCATAACCCTGTGTCAAAGAAAAAATAAAACCTCACATCATAATTGTCAAAACTCTAGAAAGCTACGGGCTACTGTCATTAAAAGCACCATTTGTGTGCAACTAGTCATTCAAGTGATACAAAATTTCCTGCTTAATATGTGTTCACTGGAAAAGGTGCAGAAACTCAAAGATCTGACTAAAAGCTGTCACTCGCAGTCTGCACCATAAGCAATAAAATCTCACATCAGAATTGTTGAATCTCTAGAAAGCTATGGCCACTGTCATTGAAAGCACCATGTTATTCAAGTAACACAAAATCTGGTGCTTAATATGTGCTCACTGAAAAGGGTGCAGAAACTCAAAGATCTGACAAAAAGCCATTACTCGCATTCTGCACCATAAACAATAAAATCTCACATCATAATTGTTAAACTTCTAGAAAGCTATGGCCACTGTCATTGAAAGCACCATGTTATTCAAGTAACACAAAATCTGCTGCTTATAAAAACTCACATCACAGTCACTGAAAGCACCATGTCATTCAAGGAACACAAAATCTGCTGCTTAATATGTGTTCACTGGAAAGGGTGCAGAAACTCAAAGATCTGACTAAAAGCCGTCACTCGCATTCTGCACCATAAGCAATAAAATCTCACATCAGAATTGTTGAATCTCTACAAAGCTATAGCCACTGCCATTGAAAGCACCATGTTATTCAAGTAACACAAAATCTGCTGCTTAATACGTGTTCACTGGAAAGGGTGCAGAAACTCAAAGATCTGACAAAAAGCCGTCACTCGCATTCTGCACCATAAACAATAAAATCTCACATCATAATTGTTAAACTTCTAGAAAGCTATGGCCACTGTCATTGAAAGCACCATGTTATTCAAGTAACACAAAATCTGCTGCTTAATACGTGTTCACTGGAAAGGATGCAGAAACTCAAAGATCTGACTAAAAGCCGTCACTTGCATTCTGCACTATAAGCATAAAAACTCACATCACAGTCACTGAAAGCACCATGTCATTCAAGGAACACAAAATCTGCTGCTTAATATGTGTTCACTGGAAAGGGTGCAGAAACTCAAAGATCTGACTAAAAGCCGTCACTCGCATTCTGCACCATAAGCAATAAAATCTCACATCAGAATTTTTGAATCTCTACAAAGCTATGGCCACTGTCATTGAAAGTACCATGTTATTCAAGTAACACAAAATCTGCTGCCTAATACGTGTTCACTGGAAAGGGTGCAGAAACTCAAAGATCTGACTAAAAGCCGTCACTCGCATTCTGCACCGTAAGTATAAAAACTCACATCACAGTCACTGAAAGCACCATGTCATTCAAGGAACACAAAATCTGCTGCTTAATATGTGTTCACTGGAAAGGGTGCAGAAACTCAAAGATCTGACTAAAAGCCGTCACTCGCATTCTGCACCATAAGCAATAAAATCTCACATCAGAATTGTTGAATCTCTACAAAGCTCAGCCATTGAAAACACCATTTATTCAAGTTCTGAATCTCACTGGAAAGGGTGCAAAACTCAAAGATCTGACAAAAAGCCGTCTGCCATTCTGCCAATTCTCACATCATAATTGTTAAAAAAGCACTGTCATTGAAAGCACGTTATTCAAGTAACACAAAATCTGCTGCTTAATACGTGTTCACTGGAAAGGGTGCAGAAACTCAAAGATCTGACTAAAAACTCGCCACCGTCTATAAAAACTCACATCACAGTCACTGAAAGCACCATGTCATTCAAGGAACACAAAATTCTGCTGACTAAAAGCCGTCACTCGCAAATAAGCAATAAAATCTCACATCATTGTTGAATCTCTATAATTGCCATTAAAACACCATGTTATTCAAGTAACACAAAATCTGCTGCTTAATACGTGTTCACTGGAAAAGGGTGCAGAAACTCAAAGATCTGACAAAAAGCCGTCTGTCATTCTGCAAAACAATAAAATCTCACATCATAATTGTTAAACTTCTAGAAAGCTATGGCCACCATTGAAAGCACGTTGTTATTCAAGTAACACAAAATCTGCTGCTTAATACGTGTTCACTGGAAAGGGTGCAGAAACTCAAAGATCTGACTAAAAGCCATCACTCGCATTCTGCACCATAAGCATAAAAACTCACATCACAGTCACTGAAAGCACCATGTCATTCAAGGAACACAAAATCTGCTGCTTAATATGTGTTGACTGGAAAGGGTGCAGAAACTCAAAGATCTGACTAAAAGCCGTCACTCGCATTCTGCACCATAAACAATAAAATCTCACATCATAATTGTTAAACTTCTAGAAAGCTATGGCCACTGTCATTGAAAGCACCATGTTATTCAAGTAACACAAAATCTGCTGCTTAATACGTGTTCACTGGAAAGGACGCAGAAACTCAAAGATCTGACTAAAAACCGTCACTTGCATTCTGCACCATAAGCATAAAAACTCACATCACAGTCACTGAAAGCACCATGTCATTCAAGGAACACAAAATCTGCTGCTTAATATGTGTTCACTGGAAAGGGTGCAGATACTCAAAGATCTGACTAAAAGCCGTCACTCGCACTCTGCACCATAAGCAATAAAATCTCACATCAGAATTTTTGAATCTCTACAAAGCTATGGCCACTGTCATTGAAAGTACCATGTTATTCAAGTAACACAAAATCTGCTGCTTAATACGTGTTCACTGGAAAGGGTGCAGAAACTCAAAGATCTGACTAAAAGCCGTCACTCGCATTCTGCACCATAAGCATAAAAACTCACATCAGAGTCACTGAAAGCACCATGTCATACAAGGAACACAAAATCTGCTGCTTAATATGTGTTGACTGGAAAGGGTGCAGAAACTCAAAGATCTGACTAAAAGCCGTCACTCGCATTCTGCACCATAAACAATAAAATCTCACATCATAATTGTTAAACTTCTAGAAAGCTATGGCCACTGTCATTGAAAGCACCATGTTATTCAAGTAACACAAAATCTGCTGCTTAATACGTGTTCACTGGAAAGGACGCAGAAACTCAAAGATCTGACTAAAAACCGTCACTTGCATTCTGCACCATAAGCATAAAAACTCACATCACAGTCACTGAAAGCACCATGTCATTCAAGGAACACAAAATCTGCTGCTTAATATGTGTTCACTGGAAAGGGTGCAGAAACTCAAAGATCTGACTAAAAGCCGTCACTCGCACTCTGCACCATAAGCAATAAAATCTCACATCAGAATTTTTGAATCTCTACAAAGCTATGGCCACTGTCATTGAAAGTACCATGTTATTCAAGTAACACAAAATCTGCTGCTTAATACGTGTTCACTGGAAAGGGTGCAGAAACTCAAAGATCTGACTAAAAGCCGTCACTCGCATTCTGCACCATAAGCATAAAAACTCACATCAGAGTCACTGAAAGCACCATGTCATACAAGGAACACAAAATCTGCTGCTTAATATGTGTTGACTGGAAAGGGTGCAGAAACTCAAAGATCTGACTAAAAGCCGTCACTTGCATTCTGCACCATAAGCATAAAAACTCACATCACAGTCACTGAAAGCACCATGTCATACAAGGAACACAAAATCTGCTGCTTAATATGTGTTCACTGGAAAGGGTGCAGAAACTCAAAGATCTGACTAAAAACCGTCACGCATTCTGCACCATAAGCATAAAAACTCACATCACAGTCACTGAAAGCACCATGTCATACAAGGAACACAAAATCTGCTGCTTAATATGTGTTCACTGGAAAGGGTGCAGAAATTCAACGATCTGACTAAAAGCCGTCACTCGCACTCTGCACCATAAGCAATAAAATCTCACATCAGAATTTTTGAATCTCTACAAAGCTATGGCCACTGTCATTGAAAGTACCATGTTATTCAAGTAACACAAAATCTGCTGCTTAATACGTGTTCACTGGAAAGGGTGCAGAAACTCAAAGATCTGACTAAAAGCCGTCACTCGCATTCTGCACCGTAAGTATAAAAACTCACATCACAGTCACTGAAAGCACCATGTCATTCAAGGAACACAAAATCTGCTGCTTAATATGTGTTCACTGGAAAGGGTGCAGAAACTCAAAGATCTGACTAAAAGCCGTCACTCGCATTCTGCACCATAAGCAATAAAATCTCACATCAGAATTGTTGAATCTCTACAAAGCTATGGCCACTGCCATTGAAAACACCATGTTATTCAAGTAACACAAAATCTGCTGCTTAATACGTGTTCACTGGAAAGGGTGCAGAAACTCAAAGATCTGACAAAAAGCCGTCTGACTCGCATTCTGCACCAGAAACAATAAAATCTCACATCATAATTGTTAAACTTCTAGAAAGCTATGGCCACTGTCATTGAAAGCACGTACCATGTTATTCAAGTAACACAAAATCTGCTGCTTAATACGTGTTCACTGGAAAGGGTGCAGAAACTCAAAGATCTGACTAAAAGCCGTCACTCGCATTCTGCACCGTAAGTATAAAAACTCACATCACAGTCACTGAAAGCACCATGTCATTCAAGGAACACAAAATCTGCTGCTTAATATGTGTTGACTGGAAAGGGTGCAGAAACTCAAAGATCTGACTAAAAGCCGTCACTCGCATTCTGCACCATAAACAATAAAATCTCACATCATAATTGTTAAACTTCTAGAAAGCTATGGCCACTGTCATTGAAAGCACCATGTTATTCAAGTAACACAAAATCTGCTGCTTAATACGTGTTCACTGGAAAGGACGCAGAAACTCAAAGATCTGACTAAAAACCGTCACTTGCATTCTGCACCATAAGCATAAAAACTCACATCACAGTCACTGAAAGCACCATGTCATTCAAGGAACACAAAATCTGCTGCTTAATATGTGTTGACTGGAAAGGGTGCAGAAACTCAAAGATCTGACTAAAAGCCGTCACTCGCACTCTGCACCATAAGCAATAAAATCTCACATCAGAATTTTTGAATCTCTACAAAGCTATGGCCACTGTCATTGAAAGTACCATGTTATTCAAGTAACACAAAATCTGCTGCTTAATACGTGTTCACTGGAAAGGGTGCAGAAACTCAAAGATCTGACTAAAAGCCGTCACTCGCATTCTGCACCATAAGCATAAAAACTCACATCAGAGTCACTGAAAGCACCATGTCATACAAGGAACACAAAATCTGCTGCTTAATATGTGTTGACTGGAAAGGGTGCAGAAACTCAAAGATCTGACTAAAAGCCGTCACTTGCATTCTGCACCATAAGCATAAAAACTCACATCACAGTCACTGAAAGCACCATGTCATACAAGGAACACAAAATCTGCTGCTTAATATGTGTTCACTGGAAAGGGTGCAGAAACTCAAAGATCTGACTAAAAACCGTCACTTGCATTCTGCACCATAAGCATAAAAACTCACATCACAGTCACTGAAAGCACCATGTCATACAAGGAACACAAAATCTGCTGCTTAATATGTGTTCACTGGAAAGGGTGCAGAAACTCAAAGATCTGACTAAAAGCCGTCACTCGCATTCTGCACCATAAGCATAAAAACTCACATCACAGTCACTGAAAGCACCATGTCATTCAAGGAACACAAAATCTGCTGCTTAATATGTGTTCACTGGAAAGGGTGCAGAAACTCAAAGATCTGACTAAAAGCCGTCACTCGCATTCTGCACCATAAGCATAAAAACTCACATCACAGTCATTGAAAGCACCATGTCATTCAAGGAACACAAAATCTGCTGCTTAATATGTGTTCACTGGAAAGGGTGCAGAAACTCAAAGATCTGACAAAAAGCCGTCACTCGCATTCTGCACCATAAGCAATAAAATCACACATCATAATTGTTGAATCTCTAGAAAGCTATGGCCACTGTCATATTTGAAAGCACCATGTTATTCAAGTAACACAAAATCTGCTGCTTAATATGTGTTGACTGGAATTAGGGTGCAGAAACTCAAAGATCTGACTAAAAGCCGTCACTGGTATTCTGGACCATAAGTGAAAATCTCACATGATCAGCACCTGGTCCTGCCTGGTGGCCTCTGGCAACCTGCCTTTGTTTTGGTGACGGTGAAATAATTACTGTTTTTCGAGTATAGGCTCTCCAAGAAGATACCCCTTATATGAGAAAGTGATGAGTGAGTACAAGAGAAACGCAACTCGCTTTTCTAGGTAAATTTTGTGTACGCTTGAGCGTTTTCTGCTTACCAGATGCATATGAATAACCTTATTGATGGTAGAGCTTATACTGAGAGAAAATCGATGTCAGCTTAAATTAGCTTAAATAAATCGCTCTGTAGGTTTTTTTTTCTGGAAGTATTAAACATGCATCGCTATTTATACATTAACGATAAATAGAACTACGTAAAAATTACCTTTTGATTCCAAAATTACAAGCCCACCCGCTTTCAACAACGTTTAACTGTGATTTTCCCGCCGATCTCCCGCCAGTGACGCCAGTTTGAGCCATTGTGTTACTGGTCAGCGACAAAAGATCAGAGCGAGGTAGGTACGTGGTGTAAGCATCATATAGTGGTTCCCCGTAAGTTACTAGAAGCAGTCTACATAATCCTACATAGCCCTACATAGCCATACACAGCCCTACATAACCATACACAGCCATACATAGCCATACACAGCCATACACAGCCCTACACAGCCCTACATAACCCTACATAGCCCTACATAGCCCTACATAGCCCTACATAGCCCTACATAACCATACATAGCCCTACACAGCCCTACATAGCCCTACATAGCCCTACATAACCATACATAGCCCTACACAGCCCTACACAGCCCTACATAGCCCTACATAACCATACATAGCCATACACAGCCCTACATAGCCCTACATAGCCATACACAGCCATACATAGCCCTACATAGCCCTACATAGCCCTACATAGCCCTACATAACCATACATAGCCCTACATAGCCCTACATAGCCCTACATAGCCCTACATAGCCCTACATAGCCCTACATAGCCCTACACAGCCCTACACAGCCCTACATAGCCCTACATAGCCCTACATAACCATACATAGCCCTACACAGCCCTACATAGCCCTACATAGCCCTACATAACCATACATAGCCCTACACAGCCTTACACAACCCTACATAGCCCTACATAACCATACATAGCCCTACACAGCCCTACATAGCCCTACATAGCCCTACATAGCCCTACACAGCCCTACACAGCCATACATAGCCATACACAGCCATACACAGCCCTACATAACCATACATAGCCATACATAGCCATACATAGCCCTACATAGCCCTACATAGCCCTACATAGCCCTACATAGCCCTACATAGCCCTACACAGCCCTACATAGCCATACACAGCCATACATAGCCCTACATAACCATACATAGCACTACATAGCCATACATAGCCATACATAGCCATACATAGCCCTACATAGCCCTACATAGCCCCACATAGCCCCACATAGCCTACATACATAGCCCTTACATAGCTATACATTTACATAGCCCTACACAGCCATACATAGCCATACACAGCCATACACAGCCCTACATAACCATACACCATACATACATAGCCATACATAACCATACATAGCCATACATAGCCATACACAGCCATACATACACAGCCTACATAACCATACATAGCCTACATAGCCTACATAGCCCTACATAGCCGCAGCCCTACATAGCCCTACATGGCCCTACACAGCCTACATAGCCTACACTTAACCATACATAGCGCTCACAGCCCTACATGGCCCCTATGGCCCTACATAACCATACATGGCAGCCCTACACAGCCATACATAGCCATACAGCCATACACAGCCCTACGCAGCCCTACATAGCCATACACTTGCCCTACGCCGCCATACACGGCCCTACGCAGCCCTGGCCATACACAGCCATGCACAGCCATACACAGCCTACACGTATATGCGCTGCCATGCGCGCTATATTGGGCTATGTAAGGAGCTGTGTAGGGGTATGTAAGGGCTGTGTGAGGCTTCTAGGGCATGGCTACGTATGGCTATGTAGGGCTATGTTGGGCTATGTAGGGCTATGTATGGGTATGTAGGGCTGTGTAGGGCTATGTAGGGCTATGTAGGGCTATGTAGGGCTATGTAGGGCTATGTAGGGCTATGTATGGCTATGTATGGCTATGTAGGGCTATGTATGGCTATGTATGGCTATGTAGGGCTATGTAGGGCTATGTATGGCTATGTAGGGCTATGTAGGGCTGTGTATGGTTATGTAGGGCTATGTATGGCTATGTAGGGCTATGTATGGCTGTGTAGGGCTGTGTATGGCTGTGTAGGGCTGTGTATGGCTGTGTATGGCTGTGTAGGGCTATGTAGGGCTATATATGGTTATGTAGGGCTATGTAGGGCTATGTAGGGCTGTTTAGGGCTATGTAGGGCTATGTAGTGCTATGTAGGGCTATGTAATGCTAGTGAGAGCAATGTATGCCATATATTAGCTAACGGGGAACCACTATATGATGCTTACACCACGTACCTACCCAGAGCGAGGCGCTGGCGCAACAGGGGACCAAATATAAAAATATTCGAAAAATAGCGGGCAAATCCTCTAAACTCCTTCGTCTTCAACTGTTGAGAGTTCGTTTGTCGGTTTTAAATGGCTAGATCGTTAGCGCTTACGGCTTGCATCAATACTTTTTTTTCTCGGAATTTATAATTGTTATTGTACAGCGAGAAAGCTTGTAGATCTTCGGAATTTTTTATTGTTATTGTGCAGCTAGAAATCGGTTCGCTATGGAGGGTCGATCGGCTGAAGATTGTGTTATGCTACTAGAGGAACTAATCCAAAGTAACCGAAAACTCGCCGCAGAAAATGAGAAGCTGCGGTGAGAACACGAGACAGCTAGAAGAAATCAAACACAAGTCCAGCAAAGGATTGAGCAAAGGTTAAATGAGCGAGAAGCTCCTGGTGAAAGACATCGCTCCAGACGCAGGGCTGCCGCTCATACAATTGCCTTTCCTGTGGCATGCAGGGTAAGTATCAAAAGAAACGTGCATTACATGAAAATTATACATTACAAAATTGAAATGACTGAAGTAGATGGACATGCAGAATGAGGCGTAAGAATTGGTTTGAATGGTTTTGGCGCGCAAATCTTGCATAAATTACTATCGTTCGGTCAGATACACGACACTCGTGACACTTTAGGCTGAATAGGTCACTTTTATTTCATTTTACTTATTTCTTTGTTTGAGAAAAAAACCTGCACGGTTTTAATACACAAGGAAGAAATTTGTGTAACAAGATTAAGGAAGATTTCATTTGTATTTTCTCCCTCGGCCGCCACAAAAAATGTATGCATGTAATAAATTACTGTACGATTACATGGGCATATGAGGTGGTGACAATAACTGACAATAAGCGTGGAACGTCATTTTTTTTTTTGCATTGCGGGAGTTAATTTTTTCAAGCCACCTGTTTCTTGAGTGAGACATAAATGACATCAAAACGAAACCAAAGCAGACATCTGAATTTTTAATGCTAAATTCTGGCTCCTGTCCCCGAGAGTCATAACCTGGGATGTCTTTTGACCAGCATGTTATTGTCAAACTGAGAAAGGGATGTGATTTCTTTCATTTATAGAGAACACTAAGGCAAATATACAAGGTCCTTTCTAAAAAGGAAGACTTTCACGGCTTCTACCTTGATGAAGAGTAAGTATAATAAACATCTATCAAATTTTAATTTAACTACCAAACAGGTCTTAGCTTCACTTAAAAAACCAAGTAAGTTCTAATTTGAAGAGAAAGTAAATTACTGCACATACATCAATGGTAGGCCACACCTGGAGGGAATCTACGCAGATTTGGAACAGGTCAATTACACGTAGTATAAAATAAAAGCCAACTGAAATAGTAATGACAGGAGGATTTATTAGTACCGGTACCTCAGGATGTTTCTTTGGAAGCCACTACAGAACTTGGAAGGGTCAACAGTGAACACCTCCACCTCATGAATGACAATAGTACCCATTGTATTATGCCTTCCAACCCAATTTAGCTCTAGTTTTTCACCTGCCTTTTTTGTAGATTAACCCTTTAACCCCAAAAATCAACTTACATATTCTTTACACTGTTCTCTGTTCATTGGTGATCATTTTAGTTTACTCTGTTTGATTTGTCTGTGATACTGTAAGGAGAAATTTGATGCTGGTCGCTGCTAGGGGTTAAAGGGTTAAAAAGAATTTCCTTCAGAAGTTCAAAATGCCAGTGTCATTGAACATTGATGCCAATAATATGTACCTGATACCTGCCAAAGAGACAATATGTATCAAAGATCAAGAAAGTGACTTTGCTTTGGTGATATCTTTTTAGAGTAAGCTCTGACAACAACGCTACTATCTTCCAAAGAGTAATGGCCCAAGTGTTACACCAACATGGAGGAGAGGAAAGGTGTCCATAGACAAGGGCCGTGATGGAAGGTACACTGTCATTCACATAAGGCAATTCACAGTCCAGCCTTTATAATTGCTGTGGTAACCCTTTGGGAAGGGGCAAAATGACGGGTTAGTTTGACCCATTTAATACAGGTTCAAAACGCTTTAAGGGACATTAACAAAAACACTACAAAGATACAGTAGTGAGTGAGAGTAGCGAGGGATTAATCCTTACCTCAAGGAGTTTTCCATTCCTCCAGATGAAGAGAGAAAAAAAGTCAACAATCAAACAGTTCATTACAAGGAATGCACAATTTCATTTAGTGCAGCGGTATGCTAATTGTTTTAAGAAGTGACCATTTAAACAGCCTGAAAGTGGGACTGCTTAATGTAAATTTACCTGTATTCATATGTATAATAGTCACACATCATTAAAGTCGGACAAATTTAGGCCATCTCCTGTTTATTTTAATTTTGGAACAGATCACGTGATATAATATAAATATAACATCAATTAAGATTTTAACCATCCAGTGGTAGCTTCATATCATTTGTAAAACATTGACAGGTTGGCCGCAGTGTTTATAAGTGATAAATTACCTTTGTCCTTAAGCAAAGAAGAAAATCTTAATTGTTTTATTTGTTGGGCACCCTGAATTTTATAAGTTAGAGTAATTGGTTCCCCTACAATACATCATTTCCTAGAATACAGTCCCCTGTACTGATGTAAGCCTGTGCTAATGCTAGACAGCTTACTTTACCATTACAACAGCTGCTCTACAAAGATATTTTCAGTCATTAAATGAGACTAGAAGACTGAAAAATTCTGAAAAATATGAAGATCATAAAAGGAGGACACGCATGTTGCATGATTTCTTGGAGTAACCTGATGTAAACCTTGGATGCTTAGTTGGTTTAAGTGGCTTGTTATCTCTGAAAAGGCAGTAAATAACATATCTACTGACCATATCTTTTCATTCAAAAAACAACAATTTATTATAAGATTTAATTTTTGTGATGTACAGAATAATAAGAGAGATTAGTCTGGATATCGTTTAAGTCTCATCTAATTATACTCTTTTGTTACATATCCAATGGTGGAATCAGTTGGATTGTATTGTAATGAGTTCTGGCCCACCACCTACTCTTATTCTGTTTCTTTCTTTTAGAAGTTAACAAGGAGGACAGCTGCCTTTGAAATGGTGAAATGGGGCGACAACCATGAGAATGGAAGAAGAGGTCCTGGTGATGGAGACAATGAGCAGCGAGGATAGCTGTTATAAAGCTGACGAAGATGGCAAGGAGGCACTAACCAGTTATAAGATCAAAAAGCTCCCTTGGGAGAGCACAGCTCTGCGAAAAATCAAAAAGCAGCTTGATAAAAAGTATAACAAGAGGCTAAGAGGGCACGTGACAGGATTGTGCCTAGAACTGTAAGGAGCCGTCAGAACGTGACCCTCCTGAAATTCGTGAATGGTCCCTTAATGCTCAAGCATCAGATCTTGATTCTTCAACCACTTCATCTGTGTGATTGCAGGACTATCTTCATAAGTTGACAATGAACAGTGTTGTGAATTTATTTTATAAATTAACGATCATCAAACCTATTTGATAAAGATGTACTTTTAACTTTTTGAAGTTGTGGTCCTTGGTCTATTTCACCACAAAGTGGTTTTTCCATTAAAGTAGGCAGTGAATAATTTCGAAATAAAAATTAGACATTATTGACAATAAACTGATTTTAAAGTAGATTTTGTTTGTTTCACTCACTGTATTTATTTATTTCTTTAAGAGGAACCATGCAGTCATGGATTCCAGTGTTCAACTTATGATATTTTTCTCCGACAAGCTGAGATACCCCAGTTTTAATCCCTTTATCTTATTCTCTTCTTTGGGGCTTTTAATGAACATTAAAATAGATCGAATTGAAGGCACATTAAAGATGACAAACGCGGGGTATTATGAAACATTAAAATGGAATTAAAGGCAAATTAAAGATGACCTGGTGCCTTTATCAAACATTAAAATAGAATTAAAGACAAATTAAAGATGACTTGGGGCTTTTATAAAACATTAAAATAGAATTAAAGACAAATTAAAGATGACAAGAGTCTTTAATGCTACATTAAAGTAGAATTAAAGGCAAAGCAAAGATATACCACCAAGCATTTTTGAAAAATTAAAGCTATACTAAAGTTGACACAAAAGATTAATTAAATGTTACTTTAGAACGCTTTAGGAGCAGTTCCTAAAGTTTATGAAATGAACCTTTCAGTTACCTTTCTTCTTAACTTAAAGCGGTTATGAAATGGTTCAATTTTCACCTTAAAGTCTATGAAAAGTGTATTTCATGTCTTTAGTAAATAAATTAAAGATAGTTTAAATACTTCTTTTGTGTATCTTTAGGTAAGCTTTAAAACAAATTAATTCTATTATTTCTTCCTGTGAGAAACATGGAAATGTGAGGTAATATACAGTCATCAATTACCACTCACCGGTTTTATTCCAAGAGTATTTTGCTCTAACTTGTAAAAGTCTTAGCTTTTTTGGCAAACCGGATTAACAAAAAACTCAACTCACTCCGCCACTTAGCAATTTAAAACAATTAAAAATCATCCAAAGACCGATTAAAAGCCTTTATCTGACGCAAGGCATTAAGTTAGTGGTCCCAAGAAGCATTTCAACAAGTCCAAATTTAAAATGACGCAGATTTTAGAACAATTTTATTCAGTATAATCTGACCCCG
Source organism: Porites lobata (assembly GCA_942486035.1). Classification (NCBI taxonomy): domain Eukaryota; kingdom Metazoa; phylum Cnidaria; class Anthozoa; order Scleractinia; family Poritidae; genus Porites; species Porites lobata. The sequence continues at coordinate 331,673 of CALNXK010000211.1, read as the reverse complement.
TGAAGTTTCAAACTGGTGCATTTCAGCCTAGAAATTTTTTAGGTAAGTGAAATGCAGCCAAAAAGTTCCTGATTACGGCTTACAACTTAAATAGTTAGCAAAGCACTACCTTTTTCGCGGTTCGATAAATGTCAGGATTTCGCATGGAATAGACAATAAGCTGATTGAAACATAGTACACACATCTTACCACCTTCCTATCAGCGAAAGCCGCCTTCGGTTCAAACAAGAGAGCCCGCTTAGACCTACAATAGATACAATTCATGTCGAAGATTGGTTTTCCAAGGCACAATCAGCTAAGGTAAACACTGACGGAACGTCTTTATGGCTTGCACAGAATATGACTGTTCTTAGATAGTTTATGAAGACTTTATTATGGAGGACTGTCTGGGTAGATAAGCTGACTTTCAACATTTATAGAACTTTAAGTAACCATTTTGGCTTGCAAACTTTATCACGATTGCGCAATGTTGTGTGTTGTCATCACATTTAGCGCTCCTGTTTACAGTGTGTGTGCCAATGTCGCCGGATTCTCTTGTTATACACTTGCTGTTTGTCGTTTCAGTTCTTGCGTCTGTAACACTATACATAATATTAACCACCTGGCCGATTAAACAGATTCGCCAAGAAACAGGTATTTTTGCCCTTATTTTCAGCCTTTTATATGGTAAGGTTTATTTTTTCTCTTCTCTTTCTTTTAATGGCTATAGAATCACCGTTTATTCAACTTCGATCAAACTTATTCTGCAAAGAACAAAAATTTTAATCAAAACTGGTTAAGATATTTGCTCAAAAATGCATTTGTTTGTTTATATGTAGAGTCTTTTGTAGGGGCATCAGAGTGTTTCTCACATTAGGCTTTCTGAAATCATGCGAATCAGAGCAGACTCTTCCCGGGCAATTGTTTTCTTTTCTTCTTGTTTTTGCAGTTCAATCATAAAATACTAAAACCAAAAATGGTTAGGACAGACTCATACTTATACTCGTACTGTAGTTATAAAGTATTCGAAAACCTGGAGCTTGCTAGGCCAGCTTAAGAAGCTAATGCGTCTAGTTTTAAAGGAAGAATTCAAGGAGATACGTTAAGTTATAAAATACCTGAAAAACAGCTTTTTGAGTTATGTTCCTGATTATACTTTTTCCCGTTGGCTGTTGAATTTGGAACAGAAGGGAAATTTGTTCATAAAGCGAAAGTGAAAAGTTCTGCAGCTGCTGCTCTCAATTGCAATTATAATTAACATGTGGAAAAGACGTGGCAAACATTAAGTTGTTTTGATAAAAACAGTTTTTCGTAGACCCTACCGCAGTTTTTCAATCGCCTTAAAAGTGATGTTATCCTTGTCCCATCGCCACAAACTTTTCGCCAGTAATTAACTATGAATTGAAGTTTGTCAAAATGCAGTTTTTTTTTAAATCGATATCACTATGAGCTACTATGAAAACAATAAACAAAAAACTTTGAAATCAATTGAATACGAATTTCGCGCGATCTAGACCTGCTACTGAAAATCCGACAGAAGGAACTTAAAGAGTGGTATTTAGCAAATAACCTCCCTGAGAACTGAAAAATTCTGTATTTTTAAATTCAAATAAAACGTTAATATATTTCAAACCTCATATTTTCAATAGCCGTGATAAATTATTTTAAAAAAAAAGTTGTACATATATAACTCAAATTAATCTTAATTGGCGTCAGAAGGCTGTTTAATATCATATTTCGATGCATGGAAATTTTGGTTTATTTCTTTTCTTGCAATAATGAAAACTAACTTGTTTTCTCACCACCTCTCTAAGTGAAACTTAATTCTAAATGTTGGCTTTTAGCGCTTTTCTGTATATCTCTAAAACGGCTCGACAGAATTCTTTTAAAACCTCATCACGCAATCTCCATGATGTATATATTAATGTCTGAAACTTCCATTCTGATTGATTCACTGCAAAATCTTGAAATTTCAAGATGAATCTAGCCTACGAACCAACGAAAAATCCGCGTTCACGGTTTTGACGTTATGCTAATTTTCCAAATTAATGCTCACCATACATACCTCCAAGATATGAAAATTTTTGTATGACTTTTATTGCATATTTTGAACGTAAAACATTGACAATTCTCACATTGAAATGTACTAGCCATAAAAGTATGTATGATGGGCATATTAATGTGGAAAAATAAGCATAACGTCAAAACAGTGAAAGCGGATTTTTTGTTGGTTCGTAGGCTAGATTGGTCTTGAAATTTCAAGGTGTTGCAGTGAATCAATCAGAATGAAAGTTTCAGACATTAATATATACATCATGGAGATTGTGTTATGAGGTTTAAAAAGAATTCTGTCGAGCCGTTTTAGAGATATACAGAAAAGCGCTCAAAGCCAAAATTTAGAATTAAGTTGCACTTAGACAAGCGGTGAGAAAACAGGTTAGTTTTCAGGATCGCAAGAAACGACATGCACCAAAACTTCCAGGAATCGAAATATGATATTAAGCAGTCTTTTGACTCTACTTAACATTAATTTGAGTTATTTAGAACTTTTCGTTTTAAATAATTTATCACGGCCATTGAAAATGTAAGGTTTGAAATATATTAACGTTTTATTTGAATTTAAACATACAGAATTTTTCAGTTCTTTAGGAAGTTATTTGCTAAACACCACACTTTAAGTTCCTGTATCGAAACACCTTAAATCTGAAAACTGGGCAACGTAGTATTTTCTATCTAGTCAGTAGTCAAGCTTTCGTTTTTTTTTGGACGAAAAATATTTTTAACAATTGTTAATTGGCACTAATGTTATGCCACACATTGTAAATACCAGATGTCAAAAGGAACCCTAAGATCCGATGATCGCGACGGTGGCGAATACGTCGCTTAAAAAGTGAATTTACGTTCTTTCAATCTTTATCGCGATTATTTGAACTCACTCTGTCGAATGTAGGGAACTATTATGGGGTTGAATTTCAAAGAACATGCAAGTTCAGAAAGGGTAAGAAAATTAGTTACTGCATAAAACATGATATTAGCCAAGCATTTTCAAATCGTAGACATAGAGTGATGGTAAAGAAAATAATGTACAAAAAGGGGGCTATACGTGCAAAGTTGTTGTTTTGCTCAATGTTAACCCTATTGTTTTTTGACGTTCTCGTTACTGTCGCCGTCGTCGAATCTTAAACGGTCCTCAATATTATAATAGTAAGACAGGAAAATGTGTGGAAGCACCCACTATATAAGTTATAGACTTTTATAGGGTAACTAGGCGATAACTTCTATCGACAGAAAACAAACAATTAAGAAAGTCGCATATCCGGTTAGGGACTTGGATTGTCAGAACCAGTGATATGCAGCGGCGGGGTTTGGGGTGGGGGTGTTCGAACCCTCGCATTTGATACAAGCTTTTAATTTGTCCGAGTGAATGAACTTCAGGGCTGTGACGATTTTTGTTCTATCTTTCTTTCCATTTTTTCCTTTTGTCATCTTTTCTCGTGCATGTCAGCAGTATTCGCATGAGAATTGAATACGACCTCTTCCATGACAGGTTAAAGGCTTCTGCCATTTGTTCCAGTTTTGAAGAGAGGAATTTCAAGCTGATGTGCATAGAATTTTCGTCTTCTTGGTCCTTTCAGTCTATAACATTTTTGCAGTCATACACGAATTACATCGACGAAAAAAATAAACCACAGCCGCGAACAGTTTGATGTTTAATCTTCTACTTCTGTATTAGCCCTCGAACGTACAAGAGGGGGAGGGATTTTTTTTAAATTTTTTCCCTAGGGGATAGAACATCAGCACCTGACGTTTTCATTAGCTGTTCGTTCACATCCCTCGCGCGCATTTTGAGACAAGTTCACTGATGGTCAGTTTCTATGGTTACGAGATATGACGCCATAAGTAGCAGGTGCTCAAGCCAGTTTTGAGTGAAAATACATGTTTCTTCAACTTCTTTCAACAATAAAAGTAATCTTGTGGCTAAAATCATGCAAAGTGCTTATTTGTGTCCTATTTTACAAGTCAAGCACAAGAAACTACCATTTATCGCGGTTTTAACCTGATTTCTATTTCTGGTAAAATCCAAGATGGCGACCATTGTTGCTGACTTCGCAGGCCTCCAGCAGCGCTACCACCCATAAAATATACCTCATCTTGTTAAGAGGATCAAAGGCTTTCCACTGAAGGCAAAATTGTTTTGAAATACTGCAACATATCAAAAACTCTTGGGAGGTGTTCATCCACCCCGCCCACCTGTGCCATGCACGGTGGGGGTATGAATTGGCGTGCACGTCCGAGGGTTAATACAAATCATGAACGTAATCTTTTAAATAATGTACATTTGCATTTGCTGCCAAAGTACAAAATATACCCTCTGAATAATGCTGTTTCTTGTCTGATGGAAAAAAGTTCGGAACAAAAGAATTTATTTGGCATAGATGCCACCATCTATAAATTAAAATCGTTGTTTTGGGGCTATTATTCGCGCCTAAAATCATAAATGTACAGAGAAGACCCAACTTGACGATTATGACATCATAAACCATATTATAAAAAACAATAGTCTGTATATAAAAGCAATAGACTTCCTTATTCTATTGGTTATCCGGCGAAATAATGTTGGGAGAATACCAGATCGTGTTCTCCCAGCATTCCGCTAAAGTTATTTCGCTAGTAAACCCAAAGAAATTGCTCCTGGGGGTAACGATTTATTAATCATTGATCAAAGAAATGTTTCTCTATGATTTTAACTTCTCCTCAGATCTGATGCTATAATGATAACACTCGCACTGTTCGTGTCACTCCTCTTGACGGTAACAAGGCGTTATTCTGGTAAGTATGTCCATTTGATTTATATCAATTTTTAATTTCACAATAAGTGAGACATTTCTTGCTAGCTTAGTGGTCTTCGAGAGCTCAGTATGGTCGATGTAATTTTTTTAAGAGCTTAGGAGAGGGAAAGAATGCGGAGCGCATCTAGACACCCACACCGTAATTTTTAGGGAGCTATTATAACTCCAAAAATGGAGTAAAAATTTTAGGTACAGGATAACCCCTTTTTGGGGTTATTTTTGCTCCTAATTTAACTGCGAATTTGGGGTCATTTTTACTCCTGAAAAAGACTTCTTTTACTCTCAGTCTGGAGTTAAAATAACTCCGAAATGGGGTTACTTTTACTCCTTACATGGGTTGTTTTTACTCTTTTTGCAGTTAATTTAACTCTGAAAGTGCAGTAAAAATTTTATGTACAGGATAACTCCTTTTTGGGGTTATTTTAACTCCTCAACTGATCTGGGGTCACTTTTACCCCTGAAAAAGAGTTTTTTAAACTCCTTTCTGGAGTTAAAATAACCTCCCCAAAAATAACTCCACTGTAAGGAGTTAAATTAGCCCCACTAGAGGAATTATTATAACTCCTTGAAAATTACTGTGCACGGCTGCCCACGGCAAGGCAAGTGTAATCACCGTCTGCCTTCAGCCACAGCTTATAACACTTTCAACGATCTTGACCAATCTCATCTAATAATTGCATTGTTCATTATCGTTAAGTCACAAGAGTCACAGTTGCCCAATTTGATCCTTTTAGGTTTGGAATGCCCAGAAACGTGGAGCGAATTTGAAGGCTTTTGCTACAAGGTTATGGATAGGCTCGGTTATCCGCGAAGCTTTGCTTGGTCAACAGCTTTAAGCGGGTGTTTTGGGCTTGGAGGAGACCTGGTAAGCATATCGAATGAAAAAGAAATCGACTTTGTCCATAACTTGACTTTCAAGGACGCAAACCCCACTTCTGTTTGGATTGGGTTGGTGTATCGGCATCAAACGGGTGGATATGTATGGAACAGTGGAGAATCGTTTAAAATTTCTGCTTCCGTCCAGTGGCTCAGCAATATGTCGAGAATTGTCAATGAAAATAAATGCGTCGAAATCTTGAAAAATGGTTGGAACCTCACCGAATGTTGCAAGGAAAATGAACATTTCATCTGCAAGAGACCGAAAGGTGAGTTTTTGCTGTGGGGAACTCGACACTGAAAATGATGGGGAAGCTTCGATCGGTAAAACTTTATCCTTTAAGGAGCTGTCTCATGTAAAGTAAGAAATGGCTCCACATAGCCTTTACGCCTTTAAATTTTAGGCAGGCTAAACTCCTCTCTGATATTTGGCTTTCCAATTTGTTTTCTCGTTTTGCTTCGCACTCAATTTTTCCTTAACTGTAACTGTGCCTGGGTAAAAGGAGCCTTTTTTGGTGGTTACACCGCACCTTTTGTCATATGACCAGCCACGCCCATTTTAGAATTGCCACACCCAGAAACATCTTAAAGATCTAAAGTTTTCTTGTATTGTATTAAGTTTAATACTAAATATAACAAATTGATCACCGGGAAATTTAAAATATTTTATTCCTTGATAAGAAGTTTATGTTCTCTGATTCTCGTCCGAGTCTCTCTAAAAAGAAAGCCCTTAAGTTTACAGCAAGGCCATGATTCTTATTGGATTCAAACTGTTTGCTCTGTAAATGTTTCACTTATGAGGTCCATTGGCCTGTTCTGCTGATTGGTTTCTCAATGGAGTATCTTGCTACAAGGAAAATAACAAAGATACCTGGCAAGGTGCACAACAAGGGTGTACTGCTTCCGGAGGTGATTTAGTGAAGGTTGATGATGATAATCAAAAACGATTTTTGATTCACTTCATGGAGCTCACCGGTTTGAAGAAAACGAACATAGAAGTAAGTATCAAATCATTAACTCTTTGAGCCTCATGATCACATGATCAGCATGAAATTGTCTATGTAATATTAATGCGTTATGAAACATAGTAGGCACAAGAATTAAGGACATGATCACCCGAGATGAATGTAACTGATTGTTAATATATTTACTCTTCCCACCACATCTGTAGGAAAAGTATAAGGACAGGAAATGGGCATGCGCATTTAACTTGAGATGTTTTTACGCAGTTGAGATAGCGCGCTTAAGGCTAAATCAAGCAAAACTAACAACGAGAGAACGACGGATTTAGCAACTGACAATTTCACGAACAACAAACGACTGTGACAATAGACGGATCCAAACACACCAATTACATTACGAGTCTTCAAAGCCAATAACATCACGGCTCAACTGACAGACGACCAATAACATCGCGACGTAATTGACCAATCACGTCAATAACCAGAGTTTAATACCATCAAAGGACGTGGTATAACTCACTTTGACACTGAAGATGACTACCGCACAGGTTGTCGAAACGTCAGTCACTGTCAACAACAACAGTCTAGTCCTATTCAGGACTACGTTCACCTGGAAGACCAAACTCAACGTACTTTTAAAACTTATCAACTTAGTTTGATTGAAGTGATCATAATTAAGTAACTGCATACTGTCATATTGGTAGTGGTGTTAGTTAGTAGGCGGGCAACTCCCGAAACAACATCAGCTTTAATATCAGTCTTAGTAAAGTCTTGGCCGAGCCAGCTATCATGAGGGAACAAAGGAAATAACTAAGTATATAGGCTAGGATTGATACGAAAAACTAGCGAATAACCAAGGCAATTAACAATTATTCTTTGAAATCGAGGTGAATAGTGGCAAAATATTTACCGAGCCGCGAAAGCGGCGAGGTAAATATTCCCAAAGCCACTATTCACCGAGATTGAGAAGAATAATTGTTTTAGTATATACACACGAAGTGATCTCAACAAAATCAGAAAGGAAACCATTCAAAAGTAGGATTTGATTGACAGATCAAATCACGCGTAAGTTTAAAAATAGATCTTTGCAGAATTTTCAAACATGGCAATTCACAAGTTTACTCATTTCGCAAACAACAGCGTAATGGCTTCAATGGAATCGCTAAAAGTTTGAACTGTTTCCTTAGGGAGCGGTCATTAACTATTGGGGGGGGAGGGTCGGTATTATTTCAAAGGTTAGAGCCCAAAAATGTTAGCCCCTCTCAGGTTAACAGCCCAAAAATCTTGGCCCCCTTTAAAATGTGAGCCCAAAAAATTGTAACCCTCCCCTGTGAAAAACTTTTGATTTTTTTACGAACGTTATTTTGAGACAATTATTTCACTGGAATAAGAAAAAAGTGTTACTATTTTAATACACTATTTACAAAACCCAATGGTTCACCAAGTAAAGGGAACCCGTACATTAAACAGCCCCGTTGTTACTCATTGAATTCCTGTTTTGTAGTCAATTTCAAGAGTGAACAAATTGTGCGTATTTAATAACGGATCAGCGAGAGCTGTCTCTATTCAAGAGAAGTCCGCAGCTCTTGCTCGACCCCTCCAGGTCCTGCAAGTTCGGCCATATTAATACATGTAATTAAAGATAGTTCCAGGGTTTTAATGTTTTATTTTATTTTTATTAAATATAGTTGGTTTTTATATTTAGACCAAAATGGGAGGTACGAAATGAAAAAAGCAGCAGATATCAGTACATACATGTAGTACTCACACGTTCACTGTGTTTACAGTTGTAATGTTTGTCCTTAATTTCTACTGATTTTTTCGCACTATGTAGCGATCATGGTCGATCAGGATATCAAAGGAGCGGAAATTTTACTCGAAGGCGAAATATTTTGACGAATATTGTTAGGTGAAATGGGCATTGTTTGAGAAAGACATTGATCCATGATTCATATCAAGAGTAACTGAGATTTCGCGAAGGTGCAGAGATCCAAAGACAACACGAAATCTCTGACAGCATACGTGCTAACCATGGCAAAGTTCCTCTAATAAAATGTTGCTCTTTTGATGTGTTTTTTTTTTTTTTTTTTTTTCCTCAGGAATGACTGTATTTGAAGCAAGAAGGCTTTTAGAAGTATACAAAGAGTCTCAGGAATCCACAGCGGAAATGACAAGTCACAAAAATGCGGCGAATAGACAAAATCAAGCAAGCGTGAACAAGGATAAAAACCTTGGCTGGATCCCAAATCCCCGGAATGACATGAGCAGATTTTATAACGAAGTGTACGAATCATTTTATTTGGAACGGGTTGGCTATTTTGGTGGAAACAAGAAGGCCTTTAAGAAAGCATTCCATGAAGAAGCGAGAAGGGAATACGACAATGAGAAGGCGGTAAAAAAAATTAGAGAGCAATTAGCGCAACTGAAATCTGTAAAGGATCCTTCTAAGGCTGGATTTCTTCTAAGAGAAAACCACATTCTCAAGCCGCATGATTCAACGACCATAACGCAGAACATGTTACACATAAAGAGGGTCGAAACTTCAATCGAAACTTTACAAAAAAACCTAAAGGAACACTTAGAAAGAACAATCCATTCATCAGGTAGAGTTTTAACAGGACATAAAACTGCACATGACTTTGATGAGCAAAAGCTAACCGAATTGCAGGGTTTTAGAAATGAATTACACACTTTAATAACTAGTCTAAGTCAGCTCCAAGAAACCTGCAAAGCAGCATTTAAGCACCCTTTTCTGCAATGAAAAGAAAATCAAGAAAAAGGAAACAAAATACCCAAAAGAGTGTGAAGCGGAAAAAGGCGAGGCATGTGGCCAGGACGACTGAGGTCCTCAAGAAGATTGCGCCTGATTGGTCGGAGGGTAAGATTTGTGAGAAGGAGGATTTGTGCGGAGACATCGTAAAAGAACTTGGAAAAAGAGAGCAGAAATGGGCGGTAGCTTTGATGTTTGATCAGTGCGAACTTTTGAATGACAGCGCGAAATCAGAGCTTAGAACAATGTTAGGGTTTTCTGAAAGTGAGAGTAGCTCTAATGCAAGTGACGGCGATGAAAGTAGCGACCAAGACAACCTAAGTAGCATCAATGACAGCAAAGACAGTGAAAGAAATAGCGATGACGGGGCCGATGATAGTGATGTAACTGAACAATGTCAGGAGGAGGATTCGGGAAGTGTCTTTACTGCAGTGGAAGCATACGACAGCAGCAGTGCAGAAGACATTGGCCCCTACTGGAACACAATGGAATGCACTCCTTACTATGAGCCCATTGAGTAGTCGTTTATACATCTTCACTGGACATTGGCAATATGTTTGATACCGTTACTGTTTAAGACTGATTGAGTTTTATAGCATACCAGAATTTGTTGATTTTTTAAAATAACAATAAATCAAGTGATGTTTATAAAATTGTTCTGGGTGTGAGCTTTTTCACTGTGCAATTAAGCTTTGAGTATACGATTCTATGAAGATTCTCTTGCCATGCTAAAGTCAATAGCACAAAACCCATTTGTGCACATCGCCCAAAGTTTTAATAAAAGGCGCCCAGAAATTGTAACCCTCCCCTATAAAACGTGGGCCCATAAAATTATGGCCCACCCCAAATGGGCGCCCAAAAAAACACAGCCCTCCCCCAAAATTTACCAGCCCTCCCCCCCCAATAGTTAATGACCGCTCCCTTACCTGAGAAAAAAAGTAGAGCTGTGTTGTTTTCTGTTGACTCGCCAAGTTTATAGCCAAAAGGGCATGTTGTGTCGTTCTTCGCATGAAGTGCTGACAAAAATGGCGGCTCGGTTGCTCGAGGTAAGAGGTCGTCTTCCTGTATCATTCTTTTTCCTGTTTACTTGAAATGTAGAATTTCTGCAAACATTTCCTTTTAAATTTGTTTGTCATAAATAAACTTCGATTTTTGAGCCAAAATTTTCTTCTTAGAAAACGCTGAGTTCACGAAACGGCTTCTTCTACGCGAATACACGGGAGTTGTAAACAATCCATCGAGCACAAAACTCCTGCTACAGTAAATTGAAAAACGCCGTATTGAATCCTTCCAAGTCTTTTCTTGCCTTAAAAAAAGTCAGCCCTAGGATTTTGTCGACTTTTAAAAGATCGTTCTCTAAAAAAAACGGGAAAAACACCGAGCTCACACATTATCCACTCGCTAGGAGGTGAATATTGTTGAATAGTCCGAGATAGCGAACCAATCAGATTGCTTAAATCACCAAGATCACTGAGTGTGTATATACTAATGACTATTATACTTTGCTAAAAGAAATCCAAGCATAAAAAATTGACCAATAATACAAAATTTGTGGAAGATGCTATGTTTAAAATGATTAACAACATATCAAGCGTAAATCACGAAACAGAAATGTAAAATGATTGCTCATATAGTGTTCAATGGCGTGACGACAGAGAATTTGACGAAATTTTGCAGATTTTCTTTTAATAACGCACTTTAAACAAAAGAAATTTTCACATGATAGCTATTTAATTTCAAAAACTAGTAATTGTTACAATTTGGTCAAGTTGAGTTAAAAAATTAGGATTTCCTAATTGTAACATTCATGAGGAAATCTAGTGGTTTCATTTGCGGAAACCTAAAAAATGGAAAAAAATAGGCTTTTTGCAAAACATCCTTCTCGCCATGGTAACGATCAAAATCTTACGTCTAAAATGACAAATTTGTCGTCCTTAGTATAAATGTTATCTGTCCATACCAAATATGAGCCTTATACCATAACGAATCTTGAATGACACTCCCATCATCAAACTGTTTTCAACCACCTTGATTAATTGTGGCTTTTTTAGTAAATTGTTCCATTTAATGTTTTTTACTCTATCCCTTGTAATTCCTTTATACAGCAAGTGTGGATTGGCCGAAAAGGTGATTCAAAGTGTTGGCAAATGAAGACAGATACTGGAACGATAGAAGAGGGGCCGGACTGTAACGACCAAAAGAACTATATTTGTGAAATGCCAGCGTCAGTAACAAGTACGTTTTGTATCATCCACATCTAGAAGGTTACACTTAGCATGTTAGTGCACAAATAGGCTATGCTCAATATGAGAGCCCTGGACAACACTATTCTACTTAGCTAATTATTTATTCATACGGCAACAACCATATAAGACGTTGTATAAAAATTATTGCTTTTTCTCTAAAATTGGGCGAAATGTGCATTATGTTTTTCCTTTTAGACTTTCGTTTAGTATTTTCGGGTTAAAGTCTATCAAATTTTAGTGAATAGCTTCCAATATGATAAAAGCTCCGCTTCTAGGCTTGTCTATAAGCTATATTTTCACCCTTTTGCCCCCGACTTTGAGGTAAGTGACCTTGTCAGCGAGATACTCGATGGTTTTAAAAACTTCTATCTTTAATTCTGCATTTATCTTTAGGTACTGTTTGTTATGAGTACCCTAGCAGCAATTCATCTGTTCCCATTACAGTCAACTGTACATTTCCAGAAAACCTTTGTTTCAAATACGACAATACAACGGCAAGCGGCGAACAAATCACCATTCAAGGCTGTATATCCGCTGATCAATGCCAACAATTAGAAGATCAACATTTACACTGTTGTGAAGGACATCTGTGTAATAGTAGTAAGTATGATGGACACAAAAAAGTTTAAAAATTGTCAATTTATGCCCGCCTTGCAATGTTTCTCAGAAACAGGGAGAACTTAGATTCTTTAACGAAGATCCGTGAAGGAAGAAAAGCCATGTTTAGCGGCGAGGTAGATTTGAAGGCTTTTTTTGTAATTTTTCGTAAGTTAATGCACCTGTTTTATTCAGCGCACAGTCGCACGTTTCCTATGCCAATTTATTATAATGCAATACTTTTAGTTTCAGAAAATCCGACAAGCGCCATTTCTAAAGTCATCTACATCTCAGTTGGTGTCACCTCCACTTTTTTGCTGCTCTCCGTCGCTTTTTTCGTCTGGTGCTACAGAAGAAAGAAGTTAAAGACTATTGAAAGGTTTGTGTAGCTTTTAATTTGCTAATCACAATGTTCAGCGTAATTGTTTCTTCAGTTGAAGTGTATCAAAAACACATAGGCCAAATGTTACGTTCGGAGCATTTGATTTTAGCGCGATGTTATTGATTAGATTGCATCACGTGGCCACTTACACAGCGTCGTGCACCTGTCTTGATGACACTTACAAGGAATTAAGTCACTCATGTTGCAATTTCTATTTAAAATAATCAAGCATTTTGTTTCAGCCGAGGGGTTGAAAACCTGAAAGACAGTAAAAAAGAAGAGATGCTAAAGAATAATAGCTTGAAAATTAAATTAAAAATTGACGTGATTGATAAAAAAATATTATTGTGTTCGACGTTGGGAGAATGCAACCTAAACTCAACGCCCAAGAGCCTGAGCACGAACATTCAGCGGAAAGAAACTCAACTTTTGGTAGTCTGGGTAAATTACCGGAAACGGAAAGGGTGGGGGTGGTGGCTTTTTAAAAGTTTTCAGAAACGCATACCGTAAAATTCCGAAAATAAGCCCCTCCATGTATAAGCCCCCCAAACTCGTAACGCAAAGAACCCTTCGTTAAATCGCTCCCCCAAATACAAGCCCCCCGGGGGCTTCTACTTGGAAATTGCCCTCAAATACAAAATAAAACAAACCAAAAACGGTAAATTTCCTTCCAACTATAAGGCTAGCCCCATCGATTTTGAAACGCAAATTTCCCTCCATAGAAAAGCCCCTCCGAATATAATCCCCTTCAAAAATAATCCCCTCAAAAAAGGCCTTTGAAAAATATAAGCCCCGGGGCTTATTTTCGGAATTTTACGGTACGGAATTTAAAGGCATTTCCGATGCTCCCGTTCAATGCTTTGTTCCGCGGTTTCTCTACAGTGGGGGGGGACAGGGGGGTGACAACCTCCCGCTTCCCGTACCCTGTTCTCCCGCCTCCCGTACCTTTTTGTTCCTTTGTCTCCCGACTCCCGCCCTTTATTGTATTTTTCCCGTCATCATGTAAATTATAAAGATCAGAAGCCCGGGTTTAGTGTTAAAGCTGTAGGGTAATTTGCCAAAGATGAAAATTGTTACAAGTCAGTTTTCTTAGTTAAACTGAGTGTTCACTAATCTGGTTATCTAGGTTTGACCACCGCTTCTGACATCCCACTACAGCGACAATAGTCTCAGTCCACTGTGCAGCGTAATAGCTATTGCAGTCATCAAAGATGCATTCACATGCATTTAGGAATCCCGAAATTACGGGGATCATGCCAAAATGAAGTCGAAGGGCCAAACGTTACGGTAGAGTTCAGTACTCCTGTCTAGTTCCCAGCGTCTAATTGTACTAATTGCATATCCACCGCGGTTACGGTTTTCGTTATTTTTCGTAAGAAGTCGTAAGCTATAAAAACTGGCTTCAACGAGACAATAATTGCATGTTCGTTAACCGTTTGCATTTTAAAGCGTTCAGTTTAGTGCTGGTGGAGTATTATTGTTATCTGGTTATCAAATCTCAAACCTATTCATATTTGCTCGAGAAGTTGTATCTTTCATCAAACATCGGCGGCGAGGTTTAACGGTTATACATAGAGTTTTACATCGGAATGATGCATCTATGTCCGATTTTAACAAGAAGCATTTGAAGAAACGAATGCTCTGCTCTTATTGGTTTATTACAAGTTAAATAACAGGACAGGGAACAGGTTGCAATATGTGTAAAAAGTGCCCGTATTTTGCTACAGTAAACAAACTAGAAAAAGTCTTCCATGCGCCGATGAGGTCGCACTGATCTCCTCCTACTCCAAATGTTAGTTAGAGCAGTAAAGTCTGCCTCCTCTTCCTCCGAGTCGAGGGAACGTTTCTAAAATTACAGTGCAAAGTGCTAGGAAATGAAACCTACCGTGCAGTTCGTAATCTTTTGTTATTACTTTTTCTTTGTTATCTATGAAGTCCAACCGGACAGCGTCCCACGCTGTTTGACTTCCTATTCTAATAGGCAGTGCTTTGGCCTTATCCAAAACAAAAAATTGCGTTGTATATCTAACCACTCCGCACTCTCCAGCGCGATCAGTGAATTTGCATTCCCTGGACACAAGTTTGCACCACGCCGTAAAATCTTTAGTGTTTTGCAAACTACAATCGTACGGAGCGAGTTCCCAGGAAGGCCTTCCATGTACGGATTTTTCCACACCACACCGAAAAATACTTAGACCGATTAAAATGGTCTTTGACGACATTTTATGCACCTATCAATGTAATGCCGGTGGGGGAGGCAGGGCATAGGGTGGGGATTTGACTTTTTTCAAAAATTTGCAATCAAATTCCCTGCCCACGGGCAAATCATTCCAGTCAAATGCAACCAAATTTCCCCACCCCAGGCTGCACATTGCTGTCAGTCCCAAGGCAGAACCTAAGAAAGGCACAATAAAAATATCTCCAAATAAAACTCTGCAATCTTTTATAAACGTTGCTGCATCACCAAAGATACATGTTCCTGTTACAGCTGCAATTATACGTTTTAACCATAATCCGTGTCACACTGGGTAGAATACATAAACCTTTAGGAGAAAGTCCACATTTTGTAAGTCTAGATATACCGTTCTTAGTAAAGGGTACAAACAAAGTCAGATTTATCAGTGATTGTAGCGAACGAGCCATACACTAATCAACTGTACTTGCAAAAATCGGCTCGGTTTCTCTTTACTTCCGTTTACTTTGATACCACATTATATTAACTGGTTCAATTGATCAAAAACACCCTAAAACAAACGAAATTTGAAGACAAAACAGTGAAGTCCACTCAGCCTTCGCTTGCTCTCATTGGCCTCCATGACTTCCTAATCTTTTCAAACCGTATGACGCGTGCGTGAAGCGTAGAAGCGGGAAACACATGTTCGGTCTCAGTCTTTTTCGTGCGAGTCGGCAGTCAAATATCTCCACGTCGGGCTAAGAAAGATTCAAATATCCCCTCCCCCGGGAGAACAAGATCAGTCAAATGCCCTACCCCAGGGACAACAAAGACAATCAAATCCCCACCCTATGCCCTGCCCCCCCTTCGGCTTTACATTGATAGGTGCATTACCTGCGAGATAGGTCAAACAGACGAGACACTGACACGACTTACACAGTCGACACACGTGTACATGTGTCACGCCACCTCATTCATAACCGACTTGGAAAGGTTTCCAATTTCACCAGAAGTAATGCTCTTTTTTCAATCCCGAGTGCGAAATTACGTTTTTTGACTTTTCTCGCATTAAAATTTTGATTTAGGGCCTCGGAGAACGTTAAATGGAAGTCAAGAAACGTTGTTGAGTTCGTTTCTTTGACTGGATGATGAGCAGTAACAATTAACGAAAGCTTGCCTTTTGGAATTTCTCTCCCGCTTCCCGCCATCATAGAGATCCCGCTTCCCGCCCTTTCTTCTCCCGTCTCCCGTACCCCTCCCGCCCCCTGCTCTCCCGGGCTCCCGCCCCCCTGTCCCCCTCCACTCTACACGTTCTTATCTGTTCAAACAATCTTGTACAAGGCGAGAGTTTTAGCGATGGTGTGTTTTTTAGGTTGAAAATGTGGTGTTTGAACTGATAACAGCCAGGCTATCATTACGATTGCTCTCGAACGCTTTTTGATCAATAGCAACCTTAATCTGTCTTAATGATTCGTAGACGAAAATCCAGCTTTTATTATATATATATATATGTCTCCAGATCACCTGATTCACAGCTCTCTGATAAGTGGGAAATATTGCCTGAGCAAATAGAATTCGAGGAAGAGCTGGGGAGAGGAGCTTTTGGTGTTGTTTACAAAGCAACCTTTATTAAGACTGATGAAATGGAGGCGTTGGTCACTGAGACTTCAAAATGGCCTGTATCATCCAGGAAGCCGAAGGCACCACAGGTGGTGGCTGTCAAAGTTTTACATGGTAAGAAATATTTTAATCTACATAAGGGAGAGACAAAGCCATAAGCGCTTGAAATTATAATATATTTTCAGTTTTTTATATGCAGCAAAAAGGATTTTTTAAGTTCTCGTTTAGACCTTACTGAGGAAAAAAGAAAGACAAAAATCAAAATCAATTCTTTTATATTATTATTATTTTGGTTGCAGTTGGTATTGCTGTTGTTGTCGTTTATTCTTTTCATCATTGTTCTCCTTCTAAAACAACGGTTAAGGCCTGAGATAGGGTAAATAGGGTAGGGGTTCAAGGTAGCTCGCCGCACCCACCCTGACTGTTCCAGTAATCCCGTCTGAGGCTGTTATTAAAAAAGATGGGGTGGTAACGTGAATATTAAATTGAAATGCAATTACAAGTGTAAAATGTACCTGTCCTTTTGTGCATATGAGGTGAGAATGCGTGCAATAAAAAGGGTTGAATATTTGTCATGCAAATGAAAAATCTAGCACTGAATTAACAATTCAATGCTGTCACCACACGACTGGACGAAGACAGAATCATTTTATTCAGTTTTCTTTAGATGATCCATCTGAAACACAGAAAGAAGAGTTCACGTTTGAGATTGAACAGATGAAGATGTTAGGCTCACATAAGAATGTTGTATCTATGGTTGGATGCTGCACGCTTGAAGAGAAAATGTTCCTGGTTATAGAATACGTTCCGTGTGGTGACCTCTTGGCTTGGCTTCGCCGCAGAAGAAAAAAGGTAAGAAAGTCAAAAAAATCTCATTGCAGCGTGCTCTCGTGTTCTGAAAGTGTAGACCACCATTTTTTATGACTATATAGCTTCCAGTTCTATCGTGTATTGGGACTATTGCAGATTTACATCTGCGAAGATGCCAATTTTATACTTGTTATTGAAATTATAAGAATTTTTTTATAACTTTTGTTACAAAGAGAAAATACTTTCTCCCGAGATTACTCAGTGCATAAGCGAAGATGTTTTAACATTATCATATATCCGGCACTGGATTTTATCCAATGTGCTTGCACTCACTCTATAGGCAGCCAAGTCCAAGGAGCAAGAACGCATCCTCAACACCCATGAAACTCACTCCCCCGCAAGCTCTGCTAGTAATGTTACGATTATGAGTCACAGCATTTATTTGGCTGTGTTAGCCTACAGGGAAATTGCCTTGACTTTGAACTGCATTCTGGCTTGATAATCTATCAAAGTGACAAAATCTCCTCTACCTACCCCCCTACTTTTGACACAAAAAAGCCAGCCACCCACCCCCTATAAGGTCTGGGCCTAAGCTCGGTGATAAGCTCTCTGGATATTTTTGGCTTCCCTGGCTTGATGCCCGTGTTCAAGCGAAAACTTTGCGCGGACCTTTAAGCAAAGTCACACAGATGTATTGGTCTTTATTTGTTCCGAAACTGATAACGTTGCTTGCTGGACGTCTAGATCAACGAACTTAAAGCCTCCGAGACATCATATGCTGACAAAGAGGTTCTGAAAGATCAGGAAGAGACCAGAGATAAGGTACGCTTGTTAACAAACTGTACTGATTCAATATTTTATCCATTTTTGTTTGACCCTGACATTTTTTCTTTTCTTCAAAGTCCCCAAACCGTTTGCTGTTTGTTCTCTGTGTCTGGTTGACGGTTCAGTTGTACGTAATCAAAGACTTTATTAAAGGCGCTTTCCAAAAGTCAGAATTGGCCGTCCAGACCATAGCCGGCACCAGTCATTTTGACAATGAAAAATGCTTTTTTGCAAGAGCTTTTGTTGAAACACCATTTCCTTTGTGCCTGCTATTTGGGATCTGACTGATAGTTTTGATTAAAAGTGAAATTCTCTTTATGACTGGAAGGGTCTGGCCGGTCAGTTCTCACAAATGGAAAGCGTCCTAAGACGATATTAAGACACTGAAATTGTTTCCATGCTTCCCAAAATCACCAAAAAGTTATTATGTTTAATGCCCTGTGATAAAATTTTTTTTGATGTCTTTTTTATGGGGTGGTATAAGAGGGAAGGTGGAACACTCTCATAGGGTGGATTGAACGGTCTTTCCTTCATTCTAGGAAAAACAAGCAGGCAAACTTTTGAAGAAAACGGCAAAGGAAGAGCAGGCTCAGGTCACCATGGAAATGATCTCATTGCGCCAGAGTGGCGACCCAAAGGACATGGCGTCAGCCACTCACAGTCTCCCCGATGTAAGAATTTTAATAAACACACTCAAGCCACAAGCGGCCCTGTCTCCATCCTTGGAGGCCTAGGGGCAGTCAGGTGGTTCGGGAAAAAACGTTTGAGCCCCGGTTACCGACTCTCACCAGACCATTTTCAAACAATCCAGCGAGTGCTGACTCCCGATTGGGCACAAAAAAATGCTTTGTATTATTTTGCCCAATGGGCGAACAGGGGCTTCTATTTTCTTTTCGTGTGTTCGTACACGACGGCTATTATCTCGCCATACTTTCACCAAGGTTGGGCGTGCAAGGGGAATCTTGGCTTTTCCCACTTTGCCCCTACCAGAAACGTAGGAACTACTGATGATTTGAGAAGACGTTTCAGATGCTATCAGCAGGACCTAGACCATTCTGTCACAAGCAGGGTGCAAAGAAAGTCAGTTTTACAGCCTGCCATTCGGGCAAGCTGTAGCTAGTATGTACTAGCCCACAAGTCATTTTTCAACTAGCCCCCAAACCGTTTTTGATTAGCAAGACTGATTACCATCCTTCTGTAATTTGAATTTCCCCAAAAAACAGCACTTGCCCGTCGGGAAAAATCACTAGCCCGATGGCAAAATCCACTAGCCCCGGGCTATCGGACACGACGTTCTTTGCACGCTGCACAAGATATCGTAAATGATATATACGATGGCGTGATCGATAGGGATCGATGCAAGCTTGAATGCGTGTTGTAAGCTCAAGTTTATGTTTTTGGATAAGCATCTTTTAAGAGTGCATCCACGAAAGGACCAGGCAGGGGTGGCACAAGCCATCTAACCGATTTCGATGAAACTTGGCCAGTTTGAAGGGGTCCACCCAAAACTACTTCACTCTAAGTGTAAAGAAAGTTGGTCGAAACCGGGGAGAGTTGACCACCCCCCTTGTTTTTTTTTTTAAAAATGACCAAAAAACACCAAAAAATTGGTCAAAAGTATAAAGCTCTACTGCTAAAAGAATTCCACCAAATCTTTTCATATTTTCAGTGAATGTTATCCTACCCAAAGACAATTTATTGTAACTGTTTCGTTCTTCTACGACAAGTTCCTATGACACAAGTCATCTCAGCCAAGACCCGCCCTCTCACCCAATAGTGAAAATTGTTGAAATATCCAAAGTTTAGGCCAAAACATCTCCAATGCCGGAGCATGCTTCCAAAAACGGAGCATACCGTCTAGAAGGCGGGACTTCATACTAACATTATCTGCAAAAAAATCTTTGGGCACTCATTTAATTATTCCACAGGAAGACTGCAAACACGTCGTCCACCACAGGGTACCCGCGTCAATTTTTTCCATTATAACGCGCTACTTCGGTAATTATGGCACAGCAACAGACAAATAATGCCACAAAATGGTTGCACACCATACACTTTGATGAAATAGAATCATTTCTATCTAATCGCTAAAATAAAAAAAACTTGGCCCACCACAGGATACCCACGTCATTTTTTTTTCATCATAACTCGCTAATTCGGTAATAAAGACATAGCAACAGGTAGAAAATGCAGCAAAATGGTTACACACTATAAAATTTAATAAAATTGAACCATTTCAAAAGCTTTTGTTTGTCTTAAGCCATGAAAATGACAATCGACGACTTAATGATGACCTCTATTATATTGTATAAGTGAACTTCGTGACGGAGCTTTCTGATCACTAAGTCAAACACGAGAGTCACAGAACTCTATCAAAATGCTTACATTGTCTGTATTTGAACGTTAGAATGATCGTATAATGAAACTGACTTTTGTTCATCTAATAAAGGAATAATACATTTGCTTGAAACTTGCACGCCACATTGCATCTTGATGCAGAAAACTTTATTAGAAAGACCTCGCTATACTGAAAACAAAATCAACTGCGTGTTTTTGTGAGTTGTGCCCTAAAGAACTGTCCTTTGTAAGAACTATCAAAGACAAAAGTCAAAATAGATATAATCAAACAGACACACAAACAAACACTCTTATCGAAAGTAAAGTTACAGTTCTAGCTCCCTCCTGATTTGAAGCCGTGTTCTGATAAGGGGAGCTTCAGCCATATATGGGTCTTTCTCCTCATCTTCGCTTTCTCCTCCCTCGGGTACCGGTTCTGTTGGCGCTGGCCTCACCTCCTCTCTTCTATGAAGCCCCCCACTCCTGTTTAATGCGGCCATTCTTCTGAAATATCCGGAAATCTGGGTAGATGTCAGCCACTCGTCTTTGGTAAATACCTTCTTTCCGTCAGCGGTTCGCACGGACCTCATTCGTGCTGCTACATCCTCAGCCGCTGCTTTATTCCCGCTGTCCTCTCCTTGAAGGAAGACTTCACGCAAAAATTGGCGCACTTTAGTGGTGAAATGAACAGACTTCTTGGTCTTTTTTTAATGCCCAGCCCGCGTCAGCTGTTGGCAGCGGGTCTTCCGACTGGCTATGGGAAACTGAGGCGGATGAGCACGTAGCTACCAGAAATTGACTTGCAGGTCTCTGCCCACTTTTTCTTTATCACGTCGTACGTGGACTCTCTCTCTCTAACGCGAGAAGGTGTTTCCCGGCATCAAGGTGACGCTGAAGGCTGCTGTGACTTTGGTAAACTTTTATGCAACCCTCCTCTGGGCAGCCAAAGGACACACGCTCTTCTTCTTCGAGCTGAATCCGTTCTACGGCTATAGGGTCCGTTGGAGGAGCTGCGGGCTGCTGTTCTTGCATGCACGGAAGACACCAGTCAGTATGTCAGGACTATTGAATGCCTGGAGAACTTGTAAGTTTGTCGGGGGTACCGAGACGCGCTAGCGACGCCGCGGAAAAGACCTTTCCGGGTCGGACATTGTAGGCCCGCCACGAGATCATCTCTCCACTTTCAGTGAACACGAAGTTGTTCAAAGACTGTATGCCACTCAGCGAGTGCTTGGTCATGTTTTGGGACCTTTCGGCAACCTTGCACACCACTGAGTAGCACCCTTTGACGCCCCCATGCGAGTCAATAGCAGCTTTCATGTCACTTGCTGTCTTGACGTCATTGCCTTCATTAATGTAGCGCCTAATGTGGCCCTTCAAGGCGGCGGCTCGGCGGTCACATATGTCTTTCCCAGCTTGGGCTTCACTGAAGTCATAACGAGCTATGCGGACACCAACCCGCTGTCCAAGGCTTGGAAGACTGAGAAGAAGAAATGCGCAGTGATAACAGCCTGCGTTGTCAGATCTCAGGAAAGCTTCATTCAGTCTAGATTTCTCTCGCTTCATGGTGGTTAGTGAATCTTCGATGATGGAGGAAATGCTGAACCAGTTTTGATTGCATTCATCAAATAAGTGGATATATGTACGTGTCTGAAAATCATAATAGTAAGGCATTTTTTACCATGAATAGTGCGCCAAGGGACCTGGTCACAGTCAAGGGCTAATGGAGTATTAACCTGCGCATTTTGACTTGAAACAGAGATAACACCCGGGAAGGTCTGCTTTTTTCGAGAATGTTTATGGCCTTTTATTTGGATTAAAAATGTACTCCGTCCCATGCGCTTTTGCGCGCGCTTACCTGCGTCGCCAACGTTTTATCTTTATATAAGTGCCGAAAGCAATGAAATGTTGAAATTCACTATTAGGAATTTAAGCTTTAGCGTCTTTTCTCGGCCTGGCATTCTTATCAGTTATCCAATTTTGCAATCGGTTAGCGCAACAAAGACCGCGCTCACGAGAAACTAGTTTATAGTGGTCAGTGAGCGATAAAGACAGAAGAGATTGTTCCATCTTCTGCTTTAGTGATGGCCACCGAGAGATGCCAGGACTTCCCCTTCTTTCCAAACCAGTCGCGCTGCGTTTCGCGAAAGCTGGTGGGAACAAACTTCATCGCCCAGTCCATTATTAGCAGCACCTGTGATGGTTTCAGGCTATCATCAATTTCGCTCTTGGCCACATCCTGGTGAACTGAACGGAGAAAGTGCGACTTCCAATCTTCTATGCTCGGCGCAGCGCAGCTCAAATCATGCTGTAACTCCTCTCGTTTATCAGGACTAAAAAGGGAAAGAGTAGAGCTTGTCAACATCACGGCGGGATAGCGTCAGAAATTTTTCTTTGGAGCCGTTTTATCAAAAAATAATGATGACTCTCACTTTTTTCGTAAACTGCGTTTCATTTAAAACATATGTTCATTAGGTTTAGAACCACCCAAAGCAATTTAAAATTTCTAACTGAAACTCATATAAAGCGCCTTGGGGATTAGGTTGTTAGTTGACAATAAATGCTAAACTCCGCTTTTCTGTCACAAAGTTGTTTTACCTTAGATGTACTTCACCTGAATCCAACGCTAGTTGCAGATCTGAGACAGCATTCTTTAGGTCTTCGCACCGGTCACAGGTTATGGTATGCTGATGTTGGCACTGACCGTTGTACTCTTTCTCTGTCCTACTGAGGGCGAACACTCTGCAGTGATCTGCGCACGGGAATTCGCTGGCTGTGTGGATCTTGAAATCCGTCTTCAGATACTGCCGACCTGCTTTGAGTCGCATTAGAATGTTATCGGCCGTTGTGCTATCCAGTCCTGTGATAGAAAAAATACACACAATAATAAATACTGATACTCCGTCAGCTTATTAAAAGTTGTGACAACTCGTGCACCTACAGTAATAATGGAAGGTGTTTGTATCTCACCGGCTTGTTTGAGTTGATGAGTGATGTCTTCAAGAGTGGCGAGCGCCTGTACCCCATCTGTCTGAGTGCTATCCAGACCGGCTAACGATTTCTTTAGTGAAGCCCCACAAACCTGAAGAGAAACAAAATTCTTTGGCTTCAAACTAATTTCTAAATGCAAACCATTACTACTACTACACCACTACTACAACTGCAATTAACCCTGATCAAAATTCGTCCTTTACGAACGTTTTATAATTAACAATTATTCCACGAGGGCGCGTTGGATATGAGATGATAGATAGCCAACGAGGCGCGTAGCGACGAGTTGGCTATAATCATCTCATATCCAACAAGCTCGAGTGGAATAATTGTTTTATTAAAAACGCCCACAAAATCTCGTTGAATCTACCCGACCAGAACAAACCGGAAAAGACAAGAGACTTCCACTATTCACATGTCACACGTCTATCAAAACTGTCAGCGTGCGAACGGACTCGCCTGGACTGCATGAATGAAAAATCAAAACATTGTAGCGATGAACATTAGTTTTTTAAAAACTCATTGGGATTCTAGGATTTTACACAGCAGAACAGCCAAAAAAACCTGCAGATAATGTGAAGGAAAAGAATTTTTAAGTGACAGCCGTCGAAATTACTGTGAATTTGGATTTTCGGTGCAGTTATAAAAGTAAGAACAACGGAGAAAAACTATTACCTCGGTCGCTTGTTATGAAGTTGTTTGAAGCCACAAGCTGGTTTTGCTGAACGAGAAAAGAAGCTATACTGCCGCCTCGATTGCTCTAGTGAATGGCTGCATAGCCTGTATTTGTAGCTGGTTACTTGTGATTTATATTCTTGATGTCGGATAAACAAGCCGCAGTTATCTATCGGCGAGTGACTCGATCGGCGAATGGCTTCGCAATCATGAAGAAACAACACTTGTCTTCTTTCGTAGCTGGTCAAGGTACTTTAGTTCCATGTGTTTTCACGTGTTTTTCGACAAACTTTCAAACAAGCTCTTGTGGCTTTTTTGTTTGTTTTTGTCTTTTTTCTTTCGATGAAATTGTATTTCTAGCATTCTAAGAAATGAATTAAAACAATTTGCTTCGGGCGCCGTTCTATCCTTCGCGAAAAAAATCTCAGCTAGCTTCCAATTTTAAACTGACGCGTACACCGACCATATATGGAGAGCATGGTACAATAGCTCATATACCATAACGGCTAAGCCAATCAAAATGCTACAATTGCATTATCCAATGATTCAGTTTTTAATAATTGATTATATTGAAGAGCGCGGAGCGTCCGAGAGGCTCAAAATTGGACTCTACACAAAAGTTCGGGTACATGCGCACTAGGTGGCAGGATATAACTGTGCGCACCATGTTCGGGATCTCTAAGCTCTCTCCACTCTCCAGTTAAAGAGTTCTAGTGCCATATGCCACATCTTGAAGAACTGATGGACTGGACAAGAAGTCAAGAAAGCGGTCAACTTTCACAGCATCCAAACGGCATCTGGTGATCCTTGGTGGGTCAATGGGTTGCCCGGGCTTAGTTTGGAAAGCGTGCTTCCTTGCCTCGTCGATTCTCCATTTTGAGAGACCCGGAATCAAAGCCAATAGCTCGCTCTTCGAGTAGTCGTTCACGAAAAGCGACAGGATCTGCTGTCTCGTGTACCAATAGGCGGCTTCCTCATACAGAATCACCAGTCTGGCAACCAGCGTGTCTTCGACTATACCCTCGGCCGCTTGTAAACGAATCCAGGCGTTGCATGACTTGGTGGTAGAGCCAGGAGGTGTTGCCAGGGGCAATGGATTCAAGCACGCCTTCGATAGCCTGCTCCGCTTTTTTCCGGTAGTAGCGCTGGGTTCTGGATGACATAGTAAGAACGTCACATTGGCACTGTGACCTCACCGGGCTGACCCTGCCTTCAGTAGCCATTCTGAGGAAATTATTAAGGTAGTAAAGGCGCTGCTGTATTTGAGGGGTGGGCTGCCATTCTGCAGACGTCTCTGCTGCGCCAAGAGACTCCTGGGATCCAGATGACGTCCGCGACAAAGCGTCTGAATGGCGGTCGCTGGGGTCTGAGTCGCGATCGCTATGCTGGAAGAGAAAAAAGCTGTATTTAGTAAATATCTACTTATTCCATCAGTTTGGCATTATTACCGTATAGTCAGCGTGTACAAGTTTTACATTAAAGAATTCCTGTTGGCCGGTATGCTTTGCGCCCGTTGGCTTTGTTTATGAACGCTATACGAATCTGCTCAAACCTCTCTAAGATTAATAACAGGAGTAGAATGAGCTTTGAATAGTAATTGTTACGAGCAATTGATGATTATATTTTATTAAATTTCGCGCTATAGGCTTCAAATGAAGTTCGATAAATAAGAGTGAGCAACATTCGAAACCACGACCGCAAAGCATACTCGAAGACAGGCATTCTTTGAAAAGAGACAATTTTATGACTCAACCATATAGTGACTCAGTATAACAACCAATTTTAACGAATTCCGATTTTATTCAAAGTCTATGCAAATTAGTGTGAGAACCAACATTATGCCCAATACATCAAGCAACAACGACCCCTCTTCCTCCTTTCCTGATTTGTTCTAAAGATCAGTGGATTATGACAACAATTACAAAGCAAGTGACGCAAACATCCCGCCCCTTTGAAATCAGTAAACTCATTCACACACTGCCGAAGAAGAACTTACCTCACTAATGAAGATCTTCTTGGAATCTTACGTGAAGGGCAGGGGCAGCAGACAATTGTTCCGATTCTTCTGTAGCAGGCGGTAGTAACTGTGCTGGCTCTACTATTTCCTCTGCGGACTCCGTAGAACGTGAAGGTTCGTGAATCTGAGGCTCTGGGTGAGACGTGGACGCCAGTCCGGGATCTTGTACTTCGGAATCCGCGTCAGTAGAACCTACATTTCTTAGATGGTCACCACGGCATTGTCTACAAGCCCCTGCGTACAAGAATAAACCTAAAATGAGTTTTGGTAGCATTATGGTTTGTTAGTTTGTCGTAACAGGCTGAATAGAACAAACTGTTTGGAACTTTTCCCAAGCAATAAACGGCTTGCTTACATCCATTTAGGCATTCTAATATTTCTTAGAGGGAGGGATTTTACCAAGCTAGATTCTAAATAGGTTTTTGCCGCCATTCCTAGCCAAAAGAGGGCCCCAGTGGGCCCCGCCTTTAAAAAATCATATATCTGCGGAAACAGAAACCTCTTCTTCTGAAATTGGGGATGTAAATTTGACCCTGTTGGAAGTATTAGTGATTAGTGCTGTAGAAAATACTAGAAGGCCGCGCGATCTGGTAGGCCAGCGTAGGCCATCAGTAAAAGTATAATTAGCGGCAATTCCAGTGCGGATTTTAAACAAAAATCTGATAATTTTTCAGTGAGGCGCGTATTTTCACGTCCCGTTCTAGAACACTCATTCTTAATTGACGCCGGGCTCTATATTAAAAGGCCTGGCCCTGAGGTTTCGCCAAAAAAATATCTGTATAGTCACTGTAGCTTTTGAGAGAATTGCCCTATCCCCCGCCCCTCCTGCATGGGGAAAAATGACCGATTAGAAGCAGGAACCTATAACTATGGGCTACCGTTAGAACGTAACTAGCTAAGATACAAAAAGGAAAACAACGGAAGGGCAAATTGACCTGGTAAATTTAAAAATAGATTAAAACTCTTGTAGATCAAAATTCACCACACAATCTCTTATGTGTTTGTTTGTTTGTTATTCTTTTGCGAAATAAATATCATACCCTATAACTCATAATTAATTTCTTACAAGATCTTCCATCCTTCCCCCCACCCCCGCCAAAAAAAAGAAAGAAAAAAAAAACTCCTTTTCCACTTTTGTATATATTAATAAAACAATTGACTAAACTTGTGTATTAGTCAATCATTTGCCCCATGTAAGGGAATCCGGAGTCCGGAATCCTAGAAAATTTTGCTAGTGGAATCCGGAATCCCACTAATGATTGAAAAAGAACCCAAGTTCCACTGACAAATACTGGAATACAGTGATTGGAATCCTGTCTTGATTCCCTTACATGAGGCGAAATCATCAAGAAACCAAAGCATGTATAAGTACCGTATTTACCTTCAGTGATCACGCTTACCTGAGCCCACGGGAACCAAAACGTCCCACCTTTCCTTTATCTCTTTCGACATTTTCAAGTTCACCCCTCTGGATACTTTACCCTTACGGCGACCATGAAGCGGATGCTGGCATTTTCTTGAAGGACAATACTTTACTCCAAGTAAAACGCGATGCTTGGGGCAAACAACCATATCCTTACCCTCCTTGTCAAACAAACCGACACGAGCAAGTATCAGCTCTCTCTCAGAGGCTACACATGATTGTGTTGCTTGCAATTCTCTCAAATGCGCCTTTACATCACTGACGCAAGATTTCAAAGGAAAAAACTGTGTACGATCGGGGTATCTAGTTGATACGTCACACTCACTGGTACAGTGCACGGCAGAAGAGCACGAGAACTGCGACATAGTGTTTAACGAGAGACCTTTTCACCTCTACATCCTATACCTCTAACCGATCGGCGCATGTGAGGAATACTTTGAAATATCCATGCGCGTTCACGCTTTTTCCAATCAACGGTCTATTTATAAGAAAGCGTGTGAATCTCAACACTAGGCTGTTAGGTCTATTACATATCCTAAGCCCGAATTCAACATTTACGATCGCCAAACCTTTATACATGTAAAAACTCCGTTTTTAAAGAAGAAAACAAAACAACTCAATTCGTTCGCGTCAATTTGTATTTTTAAAGCGAACGTTTGTTCTGTTTGTAGTTATTATGGAAAATCGAATCAAGCTATCAAATTACAAAGATGTATGCGCTTGCCAGGAAGTAATTTCCAGGGACTAGAAAAAAAAGCGTTTGGCTGTAGACAGCCAAACGCTTTTCTCCTTTTTTTCTCCTTTTCAGGCGTATTAGGCAACCGACTTGAGTCGCAAGCAAATCAATTTATTTTCAGAAAAGGGAATTCTTTTGGATAACGTTTTCTGTATCAAGATGCAATGTGGCGTGCAAGTTTCAAGCAATTGTACTATTCCTTTACTAGACGAACAAAAGCAAATTTTATTATACAATCATTCTAAAGTTCAAATACAGACAATGTAAGCATTTTGATAGTGTTCTGTGACTCAGGTGTTTGACTTAGCGAAGAGTAAATTTCGTCACGAAGTTCACTTATACAATAATAGAGGTCATCATAAGGCCGTCGATTCTCATTTTCATGGCTTAGGACAAACTAAAGCTTTTGAATTGGTTCAATTTCTTTTTAGTTTATAGTGTGTAACCATTTTGAGGCATTTTCTGTCTGTTGCTACGTTATCATTACCGAATTAGCGCGCTATAATGAAAGGGGGAAAAAAAGATTGACGTGGGTACCCTGTGGTGGGCCCTTTTTTTATTTAGGCAACTAGATAGAAATGGTTCTATTTCATTAAAGTGTATGGCGTGTAATCATTTTGTGGCATTGTCTGTCCGTTGCTGTGCGATAATTACCGAATTAGCGAGTTATAATGAAAACAAAATTGACACTGGTACCCTGTGGTGGACGACGTGTTTGCAGTCTTCCTGTGGAATAATTAAATAAGTGCCCAAAGATTTTTTTTGCAGATATTGTTAGTATGAAGTCCCGTCTTCTAGACGGTATGCTCCGTTTTGTGAAGCATGCTCCGGCATTGGAGATATTTCGGCCTAAACTTTGGATATTTCAACAGTTTTCACTATTGGGTGAGAGGGGTTGGTGTTGGCTGAGATGACTTGTGTCATAGGAACTTGTGGTTGAAGAACGAAACAGTTGCAATAAATTGTCTTTGGGTAGGATAACATTCACTGAAAATATGAAAAGATTTGATGGAATTCTTTTAGCAGTAGAGCCTTATACTTTTGACCAATTTTTAGGTGTTTTTTGGTCATTTTTTAGAACAAAAACAAGGGGGGTGGTCAACTCCCCCCGGTTTCGACCAAATTTCTTTAAACTTAGAGTCAAGTAGTTTTGGGTAGACCCCTTCAAACTGGCCAAGTTTCATCGAAATCGGTTACATGGCTTGTGCCACCCCTGCCTGGTCGTATCGTGGATGCACTCTTAAATACCCTTTCATACGTTTCCAAAATTAGTTTTCGGGTAGACAGTTGCAGTTTCTTTGAATCCATGAACGGGCTTTATATCGAACTGAAACTTTCCTGACAGCGTGTATTTCTTTGGTGCAAGAGCCAAACAAGTATCATATTGGCGAGACAATAGCTGTCGTGTACGAACACACCAAAAGAACTCAGGAGATGGTGTTTATCGATTGGGCACAATAATACAAAGCATTCTTTGCACACAGTCAGCTTGACCGTTTGGAAATAGTTTAGTAAGTGTCGGCACCCAGGGGCTCTTCCGCCCTTGCATGAAAACTAATTTTTGCCGCGCCTTTTCTCCCGACCCGACTGACTGCCTCTGGCTCTCCGAGGATGCCTTGTCTCGCGATACGAAGGGTGTAACATGATATATTTCATTCGTAAGAGCATAGGGCGAAGCGAAAGGTGACGTTTCAGTGACTGAAGAGATATCACGTAACAAAAGACTATTGTTATTGAATTAGATATCGTGGTTTATAAAATTTCCATCTTATTTCAGTGGAACTTTAAATGAACAAATTCACCTCCTTTCTGTCCTCTGTTAGTCGAAATACACAGTTTACGCACAAGTACCCCGAAACTCATGGAAGATAATTATTGGTACATAAGATTTTATAGCATGATTTAAATTGGATTTTAAGCTGAGGGAACTAGCAAATAAAACAATAAGAAGAAAAAGGCATTAGTCTGCCTAAATTTGTGTGATATTTTAATTTTTAGTTACGGACAGAAGCTTCTAACAATCTAATGTTACAATTTTCTTACATATAATTATAAATTAATCGCCTTTTTTAAAAATCATTTAGCAAAGGTTCGCCTTTAATAGTGAGGCTATGGACGATGAACATTCTGCACACAAGGAACAAGTGAACATTGCACAGCAAAGCGACAAAGATGCCGTTCTTGAAGTGATTCCCTCAACTTCCGCTACAAATCAAGTAAGAAGTTTTATAATTATTTACCACTACAAGTAATGCGGGTATGGGTATGCGGATACTTGGTGTACTTGGTGCATTTGGTGCGTCAGGGTCATGAACCTCCCTACCCTGCAATGCATAGTTCCGGGTAGCCCTTGGGCAAGGAGTAACACCCGTTAGGCCTGTCAAGGTCACGAAACTGTTGCCTGGCAGTCATGGTTTTTTTTTTGCCACAGGCTAAGGGAGACAACCCCTACAGAAAACAAGCCCAGCGCTGGAAGGTCTGGCGCTCCTCCAGCATCGCTTGCTGGGATTTGTCTCTGTGAGCCCAGCAAAACATTGATTTGGACAGAAATTGATTATCTCTTCTATAGTATTGTGCTTCCTAACATAACCTACGGACTATCTGTTTATGGTGCCTCCGATGTCCGTAAGCAATTTTTAGACAGATGCTATAATTTAAACTTTATATCTACACAGTTAAGTATTAATTAGATCATTACTACAAAAACAAGATAAAGCGATTTTTCAAAAAGCTAAACAGCATGATAACCACCCTCTGAAGGTGTGTTTACCGCAAGAAAAGAACAATCTAACCGACAACCTTAGAGGTAAAAGCTTTCAAAGGCGCAAGATGAACACCGAACGTTATGAGAAGACATTTGTAAATAGATTAATTTTAATACAACCTTTTATGATAGTTTATGTCAGATATGTGTAACTAGTTTTTTGCATTTTTTTAATCTTTTTATTCTTTTGTAATTTAGATGAACTTTTAATCTTTTTATCCTGTAACTTTGGATATGTATTTTTATCTAATGAGCAATAAAGACATTTATTATTATTATTATTATTATTAAACGCTGCAAACTTCCCTACATTCTTGCTCGGTCCTCGCCGGGATAAACAAGGGCCGCGTCCACCAGTGGGCAACCATGTTGGAGTTGATAAGTCTGCTACTGGAAGACTCTTAA
Organism: Porites lobata; assembly: GCA_942486035.1. Taxonomy (NCBI): domain Eukaryota; kingdom Metazoa; phylum Cnidaria; class Anthozoa; order Scleractinia; family Poritidae; genus Porites; species Porites lobata. The sequence continues at coordinate 300,235 of CALNXK010000211.1, read as the reverse complement.
GATGCAAGATAAACACTCTGGTGTCAACTTTTAACATCCGTTCACTCAACTCCATTGAGATGATTGGAGAGCTTACCGCGTTGACAGAGGAGAAAGGAATATCTGTTGTTTGTCTCTAGGAACATCGAAAATTTCACGATACTGCGGACGTGCACTATACTGATGCCGGCAAAGGCTGGATCTTGGCCACTTCCTCGTGCTGGAGGAAGTCCGTGAACAGTTGCGTGGGAGGAGTGGGTATGCTACTAAGCCCCTCTGCTTACAACTCCCTCGAGGGCAATATTGTGGTAGTGAATAGCCGAATCATCGTGGCAAACTTAAGTGACAACCCTGCTACTACTATTATATGCTGCTCAGTCCAACGAACTGCTCGGGTGACAGCGATGCTCTAGACTTCTACAACACACTCTCTGAATTAATAAAGAAGCTACCTGGACATAACCTTTAGATCATATGAAGTAATATTTGAATGCACATATCAGTCCCCTAGACTTTAATGGGTTTAGCTTTGGAAGAAAGACGTTTATGTTGGATATGGCTACTGCATGTGAGCTTATAGTTTATAACACACGCTTCCAAAAGAGCTTTAAAAGTTGTGGACGTTCATGTACTCAAATGGTTGCAAAGCCAGACTTGATTATGTACTGGTAAACAGGAAATAGTGGAACAGTGTTTCAAAGACTGTCAGGCACATGACCCTCTCAGTACAGTATATTCAGACCATAAAATTGTCGTAACTAAACTACGCCTCAGTTTGCTAGCCAATGGGAAAACAACAACTGCCAAACGTACCAGTTTCGACTGGCATTGTTTTAGCACCAGTCATTCCGTAAGAGAGTCTTATACTGTGGAAGTTAAGAATCGCTTTGAGGCCCTGTACCAGCTTGAGGAAAAACACAGTGTGAACGATCTGTATACTACGATGATCAAGGCCCAAATGTATGCAGCTGAGAAGTGTATTCCTAAGAAGAAACGAGTGAAAAAACGAGTACCCTGGGAGAAAGAACTTGTCAAGGACAAAAGGAACGAGTTGAAGAAAGCCTATTTGAAAAATAAGCGTCTCCCCAACTCTGACAATGCGAACTACCTAAAACAGCGAAAGAGGAACTTCAAGCTGCATATGACAGCGAACAAGTGGAATATCTGGCCCAGAAATGCGCTGAGATTGAAACGCTGCAGTGCAGCATCAGGCAAAAAACAACATGGGATACTATTAATGAGATAACGGGAAGGACCCCGTCAGCTACAGGTGGTCTTATAAAGGCGAAACTGCTGAACTCTTAGGTCAACCTGAGGCCGAAGACAGGAACCCAGTAAGCAAATTGTACAGGATACTATTCCGATCAGCACTAATGCCTTCACTTTCAAAGAACTCAATACCAGCATGACACATTTGCCAAAAATAAGGCACCTGGTATAGATGAACTCCCAGCTGAGGTATAGAAAAGTGGCTTACTTAATGACCAGTTGCTAGACGTGTGTGATATGATGCTTGAAGGTAGCGGAAAATCTGAACTATGGTCCAAGAGCATTATAAACCCCGTACCCAAAAAGGGCGATCCCAGTGAACCTCATAACAAACGTGGTATTGCACTAATTCAAACAGCAGCTAAGATCTATAATAGAGTGCTTCGTAACAGGATCCGCCCCTACTTAGACCTCTTCTGCGCACAAATAAAAACTGGTTCCGACCAGGAAGATCAACAGTTGCTCAGATATTTACTCTTCGAACATTGGTAGAAGGCATATAGGCCAAGAATCTATAACAGCAGTTCTTACTGTTGTGGACTTCAAAAAGGCGTTTGACACGGTGAACAGAGACAAAATGTTTGAAATTCTGAAGGCTTACGGCATCGTAAATCAAATAGTCTTGGCTAGAGCGTCGATGTATTATAACACTGAAGCCATTGTTTGCTCTCCTGGTGGAGAAACAGATTTCTTTGCTTTCCATGCTGGAGTACTGCAGGGTGACACGTTAGCTCCATTCGTGTTCATCATAGCATTAGACTATGCAATGAGATCCGCAGTTGAAGGCTACGAAGACCTGGGATTTACACTGACTGGGAGAAGAAGTCATCGCTTTCCCGCAGTTATGATCACTGACAGAGACTTTGCTAACGATATCGCATTGATTTCAGATAACTTGGATAAAGCCCAATCACTGCTAGAGGGAGTTGAAACTGCTGCCACAGAAGTTGCTCTGCACATTAACACCGGCAAGACCGAACACATGGCCTGTAACCTCCGACACGGGGCGACCTTACTACCCTAGACAATTCAAAGCTAAGACAAGTGGACGATTTCAAGTACTTAGACTCTTGCATAGATCAAACGAAGAAAGACTTCCAGATCCGTAAAGGAAAAACTTGTGCCGCTAGCAACAAACTAACAGCGGTGTGGAAATCAACCTCAACAGAGATCTAAAGACACGTTTCTTTAGAGTTTTAGTTGAATCTGTTCTGTTGTACGGGTCAGAGAGTTTGACATTGACTACTACACTGGAAGAACAAATTGATGGCTGCTACACAAGGCTGCTACGTGCTGCTCTAAACATAAGCTGGAGATATCATATATCAAACGAGAAGCTCTACTGGGATCTGCCTCCAATTTCAGCAAGTCTCCAAATACGTCGACTGCACAGTTTAGTGCAGTGCCTGATCCAGACCTTGAAATAAGGGGGGAGCGGTTATCCAGACCCTTAGATAAGAGGGGCGGGGGGCGAGAGCTCGTAATAAAGAAGAAGAACGCAACATAATAGTCGCTGTAGGTCCTCTGTTACTATAGCGGTCATGCTATTTTCATCTTTGGTGTACTACTTCTGCGCATGCGCCTTCTTGAATTACGTCACAACCTGTCGTTTCAATGCTATTTTAGTTGTAGACTCGACACTGGCCGTGGCTTCCTGGGTAAACTTCGCACGGTGAAGCCACTAGGACTTTCTTTAACTGTCGTGGTTTAGTTCATCCCAGACATTTTGACAACAGACTGCTAAAGGGAGGATACGTGTTTGATAGCTGTAAACCTGCCACTTTTAAGCTAAACACAGAGAAACTTCATGATTGTCAATTACGTCTACTTGGTTAAACACCTGTTCTTGTCCTCACATTTAGCTCAAACATTTTGTCAGTGTTTTTTCTTTGAGAGTGATTAATAGTCATATTGTGCCGACCCTGACATCAAAGCAACCCTCGCAACAAACCTGAGGACAAGATCGACAGCCTACCGACTGAAAATAATGCAATGAAAGCCTAGGGTAATTTTAGAGATGCAGCATTCGATTTTACAAATTACCACTTGAACAGAAAGAGCGAAAACATCAGGACTTGTTTGAAACCAACAACGCAGAAAACGCCTGCCTTCTGAAGCAAAAGCAGGAAGCATTTACCAATTGGCTTTAAGAAAAGACCTCAACTGCCAGGCCCGATCGCCTCAAGCACCTCAGAAAAAAAGTCAAACTGAGCTGAGACAGATGAAGGATAAGTGGTGGCAACACAAGGCTGCAGAGCTGGAGCAATATTCAGACGTGCACAACTTTAAGAGGTTCTTCGAGGGCTTGAAGACTGTATATGGTACCTTTTCAATGCCATGGCTCCTGTCCCATCTTCTGATGGAACCATGCTTACAGGGAAGTCTGATATCGTTCAAAGTTGGTATAAAATCTTTAGCCAACTTCTCAACAGATCGACCAGTGAGCCATGCAAGATATGCTTCAGCGCCCGGTTCTAAGCTCTCTTGACGATCCCCCAACACTGAAGGAAACCCAGAAAAAAATAAGCAGCTCCAGGCTGGGAAAGCACCTGTTGCTGATGAGATACCTCCAAAAATTTAAAAGGAGGGAGGAGAGGTCATCACCGTCAAGCTCACTGAGTTGATGCAGCAGTTTTGGGTCAAGGGCTCAGCGCCTAGGGACTTCAAGGACGCCAACGCCATCCACCTGTACAAAAGCAAAGATGACAGAGCATCCTGTGACAACCACAGTACAAAGGTATCTCGCTGTTGAGTATTCAAGGAAAGATCATGGCACACATCATACTAAGCTGCATCACACACCACCTCCTGGATGATTTTCGTCTCCGAGAGTCAGTGTGCCTTCAGGAGAAACAGAGGACAATCGACATAATATTCCCCGTAGGAAAGATCACGGAAAAGTGCCGCGAGCAGAATCAGAGCCTGTACATCCTCTTTGTGCACCTGACCAAGACCTTTGATACCGTCTTTTGGTGGGTTGGACGTGTGGTTTGAATGGAAGACACGCACTTCCCGAAAATGGTCCTCTTCTCTTAGGTCACCAGCGGTGCACGTAGCATTGGACACCCACTAAAGAGGTTGAAAGACAGCCTGAAACAAACAACTGAATCGAATCCCACTCTAAGATATGAAACCTTCGCTACAGACCGCAACGCCTGGAGAATGGCCGTCCACAAGGGGCTACATGGTTTCCATCAGACCTCGCTGTTGGCCGAGTTCTAGTGGCGCGTTAGCTGCGTCTTAGCGATTGAGTCGATCTATACGGTTTCTTCGAGTTGTTTAAGCTAGACCATTAATGATTTTGTTTTTTAATTTTCTTAAGGATGGGGAGTGGAAAGTAAAGGACAAAGAACTACTACGCAGCCAACAGGTAACAGGAAAAAGTCAAGAAAAGCCTTCACCCGCCATGCCACCTGTAATCGAAAGCATACACGAGGATCTCAGCAGTGATGAAGAAGACGAGGAGGAGAACTTTCGAACCAAACAACTCTTTTTATTTGCTTGGCAAATTGCTAAAGGAATGGTAATTACTATATTATTATTTTCTGAGAAACGTTGCTTCCATTCAGGTTTTGTTTTTTTCATCCTTCAAAGATCGTTGTCAAAGACTATTCCACAAGCAAGAAATAAAGGAAATTAAAATAAGTTAATTTTCTAGATGATTAATGGTTCTTAGCGGAGAAATTGTCATAGTCGATCGAACCAAATTCGGCATGTTTTGTCTGAACTTGAATCAGCCGTTTAGATCAGTTCAGTTGTGATATTTTACTTTTGATTATTGGCTCCTATAATTCTCACGCCTTCACCCATGCCTTTTTAGGCAATAGTAGCCCTGTAACTGAAGTTTTATGGTACTTATTTTCATTTTTTCTCTTTCCTTCTTAAAATTAGAATCATCTCGCCGAAAACAATCTTGTTCACAGAGACCTTGCTGCCCGTAATGTTCTTGTTGGCCATGACAACCAAATCAAAGTGTCAGACTTTGGGTTGATGAGACAAATCTATGAAGATGTGAGAAGCTCAGCGAAGTCCAAAAAACTTCCTGTAAAATGGATGGCCCCCGAAGCACTTTATCAAGGCCTTTACAGCAGCAAAAGTGATGTGTGAGTATAAAAAAATCCCACTCTTTTAAACTCATTTCGATAAATTACTGCTCAGAAAACCTCAGTCAGCTTCCCTAAAAGTCGTGATCAGCGAGTTTATTTCAAACCGATCTAGAATTTCAGTGGTTATAGTGGCTGATTTCGTACTTGTCAATATAATTTCCACTCGGGACTACATAGTTTGCATATAAGTCCTGAGCGAGAGCGGCGTTTGCTGAATTCTTAATTCGGAGTGTACGTAAAGATCATTTAGTTACGATTATGCGGCAGACCCGTCACCTAAATTGGTATTCTTTTCCGATCCCTACTCTATTAACCTTGCTAGGCCATTGGCTAAGGGCTTTGAGCAGCTGAGGCCTGGTGTCATAGGGTTAAGTCAAGAGCGAAGGCATGGAAAGGTGGAGATACGCCCTTTTGCCTTAAGTTCATCAAGTAAAGAGAAGAGAAGAAAAGTAATGTTAATGTAGTGGGGATAGTCACGACCTCTGTGCTTTTCTCTATAGTTGGTCTTTTGGTGTTGTTCTTTGGGAGATGGCTACATTGGGTGAGTAGACCGTCACACACTAATCATGTAAACTCCCAAGGCGAGGGGAATCCCAAGAAGTCTCCTCCCTGTTGCCACGGAGTATATGACTTGAATTGTGCGACTGATATCAAAGGACGACACTGGGACTTAAAGAGTGAGTCCTTGTTAAATAAGGTTATTGTTACCAGGAAACAGGCTGATACCTGATGACTTTTATTTGTGGCAAGCTAGGCACTTTTGTTTTGAACTAGGCTCTATGTCTGATAAGTGATAATCGGCATCAAATATGCACGCATTAGTTGTTTTCTGGAAAGAGGAGCCTTATTACTAAGCACCCTGTTTTCTTTGACGACACATTTCAATGCAATTTTGACCCCTGCTCAATCACTATTCTATTGCAAAACGGCATTATTGAGTGCGGGGGAATGAAGAGTCGTCGACATTGACATTTCCAGGAAAAAGCTATCCAGGGGAATGAGCCGTATTTTCAAATAATAACATGTATATTTTTTCTTTCGCATAACGTGATCAGGAGGCGTACCATACCCCACGCTGACCAACTCAGAGTTGTATCGACTGCTTGGCACTGGTTATCGCATGGAAAGGCCTGACATGTGCTCCGATGATGTGTACGTTTCTTGATCAGAATCGTCTTAGAACTGACAAAAAGATTCGATTTTTCCGTGCGTCTTTTTAGTTATGAATAGCCTTGAAAGTTGCAGAGGACAAGTCGGTTTCGATTTTGACGTTTTCTTTGATCAAAGTGATTACTGAACAGACAGACGGCAAAATCTTAGCTTAAATATTTGTTTCATACAGTGATATGATAGTGTTATTAAACAGAGATCGACAAAGCAAGAATTAGCCTGCGAGCAAGCTCTCCATTTGGGCCAGGAAAACGAACCGCGCGAGTACGCGCGAGTTGGGGGCCCCTCGCTGTCGTGTTTCCTCTCGCGTGTCGCACGTGCGTGTACTTGAAGAGATCCCCCAAATGGAGAGCTTGCTCGCAGGCTATGCAAGAAACCGAAAAGCCCAATGATCCGGCGTGAGTGGCTCCCAGCTGGTCTAAAGGAAACCTCTTCCACTAAATCGGAAAAACGGTGTCTATACATGTAATAATGGATTGGAACTCTGACTAACTTCTATTGGTTTTTTTTTTGTTTGTTTTTTTTGTCCATAACAGATATGAGCTGATGGCTGACTGCTGGAAAGAGGAACCTCGCTCTCGTCCCAGTTTCTATCAACTGATCGAAAAACTGGAGGTGATAATGGAGAGGGATGCACCATACTTGCATCTAAACGAACACAATGAAGATCGTCCATATTACAACGTGCCACCTGAAGCTAGTGATGATTAAATATGGAGAAGGAGCTTCCCCAGTAATCAGACAATTTCAGACCAAACGAGTATAAACAGTTAACCAGTAATGATCATATCGGGAAAGTAACCTTAAAACGTTTGAATAGGAAGTAAAAGTAGAAGCATAACAAGAACTGTATTAGCAGCAAGGCACCTAGGATCTAATCAGGTCTGAGCCCTTTACCCAGGAATGTTCTTGCAAAACGCCTGGGTCATAGCGTGCTAGATTTATATTTTTAAGACTGTTTTTAGATTCCTCGATCTCTCACGTAAAAATAAAAACAAATTATTAAGCTGTCACATGCTAGCTGTTTTCGTTTCTTCACAATCTGCAGCCTGCGTAGTCAGCGGGATCATAAGCGCGCACAGAGTTTTGGCAGAGGAGCTGCAAAGCCGCTCACCTTAGGAAAGAAGAGGAGACGTTTTGAAATTCCCTCGCAGCTTCACCGCCGTAACTCTCACACGCGCGCGCGCAAAAAAATGGGAGGGCCAGCTGTTCTAACAAGCAGCCCAAGCGCAGTATGGTTGTTGCATGTGGTACAATATTGCAAAATGAAAGGAAACTATTGAAGATTCGTCCGGGGCGGTAATAGATTCAAGAAGAAAGTTATTAGCAGAAATTAATTAGCAATTAATGAATGAGGCTGAGTATCTCATGAAGAATTATGGAGATCGTGCGGCCTCGACGGATAACACCCTCCGAGAACTCCATAATTCTTCATATGATACGAAAGCCGAATTCAATAATTGTTTTTATTATTCATTCAAAATAATTCCTAGTTTAAAACATGACTAAAACACGCCTATCTCCATCGATCCATCGATGTGAAGTTCATCCTAGATAGTGCACGTTTAGCGTTGTTCCGCTACGCAAATATTCTCCAAATAGCAGATGTCGCCCCTCGAGTTGTCTTCTTGTTTTTCTTGCCATGTTTTTAGCTATTTTTTCAAGTTAACAACCAAAACAAGTCAACCTCGTCCCCAGGTCTTCTCGGTTGACTGTGCATTAACCTGTAAGAACGCTGCATTTTTGACCTCATTTCCTCGCTAAGCACAAAATTCCTCCAAATTTAGTCATCAGTAACCGGTTATGGTGAATTAAACGTGTGCTTTTAGCCAATCAGAATCGGTAAAATATTTTGAATGAATAATAATTCTCAATAAACACATCTCTGACGTTATTTAAATTGGGTGTTTTTGCTTTTTGGCAAAAAAAAAAACAAAAAAAAACATGAGTGAGCCGCCAACGATCGAATGAAAAAATGTTCGTTGAGTTGATGGGACTTAGGGGCGATGAGGATCTAAGGAATTTCAAGCCCATTTGAGAGGGGACTTAATAGAGACGGGCGACTTATTTAATTTAGAAAGATGATGGTATGAGTTCTCCGTAAAGAACTAGAGTAGAAAGTGGAAAAGCTCAAGTACTTAAGGAGGTTGGAGGTCATGCACCCTAGGATCAGAACCAAATCCGAACTTCCAGAGTTGGTAAATGAACCATTTCGTCTCAGTCCACACCGAAGTTTTACGGTCGAGACTGATTGTACAGTCTATCATTTATTAGTGAAGAATAATAAGGGGAGAGGATGGGGGGCGGGGGCTTACTAACTTTCTTCCCCAGAAAAGGGGAGGTTATTGGGGGGAGGGAGCTTATTTATCTTATTTATTAGAGATTGAGAGGGGGGCTTGATAGAGGATTTACGGCATACTTGACATGATCCAGTACAAGAAATATCTTCTTGAGCAGCTAAACCTTTGCGGTGCTTAGGGCTTCGAGTGCGTCAGGTTTTAGAAATCTTGCTTGAACGCACTTACAGCTATCCCAAATTCCCCGTCCTTTGGATGGGTGGAATCGAAAACCCCAGCAGACGATCTGGGGCCTAGGCTCATTTTCGCCCGCAAGGTATGGCGGTAATAATCAAAAATGCGGTAGGTACTTCATATATGATTATTATTATGTACCTAAACATAGTTATTATATCTTACTATATATTATTATTATTACACTATAAACACCTATACCCCTATACAACACCATATACCCCTATATACCCCTATTACACACCATATACCCCTATACAACACTATATGCCCCTATATACCCCTATACAATACCATATATCCCTATATACCCCTATACAACGCCATATACCCCTATATACCCCATACAACACCATATACCCCTATATACCCCATACAACACCATATACCCCTTTAGTATATACACACTCAGTGATCTTGGTGATTTAAGCAATCTGATTGGTTCGCTATCTCGGACTTTTCAACAATATTCACCTCCTAGCGAGTGGATAATGTGTGAGCTCAGTGTTTTTCCCATTTTTTAGAGAACGATCTTTTAAAAGTCGACAGAATCCTAGGGCTGACTTTTTTCAAAGGCAAGAAAAGACTTGGAAGGATTCAATACGGCGTTTTTCAATTTACTGTAGCACTCAGTAGTAGCAGGAGTTTTGTGCTCGATGGATTGTTTACAACTCCCGTGTATTCGCGTAGAAGAAGCCGTTTCCGTTTTCTAAGAAGACAATTTTGGCTCAAAAATCGAAGTTTATTTATGACAAACAAATTTAAAAGGAAATGTTTGCAGAAATTCTACGTTTCAAGTAAACAGGAAAAAGAATGATGCAGAAAGACGACGTCTTTCCTCGAGCAAATGAGCCGCCATTTTTGTCAGCACTTCATGCGAAGAACGACACAACAAACCCTTTTGGCTATAAACGTGGCGAGTCAACAGAAAACAACACAACTCTACTTTTCTTCTCAGGTAAGGAAACAGTTCAAACTTTTAGCGGTTCCATTTAAGCCATTACGCTGTTGTTTGCGAAATGATAAACTTGTGAATTGCCATGTTCTCTCTCTAAACTTACGCGTGATTTGATCTGTCAATCAAATCGTACTTTTGAATGGTTTCCTCTCTGATTTTGTTGAGATCACTTCATGTGTATATACTAAAACAATTATTCTTTTCAATCTCGGTGAATAGTGG
>CALNXK010000211.1:270000-285000 GCA_942486035.1 Porites lobata | reverse complement strand
TTGTTTTGGGATTTAAAACAATCATCTGTGTTCTTCTTGGAAAAGAACAAGGACAATATCTGCGGGATGTCTTAAGAGAGTTTGAGTGTACACCGCAAAATGGAAGGTTTGATCAAATTGTTGAAGGGCCACACGCTATGTCAAAATTAATACCAAAATTATTTATCTGGTGTCCAGTAAGACATTACGGTTTGACTATTTTGTCCTATTCATGGCTGTCCTCTGAAAGTCGGACAGTGGACCGATCTTCCTGACTCTTCCAACACAAGTCCAAGAAACCCAAGATTGATTTACGACTTGAACGGAAATGTTATTCTGGTGCAGGCGTTCTATGAATGCAGTGAAAGTTTGCCAGAAAACGTGATGATTGGACATCGGTATTTGTCCGCATCAAACGATGTGTTAGGCGCTCTCCCTGAAAGTGTTGTTAAGGGATTTCCTCTTATAATGCAGCAGAGAAGCGGTTTTACGCTGCGTCTTTATGATTATTTAATAACTGGTATTTATCAAGGACAAAACTTCATGGAATTATCTGAAGGCATTGCATCAATGAATTACAGACAGTACATGCGTAATAAACCGGACAGCAAAGAGTTATCTGTAAAGGAGTTTGAGAGTATTCCTTTCATTGCCTATCCAAGCAACGATAAACTAATGGATTTGTTTCTCATGCAGTTTGAGCGGAACAAAAAACGTTATGAGAATAACATGCAGAAACACACAGGGGAGATTCTGTCCTGTGACCACACCTTTAGAACGAGTAAACATATCGGGGTAACCTGCGAGGACGGCAAGTTTGTAGGCCAGTTTAAAAACGTCTTCTTGGGGGTGAACGAAAACGGAGAAGTTATGATATGGAAGTTTACGAAGACGACTTCTTCGTCCGAAATTATCGACTCACTTAAAGAACTGAAAGAGAGGCTTGATAAGGCAAGCAGTAATTTAAAAATGATAATAGTGGATGACTGTTGCCACGTGATGCACCTATATGGACAAATATTCCCGGGGATAAAGGTTCGGCTAGACTTATTTCACGCGTGTATGAGAGTTGTACAAACGGTACCCAAAAGCGAAGATTACAGTAAACAATTTGCTAATGAATTTTCTTTAATTTTCCGTCAAAATGGAGACCTTGGTAACGAGAGAACAATGAGCACACCTTGTCCTGATGAAATAGAATCAAATCTTGAACGTCTTCTATTTGTTTGGAGAGAAAAGCTGAAAACGGAAACCCTTCTTCAAATTGAAAATTTGCGCAAGCATATAAAAAAAGGATGTCTCTCGGAAATACCTGTTGGATGTGGGACTGAAATAAATGAGCGACTTCACAGACATCTTAACCGATCACTACTGTGCGGAGTATCCAAAATTGGACCTGAGTTGGCGGTAGCGGTAATGGCGTGTGCTTTGTATGCATGGAATTGTAAACGAAGATTAAAAACAACCCTCAATAAGAGAACAATTCCGATCACGCCAATTGAATTAGAGCCTTTAGAGTCTTTAAACCAAGCGACCCCTTATCTTCAGTCTCACATGACGGCTGTGGATTCTACGTCAACGTCATTACCGGGTTCAATATCTGGAACTGTCTCTGAAAATAGCAGTAAGGCTAGTAGAATGCCAGGGACATCATCCGTTTTCGTCACAGTTAAGACTGTGGAAGAACTGGAAAACGATTCCGTCTTGAACTACATTTTGGAACGAGCGCTGCACATACAAGAATTTATCACCAGTTGGACAACAAAATGTAACAACAAAACAACAGATTTGATTGGTCTTCTCTGGAAGATAAACTTACCGGCAGCTAACCTTTATGAACAGGAGTCAAAGTTAAACGTTATGGAATTAAATTTGATCCCACAGCACAAAGATAACCTGTTAAGAAATCTCACAGGATTTAATCTTCAGTTGGACCCAATTAACAAAGACGGAAACTGCTTCTTCAGAGCAACAGCCCGGCAGCTACAAAAACACTTGCAACGTTCGGATTTGCAAAATCTACAGCATATTTCCTCACTGGGGCTTGGAATCAACGAGGAACGTGACACGGAAAACCTCAGACTACTTTTCGTGCGTGAAGTCACTGAAAATCTCGATGAATACAGGGAGTGGATGTCCTGTTCGTCAAATGTACGAACAGGGTTACAAATTTAACCTCGGGTCAGAGATCATAGGCGAATTGAGGGAAAGGTGCACTGCATGTTTAAAAAAATGTGCATGAGTGTATAATCAGGTTTAAAAAATTTGTGAAGCCGAGAGGTTTTACACCTGGTAATACACAATTGCGAGTTGCGAGTTGTTTTGAATGGCTTCAAATTCTCCGCTAATTTTATAGATGGACTCATTTTTGCACAAATATATTTAGATTTGTGGTTATTATGGCCTAACAATTGAACGTAAAGGTTAGCCGTTTTTTTTTTTTTTTTATCAGACATAAAGACACTCATTTTACAAACAAAAATTTCTTTGTTTTGTTTTGTTTTTAATGAATTATTAATGAATGTCTGAAGTTTATTTATGCTTTTGTTGATTATATACTGTGAAAGAGCTTGGCCTAGGAGATAAGTATCAACCAATCAGACTGCCCCAAAACACCAAGCCTGAGTGGATATATACTAAATAAATTTTAGTTACCGACAATAATTGCAATGTATTTAGCAAATATACCTATCTGCTATTTGTGAATTAGATTTTCAGTGAAAAGCTCAACAGAGTATGGTATCTCCATCCAGTACATAGAATAATTCAATATCGTTTTTTATTGATGAACTTGAAATTTGAAGGTCATATACCAATAATGAAAATAAATGAATAGATGAATTAAATAAATAATGTTTTCTCTACTGACCTTGGAGCTAGTAGCCGAATTGCGGAGGAACTGCGGAAATCAGACGCATTTGCAGTCGCTTCAGTCCATGTTTAATCTCACCGCCCCTCCCCCTCCATCCCCCAGTCCCATAACGGCACAAGTCGGCCGGCTTACTCTTCGAACCAAGAAACGACGAAAACGAAGCCAACGAGAACGCCCCCAAAACAATAAGAATATGCTTGGATTAGCAAAACACTACGACTTTACTTTGCCGTTGCGTGACTGCGACGAGATGTTAGATTGAGCTTTTTAAGCCACCATCTTTTTGGAATTTAAGCAATTAAAGGACTTTTTGCAGACAGCTATACCACCACGGGGGCAACCATGCTATGCAGGCACACCACTAGTGGCGAGCTTTGACAAGAATTAATGCTATATATGCTTTGCTGAATGTAAGGCATCTAGAAATAAAATGGGACAATGACACACATAAAAGTACTATATAGGGTTGTATGGTGATGTATAAAGACGCGTATGGGAATTTATAGGGGTGTATGGGGATGTAGAGGGATGTATAGGGATGTATAGGGATGTATGGTGTTGTATAGGGGTGTATGGTGATATATAGGGGTGTATGGAAATATATTGGGTGTATGGGGATGTATAGGGATGTATGGTGTTGTATAGGGGTGTATGGTGATGTATAGGGGTGTATGGGAATGTATAGGGGTGTATGGGAATGTATAGGGGTGTATGGGGATGTATATGAGTATATAGTGTTGTATAGGGGTATATGGCGATGTAAAGGGGTGTATGGTGATTTATGGGGGTGTATGGTGTTGTATATGGGTATATGGTGATGTGCTGGGGTGTATGGTGATGTATAGGAGTACATGGTGTTGTATATGGGTATATGGTGTTGTATAGGGGTATATGGCGATGTACAGGGGTGTATGGTGATGTATAGGGGTGTATGGTGATGTATAGGAGTATATGGTGTTGTATATGGGTATATGGTGTTGTATAGGGGTATATGGTGTTGTATAGGGATATATGGTGATGTATAGGGATGTATGGTGATGTGCTGAGGTGTATGGTGATGTATAGGAGTACATGGCGTTGTATATGGGTATATGGTGTTGTATAGGGGTATATAGTGTTGTATAGGGGTATATGGTGATGTATAGGGGTGTGTGGTGATGTATAGGGGTGTATGGTGATGTATAGGGATATATGGTGATGTGCTGGGGTGTATGGTGATGTATAGGAGTACATGGTGTTGTATATGGGTATATGGTGTTGTATAGGGGTATATGGCGATGTACAGGGTGTATGGTGATGTATGGGGGAATATGGTGTTGTATATGGGTATATGGCAATGTATAGGGGTGTATGGTGTTGTATAGGGGTATATGGTGTTGTATAGGGGTATATGGTGTTGTATAGGGGTATATGGCGATGTAAAGGGGTGTATGGTGATGTATGGGGGTGTATGGTGTTGTATATGGGTGTATGGTGTTGTATAGGGGTATATGGTGTTGTATAGGGGTATATGGTGTTGTATAGGGGTATATGGTGTTGTATAGGGGTGTATAGTGTTGTATATGGGTATATGGTGTTGTATAGGGGTATATGGTGTTGTATATGGGTATATGGTGTTGTATATGGGTATATGGTGTTGTATATGGGTATATGGCGATGTATAGGGGTGTATGGTGATGTATGGGGGTATATGGTGTTGTATATGGGTATATGGTGTTGTATAGGGGTATATGGTGTTGTATAGGGGTATATAGTGTTGTATAGGGGTGTATAGTGTTGTATATGGGTATATGGTGTTGTATAGGGGTATATGGTGTTGTATAGGGGTGTATAGTGTTGTATAGGGGTATATCGTGTTGTATAGGGGTATATGGTGTTGTATATGGGTATATGGTGTTGTATATGGGTATATGGTGTTGTATAGGGATATATGGCGATGTAAAGGGGTGTATGGTGATGTATTGGGGTGTACGGTGTTCTATATGGGTATATGGTGTTGTATAGGGGTATATGGCGATGTAAAGGGGTGTATGGTGATGTATGGGGGTGTATGGTGTTGTTTATGGGTATATGGTGTTGTATAGGGGTATATGGTGTTGTATAGGGATGTATGACGATGTAAAGGGGTGTATGGCGATGTTAAGGGGTATATAAGGGTATATGGTGTTGTATAGGGGTATATAGGGGTATATGGTGTTGTATGGGGTATATAGGGGTATATGGTGTTGTATGGGGTATATAGGGGTATATGACGTTGTATAAATGTATATAAAGGGTATATAGGTATATATTGTATAGGGGTATATAAAGGATATATAATTATTGTATAAAATTATATAGGTTTATAGTGTTTTATAGGGGTATATAGTTTTATAATAAAGGTATATAAAGGTATATAGTGTTGTATAGGGTATATAGGGTATATAATTGTTGAATAAAGGTATATAGGGGTATATATGGTGTTGTATAGGGTATATAAAGGTATATGGCGTTGTATAGGGTATATAAAGGGTATATGGTGTTGTATAGGGGTATATAAAGGATATATAGGTATTGTATAAAGGTATATAGGGGGGCATATAGTGTTGTATAAGGGTATATAATAGTGTGTAATAAAATGTATATAAAGGTATATATATTGTTGTATAGGGGTATATAGGGTATATAGCGTTGTATAAGTATATAAAGGGTATATAATGTTGTATAAAGGGTATATAAGGATATATGGTATTGTATATAAATTATATATAGGGGCATATAGTGTTGTATAAAATTATATAATTATAATAATAAAGTATATAAATTGTATATAGTGTTGTATAAAGGGGTATATAAAAGGTATATAATTGTTGTATAAAGGGTATATAAAGGGTATATATAATGTTGTATAAAGGTATATAAAGGATATATAGTATTGTATAAAGGGGTATATAAGGGCATATAGTGTTGTATAAAGGGTATATAATTATTATAATAAAGTATATAAAATTATATAATTATTGTATATAGGTATATAAAGGGGTATATAATGGTTTGTATAAAGGGTATATAGGAGCATATGGTGTTGTATATAATATATATAAAATATATGGCGTTGTATAGGGTATATAGGGGTATATGGTGTTGTATAGGGGTATATAGGGATATATGGTATTGTATAAAAGGGTATATAGGGCATATAGTGTTGTATAGGGGTATATAATTATGTAATAAAGGTATATAATTGTATATATATTGTTGTATAAAGGGCATATAAAGGGGTATATAGTGTTGTATAAAGGTATACAGGGGTATATGGTGTTGTATAAAGGGTATATAAGGGATATATGGTATTGTATAGGGGTATATAGGGGCATATAGTGTTGTATAGGGGTATATGGTGTGTAATAGGGGTATATAGGTGTATATGGTGTTGTATAGGGGTATATAGGGGTATATGGTGTTGTATAGGGGTATATAGGGATTTAGTATATACACACTCAGTGATCTTGGTGATTTAAGCAATCTGATTGGTTCGCTATCTCGGACTATTCAACAATATTCACCTCCTAGCGAGTGGATAATGTGTGAGCTCAGTGTTTTTCCCATTTTTAGAGAACGATCTTTTAAAAGTCGACAGAATCCTAGGGCTGACTTTTTTTTTTAAAGAAAAGACTTGGAAGGATTCAATACGGCGTTTTTCAATTTACTGTAGCACTCAGTAGTAGCAGGAGTTTTGTGCTCGATGGATTGTTTACAACTCCCGTGTATTCGCGTAGAAGAAGCCGTTTCCGTTTTCTAAGAAGACAATTTTGGCTCACAAATCGAAGTTTATTTATGAAAAACAAATTTAAAAGGAAATGTTTGCAGAAATTCTACGTTTCAAGTAAACAGGAAAAAGAATGATACAGAAAGACGACGTCTTACCTCGAGCAAATGAGCCGCCATTTTTGTCAGCACTTCATGCGAAGAACGACACAACAAACCCTTTTGGCTATAAACGTGGCGAGTCAACAGAAAACAACACAGCTCTACTTCTCTTCTCAGGTAAGGAAACAGTTCAAACTTTTAGCGGTTCCATTTAAGCCATTACGCTGTTGTTTGCGAAATGATAAACTTGTGAATTGCAATGTTTGAAATTTCTGCAAAGATCTATTTTTAAACTTACGCGTGATTTGATCTGTCAATCAAATCGTACTTTTGAATGATTTCCTCCTGATTTTGTTGAGATCACTTCATGTGTATATACTAAAACAATTATTCTTTTCAATCTCGGTGAATAGTGGCTTTGGGAATATTTACCTCGCCGCTTTCGCGTCTCGGTAAATATTTTGCCACTATTCACCTCGATTTCAAAGAATAATTGTTAAATATGGTATTGTATAGGGGTATATAGGG
This sequence comes from Porites lobata, assembly GCA_942486035.1. Classification (NCBI taxonomy): domain Eukaryota; kingdom Metazoa; phylum Cnidaria; class Anthozoa; order Scleractinia; family Poritidae; genus Porites; species Porites lobata. The sequence continues at coordinate 277,772 of CALNXK010000211.1, read as the reverse complement.
GCATATAGTGTTGTATAGGGGTATATGGTGTGTAATAGGGGTATATAGGGGTATATGGTGTTGTATAGGGGTATATAGGGGTATATGGTGTTGTATAGGGGTATATAGGGATATATGGTATTAAAAACATCTGAAAAACCACCAGCTAAATTTGATCAGAACAAATAAAAAACTAAAATTCTACTCCATCTTTAAAAATGAAACAAATCACTCTGAATTCATCAATCATATCCGGAATCCTGAACATAGGCGTGTAGCTTCCAAATTTAGGATAGGAAATCATAATTTAAAAATAGAAACTGGAAGATTTACAATCCCCAAAACTCCTGAAGACCTTAGAATCTGTGATCAGTGCAGCCAAAATTCGGTTGAAAATGAACTGCACATATTATTTCACTGTGATCAATACAATGATTTGAGAAAGACTCTTTTTATTAAAATCAACGACCGAAATACATTATTTACACACTACAATATCCATGATAAAGTCTGTTTTCTTTTTAACAATACTGATTCACATATCAGCAGGCTAGCTGCTAATTTCATCTTTCAAGCATTTGAAAGACGAAAGAAACATAGTTAATTCTACTATTCCATCATACCTGTATTTCCTTAAACTTAGCTGTTTATTATTGTGTTGTATAGGGGTATATAGGGGTATATGGTGTTGTATAGGGGTATATAGGGGTATATGGTGTTGTATAGGGGTATATAGGGATATATGGTATTGTATAGGGGTATATAGGGGCATATAGTGTTGTATAGGGGTATATGGTGTGTAATAGGGGTATATAGGGGTATATGGTGTTGTATAGGGGTATATAGGGGTATATGGTGTTGTATGGGGTATATAGGGGTATATGGTGTTGTATAGGGGTATAGGTGTTTATAGTGTAATAATAATAATAATATATAGTAAGATATAATAATTATGTTTAGGTACATAATAATAATCATATATGAAGTACCTACCAAAAATGCGGGAAACGATAGAATTCATCACAAGAGGGATTGGAGTGTAAAAATACCGAAAATGATGGCTTTTCCCTCTAAATTGCTATAATCCGAAGGTAACCATGGCTCTATCTAGTCCAGAATCACCTGTTCCGCCTCGCCGGGTTGTAATTAATCGCACTGAAAACCCGAGCGAGGAACACGAGGAGCTCAACAAGATGGCGCACGGCGTTGTGGCAGAAAGTCGAAGGTTTGTACTCTTGGTTGAGTTTTCTTTTATGTAGCAAGGTTTCGCTTAGTTGTGTTATTAATGGGGGGAACTTATTTAACTTAGATAATTTACTGAAATTTTAAAAGGTGTATATGCACACGAGCCCAAGCTTAGCTTGATTTATTTCATGGCCATATGCATTATTTCTATTTTATGTCCCCCAACTCCTCCCCCTGCCCCCCTACACCGGCTAATCTCAATCGATGAGGGTTTTTAATGGGGCTGGCCTGAGAGATTTTCTGATTGGTTCAGTAATAGTAATAGAAGGCAGGGTTTTTTTTATCTAAAATATCAATCAAATACTCAAGGAGAAAAGAATAAAGCAATAAATCTTTGGTTGGTTGTTTTTTTAACAGTCACAGAATCATGATCAACATGCAATGCATACCAGCAGCCTTTACTAACCCGTTAATCAGTTGTACAGTACTGTTTTTTCAATTCATTTTGTTTGTATAACTGCTTATTTTACTCATTTTGACCTTAAGACGGAATCCACTAGGAAACTGAATAATTTTGATTTCAGTGGACAAAAACCTTGTACCAGAATAATTTTAAGCACATTTCATTCTTTTTTACATTTTTCAAGGGCTTAAGATGTAACTAGTCATTATTTTGTACTAATACCCAAGAAAATTTCTTATTGGAGCCCAAGAAAATGAAATGTCAAATTTCACAAAATTGCATCTTTCAGAAGAAATTATATTTTTCAGAATTAAAGGAGCTCTGTCATGGCAGTCCAGTTCATTTTCTTTAATTTCTCCAATTACTTGCCCTCAATCACCATGGAACTTGAAGTAAGCAAAGAAATTACATGTAAATGACAAAATCAGATATTCGAGACAACCAAATATGTCTCCTGAGCATCATTTTTGAAGTTGCAAACAGCAGAGATAAACTTTGAAAAACTGTTAGGCTGAACAGTTTTCAAAAAGCCTAATTTCAATCCGTTTCAATCTTCTTCAGTTTTGCCCATTTGTAGCGTCTCTTGTATATGTTGTGTTATTTTAACCTTCCTTTAATGTTTAAGGTGGTTATTTTTATGTTTCTCTTAATTTAAAGGGCACTTTGTTATTACCTCATTTGGCTGATCTTTCGTGACACAGCTCCTTTAAATTAAAATTACTCAATTTTCCGGTTGATTCCGTCTTTATACTTGAGCCTCTTTATGGGTATTTCCTGTATTAAATGGACACAAGAGCATTCCACAAGGGTGTCCATCTAATATAATCAAACCCCACTTTATGGTCACCCGCTTAATACGGACACCTCATTATTACGGACAGTTTGCTTTGTCCATGGGGTAAGAAAGCCCTTACATTTTCTCTAAATTCAACCTGCTTTATATTACGGACACCCCACTAATACGGACATTTTTTTATAGCCCCCTCAGTGTCCAAAATAACAGGGTTCAACTGTACTGGTTTCACAACAGCAACAACAACAACAACAACAGTTTTTATTGTTCCCAAAGCAGAATATTATAGTTATTTACAAGACTGTTGTTAAATTAATCAATTAACTAAAAGGGGTACTGACTTTCTGAAATAACTAATAAGTTTAAAATGCTAAGAAGCCAGATTGAGCAAGATTATTTAAATAAGTTTATTGTGCAGGGTACAGTATGGCAGCATATCAGACTGTATACACACAAACACACTGATATACACACACACACACTAGCGCGTATTACCGTAAGAAGAGTGAAAAATCAGGATGGAAGTTACGAAGTACAAGATAATTGGCAATATTAGTACACCGAAAGATAATGTTGTTTTAATTTTGATTTAAATAAATTGAGAAAGAGAAACAGCTTTAATCTTTTCATCGATTGAGTTCACTGTGGATGTCTGACAAGCTTTCTGGTTTGCCTGGCTGAAATGGTGACCTACTGTAGTTGGACATAATTATGCCCTTTCTGAAAGGAAAAAAGGTATTTTTAGGCCTGCTATTTCAAACAGATGCAATGCCACATCAAGCTGTTTAAATTCCCAGGGTTGTCAGAAAGTTTTGAAGTACACTGCTAAGTTGTCAAAGTATGCAGCCAGTCCAGGGATATTTTATTGAAAAAACGCCATGCATAAAGAAATACTAAGCAGAATAGCCGGCTGATACTCACCAAGCAGGTGGCGATTTTCGCCGGCAGCCAGCTACTTTTGACAACCCTGAATTCCATGCTTCTTTTGTTTACAGTGAAGATGTCTTCTCAAGCTATGCTTGCAACTCATTAAATCATAAAGGAATTAAACATCATCCAGGGGATATTGTAGAAGCTGGTTGCTTGGCGGTAATTATGTATACTACATGTTTTTTGAAATAGCTTGAAAATCAAACCAAGTTTGTCCCTAGTGTGGTTAAACAAGCATCAGACCTTGTTAGAGTCAGAATTTTCTTTGTTTCCTAGTACCAACAAAGAGAAGTCATTATGTCATGTTGCCATGCTTACTAGCAAAATTTCCTGGATCTCAACAAACTGTGAACCTGCAGTTATATGGAAGAAAAAAATACAACTGTATGACTTTCCTATGATTGCACTTAGGACTTTTCTTTCATCATTCACCAATACAAATCAAGAAATGGCCATCTCTGTCTTGAAAGAAGGACTGTTGAGATCCAGAAATCTTGTTACCATGGTAGAGTGATATCACGCTTTTCCCAATTATTTGTAGGGAACAAAGATAATATATTATTATATGAACACCAATGAAATACCAGGTGAGCTTTCGCACGAAAACTTGATATCTTTACATTTGAAAAATTAATAACATGTTATCTTCACATGTGAAAATAACACGTCATCTTAACATGTGAAAAGATCACCGTTGCTATTGCTGCATAATAAATCGCACCTTTCACACCAAAAAACTATTAAAGTATAGTATAGTATATCTTTATTGTGCCTTACTCTCCAAAGGGAGGCATCGGTCTATAGTTACAATAAAGGTCTTTTCAACTACAACAAATTTAAAAAGAAAGAAATATGAACGGAAACAACAAAATTTTATGGCATATACCATTTTGATAATAATTATACTATAATTTAATTACCTAATCAATTGGATTTTTGACTCAGGAACTGTTTTCGTTTTTGAAACATTAGATGGGCATATTTGGCTATAATATGTGAGGTTTTGTCATTGTCCAATCTGAGTGAATATAACGTTTTATCATGATCTGTTAAATTGATGAAGGTTGCATCATTTTCAGAAATATGAAAGCTTTCGTATTCAGTACAATCAATTAAGAAATGTTTCTCGTCTTCTATGCAGTTTCTTTTGCAAACTAAACAAAGCCTTTCCTCTACTGGTATAGAAGCTCCTTTATTTTCATATTTCCCTGTTTGTATACGTAAAGTATGAACTCCCAATCGCAGTTTAGTCATACTGATTCTATGAGCTGGATTTCTAACTATCTTTAGGTATTCTTCCAAGCAATAATCTTTTTTAATTTCCTTGTTTGTATATTTTTGTCTAGAGCTATCCGAAATGTCATTTTGAGCTTTAAACCAATCTTGAGAAAATTTTTTCTGCAGCTGTTGTTTAATGCTAGAACCAGTGTTCTTAACACATTGCTGTTTTTTTATTACCTCGTTTTTGTAGTGCATTTGTATTGTTTCATAACTATTTAATAAATCATAAAACTGAATGTGATTTCTTGCGTAAATAAAAGCCTCATGTAAGAGAGGGTTGTCTGATTTTTGTTCTAATCTTTGCCAGTAACATAAAAGTGAAATGGTTTGGTAGTTCATTGGTGTTTATATTTTAAATATACCATTACATGGCCTGTTGGAGACACGAAATTTCTCTTCTTGTGTTGAAAAAATATTTTGTTTCTCTGCACGTATGTATATGTAATATCATCTATTTCAATTTTATCTGAGAACAGTTTATTCTTACAACATTCAACTGTCTGCACTATTGATATTTTTGTTTTTAAAAAAGTTCTTTCATTTTGCAGGTTTTACTGATGATTATCTTTTTAAAGTAAATGCACAATGAAATGGCTACTGACTTAATGTATGTCCCCTCTCTTTTCTAGGCACAGCAGCTACCACGAGCTAAATACCAGTTGTTTAAATCGCTTCCACAAGATTTAGTAGAGACAGGTGATGATAATTGACATATTTACTTTGACCAACATTCTGGTTCTTCTCTTGCTTCTTTAAGTCTCTGGTACTTGTGGCTCTTCTCATGGTTGGTATTTCTCATCACTCTTCCTATTATCCTGGTTCTTGTGCATGTTAAGTTCTCCTTGGTTTTGTGATCCTCCACAAGTACATGAACCAGACTCTGAGGACTACAAGAACCACAGAAACAGGAGACTGATGATGAATCATGATGCCAATAAGAAGTAGGAAACCATTTTAAATTCAAGAATCAGAAGAACCCATGAGACCATTGAGACCCTGGCAAAAAAATGGTGATATTGATGAAAAACATGTGCGACCATTCAAATGAGACCTCTTCAACTGTACTTCACATGGCACTGGCAAACTTATGGGTTTTTTTTCACATTCACATAATTATAAAAACTCTTCAAAAAATTAAATTTGAAATTTTTGTTGAATTGGACACTTTGCTCACTTCTTGAAAAAAAAAAAAAGGGTTTATCATAAAATTATAGTTAGGCGTTACTTATAGCACCTCCCCCCCCTCACCCCTCCTTTAATCAGATACCAAAGGGACAGAACCAAGTGCCTGCTTTATTATTGAGGTAAAGTAATATGCATCAAGTTAGATGTCTTTAAGCTATATGTGCAAATGGACACAACAACTCCCAACATTGTTGGCCCAACGATGTTGAGAGTTGTTGTGTCCCTATATGCACATGCAAAGTTTGACCAGTTTCAAAGTTTGTGAAACAACTCCCAACAACATGCAACAACATCGCAACAACATGCAACAGGGTGTGCCAATGGACGCAACATGTAACATTCAACAATGTTGGGAGCTGTTGGCCGACAACATTTCATCCGCTTTGCACAAGGCTTTAGGATGAAGAGACCTTATACAGGTGTTTGGAAGGGGGGGTTTGATCATATTTTGTGTGATAATTTTGTAATAATATTGATAAAGGGAAAAGTTGATAAGCCTATTTTTTTTGTTTACATCAGGCAAACTAAGTGATTTGCAACTGGAGGGAGTTTTGTATGCTGTAAGTATAATTATTAATGTCGCATATCATTTTATTAATATCAAGAACTCTGTCAATATTTGTTAGCTTTTGTATTGCTCTATCTTCTGTCCATGTAAAGCATTTAAAATATGTAGTTCAAAAAGATGGATTTCCGGCCAAAAATAAATTCGTTACAAAATAGGCCCTTCTAGCTGGTGATATGTGGTAGCAAAGAATGTGTTAATGCACAGTCACGGTCTTTATACTCTGATTTGCTAGTACCCCACTCAAATGAATATAACACATTTATCATGTAATAAGCAACCACTACTGGGGTGTGTCAGCACCAGTCGTGTGTGACCCTCTTTATTATGCCTTCATCAACAAAATGGATGGAAATGATGCAACTAACAGAATGAAAACTCTGAAATGTACAAAATACAACAAGAAAACAACCCTACAAAACGATCTAAACTATGCTCATTATAACGATACCGGAAACATGCTAAACCTTTCAGGGCTTCTGATATTTTGCGCGGTCGCAGAGCCGCGAAATTGCGGCATGCACTACATGGTAGCACACCATATAGTCGTGCAACATAAATTAAATGAACATTGTGCACAACGTTTTGTGAGCAATAAACACTTCTCAAAACTACTTCTTTTCTGTACTTATTAGTCCTTTAGTATCCTAACTAGTCCTTTTCCGCACTTACTAGTCCATTAATAACCTTACTAGTCCTGTATCATCCTAACGTGTCCTTCTATGTCCTAACCAGTCCTTTTCCGTCCTTACTAGTCCTTTTCCGTCCTTACTAGTCCTTTTATGTCCTTACTAGTCCTTTTCCGTCCTTACTAGTCCTTTTATATCCTTACTAGTCCTTTTCCGTCCTTACTAGTCCTTTTATGTCCTAACCAGTCCTTTTATGTCCTTACTAATCCTTTCCCGTCCTTACTAGTCCTTTAGTATCCTTATTAGTCCTTTCCCGTCCTTACTAGTCCTTTAGTATCCTTACTAGTCCTTTTCTGTCCTTATTAGTCCTTTAGTATCCTTATTAGTCCTTTTCCGTCCTAACTAGTCCTTTTATGTCCTTACTAGTCTTTTCTGTCCTTATTATTCCTTTTCCGTCCTTACTAGTCCTTTTCTGTCCTTACTAGTCCTTTTCCGTGCTTACTAGTCCTTTTCTGTCCTTATTAGTCCTTTTCCGTGCTTACTAGTCCTTTTATGTCCTTACTAATCCTTTCCCGTCCTTACTAGTCCTTTTATGTCCTTACTAGTCCTTTTCCGTCCTTACTAGTCCTTTTCTGTCCTTATTAGTCCTTTTCCGTCCTTACTAGTCCTTTTCTCACCTTATTAGTCCTTTTCCGTCCTTACTAGTCCTTTTATGTCCTTACTAATCCTCTCCCGTCCTTACTATTCCTTTTCTGTCCTTAT
>CALNXK010000211.1:202500-265000 GCA_942486035.1 Porites lobata | reverse complement strand
TTGCCACAGAGAAACATAATTGGTCATCAGAAACTATCCAAAGCATGAATGAAAGTCTGAAAGAATGGGAACATTACCATGACAGCAAAATTCTAGCAAAGGGAGCAGGTGACTTGCGAGTTTTATCCTTAGGGGGGGGTGACCCCACAAAAGATATAAAGGTTCTCACTGAAAATGGTGTCTCTGCTCGGAGAATCTGGATAACTGAAAAAAAAAGGGGACTTTCAAAAGGGGAAAGAAGCTGTCAGAGGTTCTAGTTTTAGTGCAGTCAAGCTAGTGAAGATAAATCTACTAACTTTTTTGGAAGAGGACAGAGGAGAGCCATTTGATATAATTAACATTGACACCTGTGGCTCACTTCCAGCAGAAAGCCAACAGACACTCAGGATCATTGGTCGCATCTTTCAACTGAACAAACTGGCATCGCCAGGTGCTCTCATCACCAACTTTTCCTTTCCTTCTAAGGAACTTGCTGGATGTGAAGAACGACAACAAATTGCATACATAGCAAAGGAATATTTAAAGAACAAAATTAAAGACATCACTGGGTGTAACAATGACATGTTTTTGAGTCAAAAGACCGATGAAGAAATTTACAGTGATTATATTACCATTCAAGTCATCGACTCAGCATCATTTTTTATACCAGCTCAAAGAATGTTTCTGTCTTCAAATAAGTGGAGTGACATTTTTGAACCAACAAACTCTTTCTTTAAAGAAGTTAGCAAACACCCGCCACACAGTGTTGGCTCTACTTCTGAGGTCTCGGAAGGATGTACTAACAGATCTAAGCAACGTGTCCGGATCCTGCTCCGTCCGCCTCATTCGACTCGGTAACTGCAATGACACCATTGAAATTGTATAGTAAGAGTTTGCTGTAATATAAAGAGATCATGTCTAACTCCCCGGGTTTAACCCATGCTACAACCCTTTTTTTGTCGCCGCAGAATTATACAAATAAACTCGTGAAGTCAATGTAATCACTCCCTTCAGCGCTCTCACTATCGACCTGTGGCAAGTCTAGCTGTTATCCTAAGTTATTGCATCAGTTGAAGAACTTCTCTTCTCTTATTTTCCTTCATAATACATCCCTCTTCCAGTTTACACAGGTTCAGAGTGTCACAAGTTTTGTCCTAATAATAAAGACTTTCATACTTACCTTCCGCGGCCCCCTCAACGGCTCCTGCAGTGCCTGCTTCATTTGACGGCTCGGGAACTAGAGGTGGGACTACAGAAAGACCAATGTCATTATATTACAGTTCGTTGTCTAAACAATAATGCGTATCAGGTGTGCAATTGTGCTTACAGTTGTATTACAGTTCGTTGTATAAATATAATCTGAAATGTCCGAACCAGACTTATGAATGTCCAAGAAGCTTCTTGAGTGGTGCCTGAAAGATTATTGCGTCATTAAGTTGACATTATTATTATTATTTCCGTCATCATCATCATCATCATATCATTATTACTACTAGTACAGGATCCCATCAGTACTGTTATTATTGTTACTGTTAATCCTAGGTTATTGCATCATCATTATTTTTACCTTGATAATACAGCAGTCATATCACACATGGTCAGCGTGTTACAAGTACTGAAAGACTTTCATATTTACCTCCCGCGGCTCCTGCAACGGGTCCTGCTTCGTCTGGTTCATTAGACAGCTCAGGATCAGGCGGGACTGCAAAAGAAACATGTCATTGTATGAGGTTTGTTGTAGTATGTAATTAAAGACCTTCGAATCAGATTAATGGATGTTGAATTCATGAGTCTGGGATATTTACTACTAGTACAATTTAAATTGCTTTAATTTATTGCTTAGTATGGCCTGATTCCCAGGTCCATATTACACAGTACGGGTTCAGAGTGTCACAAGTTTCGTCCTAGTTATAAAGACTTTCATATTTACCTTCCGCGGCCCCGTCAACGGCTCCTGCAGTGTCTGCTTCATTTGACGGTTTGGGAACTAGAGGTGGGACTAAGAAAAGACCAATGTCATTGTTAGTATTACAGTTCCTTGTGTAGATATAATTTAAGATCTCCGAACCAGACTTATAAGTGTCCAAAAGCTTTTCTTGAGTGGTGCTTGAATGATTATTGTATCATGAAGTTGATGTTATTACTGTCAAATTCAGAAAACCGCCAACACCTGAAAAATTGTGGACCAACCTCGAGCTTCCCTTGCTGCAGCAGCGACGGTTCCTTCAGTTGACTCTGGAGCTGCAAAGTCATCATAACAGAGCTACATCAGAATGTTTTTAAATGATTACCGCCTGGCCATTCTATCTATTATAGGCAATATGTTGGGACAAGCGTAAATCATAATAGGGCAAATATGGGTACGCACCAGCCTATCACAAAACTTGAGATGATTCAATTGATTTCTTTGCTTTGTTTTTCTTATTTTTTTTTAACTGGCTGTGTTTCCCGTAAGGCCTTCCGACCTCTCTCCATACACGTCCTTAAGTTTGGTTCGGGGTATCCTTTGATGAAATTATTAAAAAGGGGCGGTTCGGTTGCGATCCTAACTCAAATTTCTGTTGATGTCAAATATCTTTCCAGTTCACAACCGAAAAAAGGTCTTTTCACCTTTGCTGTCCTCAAAAGCCTTGTCAAGGGCCTCGATCACGTCCTCCGGGAGGCGGCGACGTCTGACATGAACGCCGTGAAGCTGGGTATTATCTGAGCGGTTAAACTTTTTGCCTGCATGTGCAGCCGTTTCCTTGACGTACCCAGGAACGTATCGCACCAGCCATTCCCTTAGGGGCACCGATGAAGGAAACGGCCTTTTCTACACTGAACATCACACTCGGGCCACATAAACAGCCCCGAGGTGTGCCGTTTGCTTTAAAGAAAGCTCTCGCCTGTCGATAACAAAAACAAAATATATATTTATATATATATTGAAGTACGAGAATGATGTCCTCATCGACTATAACAGTGCTCAATAGTTGAACTAGAGCAGAATACAAATAGACTGAAGAACTGGGTTAAATATTGAACATTCATTGCTCCTCGGAGTTTCATGTTTCTTGCGAAGCAATCATGATTATGTTTTCAGGGGCACCCAACGACGGTTTCCTCCTATACACACTTTGAAAACACATCTTAGGTTATCCAGAGTACTTTTAGATCTCTATAATTATATTGTTTTAAGTAGCGCTATAAATTTGTATCTGTTCAATCATCCTAGGGCAACTTAAGTGAGTCTTTTCGAAATTTCAAGGGCTTCAGTATTATATTTTATATTCCCGCAAATGTTAGATGCAATTTAATGTATTACGAAAGTGAGATTTTTTTTGTGTTTTCTCTCTCCATCAAATTTATGAATCCGAAAATTTTAGGTTTCCTTTTTTCTACGAAAAAAAGCCTAACCTGGGGAGTGAAATGCAAAAAATTAAACTTCAGAAAATCGCAGGGAATTTATTAGTGAGACAAGCATCGGAAATTGTACATGAATGGAATGGTCACCAATAAATTTTTAGGCGTCCTCAAGTAAGGAAAACTTCTGTACAATATTGGCTTTTTTGAACAGAGATTTTTTATTTAAAACAGTCGTTGGATGCCCCTGTTTTTTGAGTCCCATTCCATGTAAATGAAGGATCGACCACTAACCCTTGATGGTGCAATCAAAGCCATTTTTATCAATCAGCAGGAGCACTACTAATTATTACGCATTCAATTACCTCCACTGGATTTTCTGCTGCCTTTCGTAAAAGATTTACAATTAAATCTTCAACTTCTCCTTGGTCTTTTGTAGCTGAACTGGTGGGCGATTTCTGTGCTGCTTCGTTGCCAGCCATCAACTTATTATAACAGGGGACAAGCACTTCGCCGATCCAATCCTTGAAGACTGGAAAATAGGTCTCCTTTTTGCCGACCTTTTCTAGTATCTACCAAAGAGATTTTATAGAAATTTTTTTTCATATTGAAAATCGAAAAAAGGAATAAAATCATAGTATTTGATTTGTTTCTGTCGCGTGACTTTGCATACTTTATTCAGTATTTGTCGCTCTTCATACTTAACGAATATTAGTCAGAAAGAACTCGCACTTCCAAAAAATGAAACTTTTAACCATATTTTGAAATGGTTACTGGTCAAACTCAAATTCACCATTTTCACTACAAGTGGTTGTCGTCTTTTCTGCAGAGCTTACAGACTTTGACGAAGTCCCAGATAACTCTAATAAACGACCAACATACACGGTCAGTTCAGATTCAATGGAAGAAAAGAAGCGATTACAATTTTAGTATAGAAAATACTACAATGAAGTGATCTGAAAAATTTCTAACTATGGCAGTTCACAGTTCAAGTAATGTAATTCTTCTTGCCATCGAATATTTCATTGATTCGAAAGGAGAAAGACAAAATATAAAACTTTTATCAACTCAAAACAACTACTCACCTTCGTTTGGCTTGAAAAAGCTAGTAATTTTCTTCATTTCGTCTGATAAAACTGATAAAAAACTCTGCCGGAGCTGGAAGTACAAAACACGCTGCCGAACGAAGCGAAGGGGTGGGCAAGGCATGGCGTTTGATCAAGGGGCAAGTCGACCCCACGGCACAATCACCGCGAAAAGCACAGGAGCCCCACAAAATGCCTGGCGTTTGAAATTAAAGAAAATACAGAGAATATAGCGGAATATACACGGAAAAAAACTTGTTTCAGGTCTTTTTTTTATTATAATTATTATTTTTTTTAGCGCAAAAAGTGGGGGCGGGGGCGCAAAAAAGTGGTAAGGCCGCGGCCCTACCAGCCCCTCCCCCTCCACGGACCCTGAACGACGACATAAAAGGACGGAAAATGACTAGTAAGGACACAGAAGGACTAATAAGGACAGAAAAAGACTAGTAACGACACAAAAGGACTAGTAAGGACAGAAAAGGATTAGTAAGGACAGAAAAGGACTAATAAGGACGTAAAAAGAAGGAAAAGGATTAGTATGGACACAAAAGGACCAGTAAGGACACAAAAGGACTAATAAGGACGTAAAAGGACATAAAAGGACTAGTAAGGACAGAAAAGGACTAGTAAGGACATAAAAGGACTAGTAAGGACAGAAAAGGACTAGTAAGGACATAAAAGGACATAAAAGGACTAGTAAGGACAGAAAAGGACTAGTAAGGACACAAAAGGACTAATAAGGACGTAAAAGGACATAAAAGGACTAGTAAGGACAGAAAAGGACTAGTAAGGACATAAAAGGACTAGTAAGGACAGAAAAGGACTAGTAAGGACATAAAAGGACATAAAAGGACTAGTAAGGACAGAAAAGGACTAGTAAGGACATGAAAGGACTAATAAGGACATAAAAGGACATAAAAGGACTAGTAAGGACAGAAAAGGACTAGTAAGGACACAAAAGGACTAATAAGGACGTAAAAGGACATAAAAGGACTAGTAAGGACAGAAAAGGACTAGTAAGGACATAAAAGGACTAGTAAGGACAGAAAAGGACTAGTAAGGACATAAAAGGACATAAAAGGACTAGTAAGGACAGAAAAGGACTAGTAAGGACATGAAAGGACTAATAAGGACGTAAAAGGACATAAAAGGACTAGTAAGGACAGAAAAGGACTAGTAAGGACATAAAAGGACTAACAAGGACGCAAAAGGACATAAAAGGACTAGTAAGGACAGAAAAGGACTAGTAAGGACATGAAAGGACTAATAAGGACGTAAAAGGACATAAAAGGACTAGTAAGGACAGAAAAGGACTAGTAAGGACATAAAAGGACTAATAAGGACGTAAAAGGACATAAAAGGACTAGTAAGGACATAAAAGGACTAATAAGGACGTAAAAGGACATAAAAGGACTAGTGAGGACAGAAAAAGACTAGTAAGGACACAAAAGGACTAATAAGGACAGAAATGGACTAACGAGGTCAAAAGGACGGAAAATGACTAGTAGGGACACAAAAGGACTAATAAAAACATAAAAGGACTAACGAGGACATAAAAAGATGGTAAAGGACATAAAAGGACTATTAAGGACAGGAAAAGACTAGTAAGGAAATAAAAGGACGGAAAAGGACTAGTAAGGACATAAGGTAAAGGACTAGTAAGGACATAAAAGGACGGAAAAGGGCATAAAAGGACTATTATGGACAGAAAAGGACTAGTAAGGACATAAAAGGACTAGGAAGGACAGAAAAGGACTAGTGAGGACAGAAAAGGATTAGTAAGGACAGAAAAGGACTAATAAGGACTTAAAAAGACGGAAAAGGATTAGTAAGGACAGAAAAGGATTAGTAAGGACTAATAAGGACGTAAAAGGACGGAAAAGGATTAGTAAGGACACAAAAGGACTAGTAAGGACTTAAAAGGACTACTAAGGACGTAAAAGGACATAAAAAGAACTAGTAAGGGCACAAAAGGACTAATAAGGACGTAAAAGGACATAAAAGGACTAGTAAGGATAGAAAAGGACTAGTAAGGACGTAAAAGGACGGAAAAGGATTAGTAAGGACAGAAAAGGACTAATAAGGACAGAAAGGACGGAAAAGGACACAAAGGGACTAGTAAGGACAGAAAAGGATTAGTAAGGACAGAAAGGACTAATAAGGACGTAAAAGGACGGAAAAGGATTAGTAAGGACACAAAAGGACTAGTAAGGACACAAAAGGATTAATAAGGATGTAAAAGGACATAAAAGGACTAGTAAGGACAGAAAAGGACTAGTAAGGACACAAAAGGATTAATAAGGACGTAAAAACACATAAAAGGATTAGTAAGGATAGAAAAGGACTAATAAGGACGTAAAAGGAAGGAAAAGGATTAGTAAGGACACAAAAGGACTACTAAGGACACAAAAGGACTAATAAGGACATAAAAGGACATAAAAGGACTAGTAAGGACAGAAAAGGACTAGTAAGGACGTAAAAGGACGGAAAAGGATTAGTAAGGACAGAAAAGGACTAATAAGGACAGAAAAGGATTAGTAAGGACAGAAAAGGATTAGTAAGGACAGAAAAGGACTAGTAAGGACACAAAAGGACTAGTAAGGACATAAAAGGACTAATAAGGACATAAAAGGACATAAAAGGACTAATAAGGACATAAAAGGACATAAAAGGACTAGTAAGGACACAAAAGGACTAGTAAGGACATAAAAGGACTAGTAAGGACACAAAAGGACTAATAAGGACGTAAAAGGACATAAAAGGACTAGAAAGGATAGAAAAGGCCTAGTAAGGACATAAAAGGACTAGTAAGGACAGAAAAGGACTAATAAGGACGTAAAAGGACGGGAAAGGATTAGCAAGGACACAAAAGAACTAATAAGGACGTAAAAGGACATAAAAGGACTAGTAAGGATAGAAAAGGACGGAAAAGGCCTAGTAAGGACATAAAAGGACTAGTAAGGGCAGACAAGGACTAATAAGGACGTAAAAGGACGGGAAAGGATTAGTAAGGACAGAAAAGGACGGAAAAGGACACAAAAGGACTTGTAAGGACAGAAAAGGACTAATGACGACAGAAATGGACTACTAAGTACATAAAAGGACATAAAAGGACACAAGGGACAAGCGAGGAGTAGAAAGTACGGAAAAGAGGAGTTTTAAGAAATGCGTACTACTTACAAGACGTTATACACAGTGTTCGTTTAATTTATGTTGCACGACTATATGGTGTGCTACCATGTAGTGCATACCGGGAAACGAGAGAATATTCACAACAAAGGGATTTGAGTGTAAAAATACCGAAAATGATGGCTTTTTCCTCTAAATTGCCATAATCAGAAGGTAATCATGGCTCTATCTAGTCCAGAATCACCTGTTCCGCCACGCTGGGTTGTAATTAATCGCACTGAAAACCCGAGCGAGGAACACGAGGAGCTGAACAAGATGGCGCACGGCGTTGTGGCAGAAAGTCGAAGGTTTGTACTCTTGGTTGAGTTTTCTTTTATGTAGCAAGGTTTCGCTTAGTTGTGTTATTAATGGGGGGAACTTATTTAACTTAGATAATTTACTGAAATTTTAAAAGATGTATATGCACACGAGCCCAAGCTTAGCTTGATTTATTACAGGGTGTCTAGAAAACGACGACCTAGAAAACGAAGACCTACGACCTAGAAAACGACGACCTACTAGAAAAAACAACGACCTAGAAAACAACGACCTAGAAAACGACGACCTAGAAAACGGTGAACTAGAAAACGACGACCTAGAAAACGACGACCTAGAAAACGACGACCTAGAAAACAACGACCTAGAAAACGACGACCTAGAAAACGACGACCTAGAAAACGACGACCTAGAAAACGACGACCTAGAAAACAACGACCTAGAAAACGACGACCTAGAAAACGACGACCTAGAAAACAACGACAAGGAAGGGGTAGCACGAAGGATTAAGGGATTAGAGGGGTACAGAAGGCGGGAAATAAGAGGACGATAGGAGGGAATTATGAAGGGGTGAGAGGTGGGCGAAGAAGGAAAATTACAGAAAAATAGTAAATATTATTTTTAGCGGCTAAGGGTATGAAGCCAAGGAATAAAACGGTGGAGTTGGAAATGCAAGGTACGCGAGGTCTCCCCTCTGTTTCGTTTATCAAACAAGCGTTGCCGGTTTGTTATTGGATAGATTTATTTGATGACAAGAATTGTATTAGCTTATTGTGTTTCAAACCAGTTTTTCAGTAGAATCGAAGTGAGAAAGAAAATAATTTACAGTCTGTCTATAAATCTGCTTACCTGAAGAATCTGTTAAAAGAATTTGCTAACCTGTAAAGTGCGATTGTTGTAACGACCCGCCACAGAAGTAAGTTATAATTAACATTGAAGTTTTCTGAATTTAGGTACGAGATTAAGACGATTTGTGTTTGTTCTGATTGCGAATTATAAATGTATTTCTTTTAGATCAAAAAATTATTAAAGCTTGGTGGTCATTGGAGCTAACCAGTTCCTAAGGAAACACCCTCCAACTCTAGCTGGCTGGGGTGGTGGACAATATAGTGTTTACCAAGAGAGGATAACCTCTCTTGGTGTTTACTGATTAAAAGTATATCGGGTTAGTTTCATGAGCGATCCCGGAGTGTGTTAATAAAAAGAGGTTTGGGGAACGAAGTATTTCTAAAAGTCAAATTTGGGAAATTTTCACGTTTAGGCGGAGATGCTCGATTGACTTATTGATTAACGTAAACCTTCGTTACATGTACCCCGCGAGATACCTACATCAGTATTGTTCTTGCGTTATTTTCATAACGCGGTTTATAAAACCGTCTCTCGCATTTTTAAACAGCAGTTACAGAGTGCCTAGTGTCGTCGCAGGAGCTATTGTTTTGTCTCGGACATTGCATTGTGCATTGCGTGAAAGTGATGGAAGAATTAAAAATGAACCGAAGTGAAATTTTTAATTTTGCTCTGCGGCGTTGTCTCTATTTCTCATGATGTAATAATTTATTTCTGAACAATTCAAAAGTTCTGCCGGAGATCTCAATGCCTATATACCACGCTATCGGACCTGTGAGGAAAAAGAAACTCCTAGGATGATACGATTCAAATTTTACAGTTCAAATACAGTTCAAATCTGATGACATGTCAACCTTCATTGTGTCCCACATAATATTTCACAATTCTCGTTACCGGTATGCTGCCGTTTCATGTACGAGAAAATGTTGAAGCCCTTCTTTTTTCTTTTCAAAATATAAACTGTTTGTTTACGGTGTTGAGCACATAAACGGCACGCCTGATTTATTTCCCGTTTGATTTATCTGGGCTTGAACTTCCCGCTATAAACGACGCGCCAGTGAAGCAGTGTATATTATTTAGGTCAGTAAGATTTGATGGAAATTTGTTTAAATTGATATCACGATAATAAATAGGTCAAAGCAAAGCTTTTGCTTCCAGTAGTCAGTCAGGTTGAATCATGACTTCATTGACCATACTAAAGGAAAATTTGACTAGAGAAACTTTTTTAGTGGAGCTCTCACGCGTGCGCGTAAAGGACACACAATTGGCAACAAATTTGGTTACCTTTGCATGAGCGCCATTCCATTCAATCAAAACGTCTGGTTTAAATTTTCCGCAACTTCCTTGCAGTACCGAATGGAACAGCATTTTCGCAATATATACCCAAATTTTCGACAATTATCATCGGAAAGTTTTCTTTTCGCATTCAAATTTGCTCCCGAATGTCTAAAATTTCTGGTTGAAAGGTTCGCATTTCGGAAACTTTTCCGGAAGTCTTGGAACTTTTCCGGGAAAACACTGTAACAATTGCCGCTGTTTCCAAAGTTTCTTAAGTTTTGGGTGAATGGAAAGCGCCCAAAATGCATCCAAGGAATTTTGGTTCTGAGAGAATCGTATGCACGTACTACGACGTGCAAAAAAGTGTGCTGCACGTGCATATTAGACCTATTGACCTTAGCATTACTTATAACCAGCCCCGGGTGACTAGCGGCTATGAGCGATTTGCGTGGGTGTTTGGCACGTTTCATAAGATTACATTGAGATTTGCTATGAATATGCTATTTTGGTTTTGTCCGGGGAAGGGGCATTTCGCACACTTCTATTAATCGATATTACGCCCCCCCCCCCCTCCCCGCGGTTTTTTTTAGGTCGTCGTTTTCTAGGTCGTTGTTTTCTAGGTCGTCGTTTTCTAGGTCGTCGTTTTCTAGGTCGTCGTTTTCTAGGTCGTCGTTTTCTAGGTCGTAGGTCTTCGTTTTCTAGGTCGTCGTTTTCTAGACACCCTTTATTACATGGCCATATGCATTATTTCTATTTTTATGCATTATTTTTATTTTATGGTTCAGTAATAGTAATAGAAGGCAGGTTTTTCTGAAGGGTTTTTTTTATCCAAAATATCAATCGAATACTCAAGGAGAAAAAAATAAAGCAATAAATCATTGGTTGGTCGTTTTTTTAACAGTCACAGAATCATGATCAACATGCAATGCATACCGGCAGCCTTTACTAACCCGTTGATCAGTTGTACAGTACTGTTTTCTCATTTCATTTTGTTTGTATAACTGCTTATTTTACTCATTTGACCTTAAGACGGAATCCACCAGGAAATTGGATAATTTTGATTTTCGGTGGACAAAACCCTTGTACTAAAATAATTTAACACATATTGCATTCTTTTTTACATTTTTCAAGGGCTAAAGATGTAATTTGTCACCTGTAATAATACCAAAGAAAATTTCTCATTGAAACCCAAGAAAATGAAAAAAATTCACTTCCAAATTTCACAAAATTGCATCTTTCACATGTTTTCAGAATTAAATTAAAATTACTCAATTTCCTGGTGGATTCCGTCTTAATACTTGAGCCTCTTTATGGGTATTTCCTGTATTTAATGGACACAAGAGCATTCCACAAGGGTGTCCATCTAATATAATCAAACCCCACTTTATGGACACCCACTGAATACGGACACCTCATTATTACGGACAGTTTGATTTGTCCATGGGGTAAGAAAACCCTTACATTTTCTCTAAATTCAACTTGCTTATTATGGACACCCCACTAATACGGACATTTTCTATGGCCTGTGGATGTGACTTGGCGCATGCTACTGGTGTACACAAGCGTAACACCGTGCCTTAAGCACGATTCGCGCACGAGAAAAGGCACAGTTTTTGTGCCAAAGCATGGGAAAAAAACATGCAAAGGCACAGATTAGGCACACTTTAGGCACAGTGAAGGCACGTTTTAAATATTGCTAAGGCACATTTTAGGCACAGTTTGGACACAGTTTTGGCACGGTTTAGGCACAAATATTCAACGCTGGGCACTTGTTTGAAAATCTTTGTAACCCGACTTGCAAAAAAGAACAAACTTGGTGCGAATGACAAAAATTATTCAGATCAAACACGATACAGGTAGAAGTATAGGAAGTGTAAGTTTTGAGCTGCGCTGAAAGTCTGGAAAATTAAAGTATTCTTCGACAGTCCGTGTTTACTCCGAGGATAAAGTGGAAATTCACACGTGATATATGCAGTCTGAACCTTTTCGATTGCCATGCAATTTTATTGACTGGCTTTCTTTCGTTTCTAAAAGAAATGGTGAAAGAAAGTCGAAGCCATAATGACAAAAACAAAGCTAAAGAAGTAAGGCACAAAAATAGCCAATAAAAGTCGTAGAAAATACTTTTTGCGATTGCGGTAAAATTGGCCTGAATTTGCATAACAATGTGAAAAGTGGTAATTTGAAACCTTCATGCTAACGTGCGTTGTTTTTTAATACAAAATGCGGCTGCTTTTTAAATATTTCTCTAACTAAAAAAGTAGAATTTACACTTAGTAGTAAAATAATTCAAGCTGCTTGTTTGTTTTTGTTTTCTGGCTCTGGTAGCAAATTAAGCTTTGATCGTATAATAATCGATAAGACGTGCCAATTTTGCTTCAAAACTCATCGGTGCCCTTGTAGAACCAGACATATGCAAAACCTATGCTCATGCTATTTGTTTACTATGTTGGACTATGTTTCAGCTATGTTATGGTCACTACTGCCTATGTATTAACTATGTAACACACCAAACAACATAGTCCAAAGTATGCAAAATCTATGTTGAAACTATGTTTAGGCTATTTGAAAAGCACATAGCTTTTGAATACCTATGCAAATACTATTCAAAATCTTTTCATAGTCTTGACATAGCTATGTATTTACTATGCAATAGAAAGTTCTGCTTTTCCTTCCGATTAGCATCCTATGTATTCACTATGCATCAAAGTAAAATAGCTTTTACATAGCATTTCGATCTTCACTTTTATTTCCAACAAGTTTCTTAGCTTTTACATAGTGCTATGTATATTCTATGCTATGTGATGAAACATATTTGCAGCCTATGTATTCACTATGTGACATTTTCATTTAGCTTTATCATGAGATAGCTTTTACATAAACATATTTTTTCCTATGTCACTCATATGAAAAATATATGTAGTCTATGCGTTTCCTATGTGATATTCCAACATAGCTTTTAAGTGACTAGGCATGTTGATGGTAGCGCTTACAGAAGGCTAAGCATACTTCCAAAGTAAAAAGCAGTGTTTTAAACTAAAACACTCAAAAATCATGTCCTATAATTTTTTTTTGTGCTTGCAGATAGTTTCTTAGTAAGAAGACTTTTGTTACTTTAAGCATTGAATCGCTACATCCATCATCCCTGTCTTAACTTTCCTTTCTAGCTTTTCCCTAGAGTTCTTCACTTGAATTGATACTTCCATGCATCACTTTCTTCTTTTACATTGGGTTCGATCCTTCGTCTTGATTGTGGACGTCTCCTGAATATAACTGCATGGTCAAAACTGAGAAACGCTACCTGCCTCGGTGGATGTTTGTCAGCCATTTTGTTTCCACTAGTTCCCAGGGAAGCCCGTGAGTTCAACACATGCGTATTTTGCGTTTTATCCTCACGTGGGCCTTTTCAACCAATGAAAAGGTGTGAAAATTGTCTGTTTCCACGCGGGCGCTTTCAAGTCAAAGAAGACGAGCTGTAAGCGTGCGTTTTTACAAGAAGACGCTTCTTTTTACTTCAATTTACAGTCTTTTTCCTGCCAGGTTCAACAAAAAGTATTCCTAACGTTGGTAAGTGATGTTTTTCTCAATTAAGTTTCGATTTGCCTGTGTTGTCTCCCCTTTTCGCGTATCTGAACAAGGATCGGTCGATCACGCTTTGATACTCCTTCGTTTCAATTCTAAAACGTCAGGTTGTTTTTATGTTCATTTGCCTTAAAATCTCCACTTTTCTGTTTGCAGATACTTATTCGTTGCAGTCAAAAGGAAACTGTATGGCACTGAAGAGCACGACATCAGCAAAAAGTCTACACGATAAGCAAACTTAAACTTGGGGTTTCGATTCTGAAACCTCCATGAAAATACTGCATTTGTGTTACTATTAGTGTTCGTGGTATTATATTGCCATAGTTTTTCAATTTTTTGTTTCAAAACCTATTTCTTACCAATGTAAAAGGTATTCTAATTCATATTTTTATACTATTTTTACTATTTTGGTGATTTTTACGAACGTATTTTAAACACTACATTTGCTTAAGCAGATCGAAACCTACATACATAAGAGACCATGTCAATTCTATGTAATTTCTGTTTGAAGTCTAGTTAAAGCTTGTGTATGTGATATGTTTTACCTATTCAAATACTATTAAAATCCTATTTCAAACCTATGCAAAGACTATTTGTTCTGTGTTTTCCCTATTTTAATGCTATGCAAAGTATATGTCACCTTTAAAAAGGCTATGTTTTTCATATGTTTTTTCTATTTCTAGGCTATCTAAATTCTCGGCAAACCCTATTCAAAAGCTATGTAATCAACTGTTCCCTGTTCCATTTGAGTATGTAAACTCTATTTCAGTCCTATGTGAAGGCTATTTATTTTCTATGATTTTTCTATGAGGTTGACTATGAAGTCTAAAATCTCTTTCCACAAGCTAGGTAAACTGTATGTATAGGCTATGTGGAAACTATGTCATTTCTTCCTTTATTCCTACCTTTAAAAACTGCATAGCTTTTAAGTAGGTTCCGTTTGACTAGCGAAAACATAGCATTTTCGATACAAAAAACATAGTCCTGGCATAGAAACAACATAGGATCTGGTTAAAGCAATGTATGAGTGATTAACATAGGTTTTGCATAGCTTTGTGACATAGCATTTGCATAGATTCTACATAGTGTCTGATTCTACAAGGGTGGCAATCAATTTTTTCGTTTTCATTTTATGAGTCATATCACAAGTAAATTCTCTTTTTGAATGCAAATCTGCCCTCCTGAAAACACAAATATTTCGTTCCAACTAAATGCGCCGTTAAGAAGGGGAGAAGAAACCCACTCTGAAATTTTTTAACATCAGTGAAATTCTTGAATCGAAATTATATCAACACGTAATTGAGCTGAGCACTTATTTTAAATACACTAGCCTGTTTAAGATTCCATTTTCCTGTTTGTCGGGGTTTTCCCTGCTGTCTCTAACCGTATTCTGAGTTATTTCTTATTAGGATAAAAAGGTCGTGAGACTGTGTTTCTAGACTTCGTAAACATAATTGCCGTGTGCACTTTTCTTTCCCTGTGGAGCTCGATAGGCTGGACACGATTTTCCAAGGGACTCAATATTTTGGCACAACTTGTGCACAGATTAGGCACAGTTTGGGCACAACTTAGGCATGGCTTAGGCACATTTTTGAAAAGTAAAATGCACACTTTATGCACATCTTAGGCACATTTTAGGCACAAAATCTTTGTGCCAAAGCACACTCTAGAATCCGATTTTCAGTCCAATGCACGGTTTACGAATTTTCACGTTAAAAAATGCTTTCTAACCTTAGATATTTAATCTTACCGTAAAAATGGGTTTCCTGAAGTCTTAACAGTTAGTCTATAAGGAAGGTTTAACTTATGAGCGTTCCAAAAATTATTATGTCTTCTCTTCACAACAAAAGAAAGTAAATCAAAAGCAATTGTTTAAATTGATGTTTGCACTGCACAGAGATCGGATGTAGACAGAACATCTTTCTGAAAACGGCCTGAGCTTTGTTGTTTTGCCATTATGTTCAGTAATTTTTAATACAGTTAGTACTCATAAGCTACTGACCTCAGTGGAGAAATTTTTCCAAAGTACCATTAACAGAAACAGAGAAATCCCACAATATGGGTGGTTAGACTGTTAAAAAAATGGTCCCATTTTGTGCCATATTTTTCATATTTTAATTTATTTTGGTCTTACAGCCAGAAAAAAAATATTCAATAAAAGGCTGTTTATAAACTCTAACTTCTTGCCAAATATCGATGCGATCTGAGTTTTAATAAGTTCATAAGAGCGAAACGATGTAAGATTCTTAGACGTGTACACCAGTAGCGTGCGCCAGGCCATGTCTGACAACCTTTCTGGTTTGCCTGGCTGAAATGGTGACCTAGTGGGACATAATTATGCCCTTTCTAAAAGGAAAAAAAAGTATTTTAAGGCCTGCTATTCCAAACCAACTGTTAACTCACTTTTGTAGCACAATATGTGGCATGCCACGTCAAGCTGTTTAAATTCCATGCTTGTTTTGTTTACAGTGAAGATGTCTTCTCAAGCTATGCTTGCAACTCATTAAATCATAAAGGAATTAAACATCATCCGAGGGATATTGTAGAAGCTGGTTGCTTGGCGGTAAGTATGTATACTAAATGTTTTTTGAAATAGCTTGAAAATCAAACTGGGGTTTGTTGTAGCTAAAATTTGTCCCTAGTGTGGTTAAACAAGCATTATAAGACCTTGTTTGAGTCAGAATTTTCTTTATTTCCTAGCCCCAACAAAGAGAAGTCATTATGTCATGTTGCCATGCTTACTACCAAAATTCCTGGATCTCAACAAAGTGTGGCCCTGCAATTATATGAGAGAAAAAAAAAATACGAAAAAAGTGACATGTATGCCTTTCCTATGATTGCAGTTAGGACTTTTCTTTCATCATTCAACAATACAAATCATGAAATGGCCATTTCTGTCTTGAAAGAAGGACTGTTGAGATCCAGATTTCTTGTTACCATGGTAAAGTGATATCACGCTTTTCTCAATTATTTGTAGGGGACAAAGATAATATATTCCATTTTATCTGCGAACAGTTTATTCTTACAACATTCAACTGTCTGCGCTATTGATATTTTTGTTTTTAAAAAGGTTTTTTCATTTTGCAGATTTAACTGATGATTATCTTTTTAAAGTGAATGCACAATAAAATGGCCAATGACTTAATGTATGTCCCCTCTCTTTTCTAGGCGCAGCAGCTACCACGAGCTAAATACCAGTTGTTTGAATCACTTCCACAAGATTTAGTAGAGACAGGTGATGATAATATTGACATATTTACTTTGACCAACATTCTGGTTATTCTCTTGCTTCTTTAAGTCTCTGGTACTTGTGGCTCTCAAGTTCTCTTAGTTTCCTTTGCTCTGTGGCTCTCTGTTATGCCTGGTTTTCCTGATTCTCATCGTTAGTATTTCTCATGGCTCTTCCTGTTATCCTGGTTCTTGTACATGTAGTTCTCCTGGGTTTTGAGATTCTCCACAACTACATGAACCAGTCTCTGAGGACTACAAGAACCACAGAAACAGGGGACCGACGAATCAGGATGCCAATAAAAAGTAGGAAAGCATTTTAAATTCCAGAATCAGAAGAACCGATAAGACCATTGAGACCCCAAAAAATTAATGATGAAACTGATGAAAAACTTGTGTGACCATTCAAAAGAGACCTCTTCAACTGTAGTTTCACATGGCACCACACTAAAGAACTAATGGTTTTTTTTCCACATTTACATGTAAAAACTCTTTAAAAATGAAATTTGAAATTTTTGTTGAATTGGACACTTTGGTCACTTCTTGAAAAGAAGGGGTTTATCATATTGTTAGGCTTTAATTACAGCAGCTTTGCCCCCCCTCCCCCTTCCTTTAATACAGAACCAAGTGTCCACTTTACAGAGGTGTCTGCTTTAATTTTTGAGGTAAAGTAATATGCATCAAGTTAGATGTCTTTAAGCTATGTGCAAATGGACATAACAACTCCCAACATTGTTGGCCCAACAATGTTGAGAGTTGTTGTGTCCATTTGCACACGGCTAAAGGTTTGACCAGTTTCAAACTTTGTGCAACAACTCCCAACAACATCGCAACAACATTGCAACAACATGCAACAGGGTGTGCCAATGGACTCAACATGTAACATTCAACAATTAATGTTGGGAACTGTTGGCCGACAATGTTGCAGCTAGGCTTTAGGATGAAGAGACCTTATAGAGGTGTTTGCATGGAGGGGTTTGATCATATTTTAGGTGATAATTTTGTAATAATATCGATAAAGAGAAAAGTTGATAAGCCTATATTTTTTGTTCACATCAGGCAAACTAAGTGATTTGCAACTGGAAGGAGTTTTGTATGCTGTAAGTATAATTAATAATGTCGCATATCATTTTATTAATATCAAGAACTCTGTCAACATTTGTTAGCTTTTATATTGCTCTATCTTCTGTCCACGTAAAGCATTTAAAATATGTGAAAAAAGATGGATTTCCGGCCAAAAATAAATTCGTTACAAAATAGGCCCTTCTAGCTGGTGATGTGTGGTAGCAAAGAGTGTGTTAATGCACAGTCATGGTCTTTGTACTCTGATTTGCTTCCCCGCTCAAATGAATATAAAACATTTATCATGTAATAAGCATGCAACCACTAATGGGGTGTGTCAACACCAGTCGTGTGTGACCCTCTTTATTATGCCTAATTCATCAACAAAATGGATGGGAATGATACAACAAACAGAATGAAAACTGTGAAATGTACAAAATACAGCAAGAAAACCACCCTACAAAACGATCTAAATTATGCTCATTATGATGATGCCATAAACATGCTATAAACCTTTCATACAGCAGCATGCAAAAACTGTGTCTAAGAGAAACTGATAACCCCTAGTCGCTGGGTATTTAATTTTGATTGCGTAGGGACGGTCGTAAGATGCAAAATGAATAAGTGACAACAACTCAAATGTATATAGCCTACCGCTAATGAAGCTATTATTGTAACAGCATACCATGTAACACCCCAAAGAAACGGTTGCATAACCCTGATAAATACAGTGAGTAATAAAATCAAGTTACCCAGCATGAAAAATTCATTTTATAAACTGCTGTTGATTTTTAGTGTCAAAGACATCAAATGGTCCTTGCCAATGGACCAGGCGGTGTGCGTCACGAGATTTAACCAATCAGAATGCGTTATTTTCGGAGTAGATTTCGTGCTCGAGAAGAGCAGTTTTGAGAGGTACACGAGTTGAGATTTTCGTCGTTTTTGAAGATTGTAATCATTTTTTCTTAATCAAAATTCGCTATAAAGTTAGCGAATTAATTTATCTTAGTGCTGGTGCAGTTATTTTTTAAGAAGAAACGTTTATTCGGCTTTGCGACCATTTCAAAGGTGACGGTCTCGTGTGAGACGCCATGTTGTTTTGGTTGTAAATTTCACTGCTTTTCTTGGACTTGTAGCTCCTTACTGTTATTGATTGTTGTCAATATTTTCGGTCCGTTAGTGAGTTTAAGTAGTCTTCTTTGACAATTTCGGGGTCTACCCGGGTCTACCCCGTCGGGTTTTCCCGCTAGAGGCCGTGGAGGACACACTGGTATGAAGAGATCGACCCAGCCAAGTGGCTCCACTCCCGGGAAACCGGCTGGTAAAGTCAACAGAACTGGAGGTCAAAATAACATCAAATCGAGAAAGAATTTGTTTAATTTCAAGCCAGAAAAGGTAAAAAGAGTCGAATTACACGAATTCCTTCTGATTTTGTATTTGAGTCAGTTAAATGGTCTTTTATAAGATACTTATTTGTCATTATTGAAGAATGTTTTTCACGTGTGAATAAATTATACATGTACAAATGTAGCCTCCAACAAGAGATTGGCCAGTATCCATAGATTGTGGATTAGAATCCATTATTTCTTGTAGTTTTACTCAGATAACATTAGCAGTAATTTTATGTTTTCACACTCGCACTGTGATGAAATGAAACATTTGACAAAATTTTAAAAAAAAAAAATCATAAAATAAAGTGTGGCTTTAGAGATGTTACACCAGCCACCTCCACCACAGGGTTTATCAAGGATGTCTTTTGTTTGTGTGTTTATATGTAGGTTTACTTATGTTACCATTTATTTAATATCTTCAAGGTCCCTCATCCACCTCAGTCCCCAGTTTGGTCTGTGGAGGAAAGGCGAGCATTGGTTGAGTATATTGCTCTATTTACCCCAGTGGAACAAGATCAATTGTTTAAATGGCCTTCTTTCAAAGACATCAATTTCTGGGAAAAATGTGCAGATGCTCTGGCCTGTACAACTGGAATGCCACGACGATCAGGTAAACATATTTCACTCCAGGCCGTAGTAGGGCATAATTTTTGGTCGGCAGGATAATAATTATATGCAAGAGGTTTGTCCCCAGTGGCGGTGGTGATAATGATGATGATATTGATGATGTCTGGGTTGTTTGCTCTTAGTCATTCAAAACATCAGCTTTTGAATACATTGATAGTGTGCGATCTCCCTACACAACTCAACTAGTTATTTTATACAATGTAATAACTCTGTAATGAAGAGATTATAACATAGTGGAGCAGGCCTGATAGTGGTTTGTCTTAAAATAGGGTGGAGGGAAGGTAGCAGTTGCTGAAGGTTTTAGTTCAAAAGGAACTTACAGTGGCTTACAGTAAGTGAGGTGAAACAAACCGATTTATATTTTCTTTTCTTTTCAGGGAGTGCATGCCGTTATCAGGTCAACTCCTTCCTGCGTAAAAGGTATGCAACACTGGAGGAAGCAGAAGATGACCTCCAGGTCAACTATTTTAGTGGTGGATTGCAAGACATTCATTATGAAAATTCATCAACACTAACATCTCCTGGGAATGTAAATTCGACTCCACAGGCGATGCTTGAGAAGAACACCCCATTATCTCCAATATTGGCGCACTCTCCACATGCCAATTCAACAAACCATGAGACATACAATCATGGAGATACCATTGCCAAGGTTATTAAACTGTTGACATTGATGACTTCGCGTATGAGAGGGACTTGATCCAGAACTTATTTTGGCAGTTCATGTTTTTAGAACTTGATCATGATTTTCGAGCATTTATTCCTTCTGACTTTATTAAACTATGCTGCAAGGGCATTAATGTACTTCATAGCAATGGCAAAGAAAATGTTCTTTATTACTTGGCCAGGGGACTTGGAATGTCACGGAAAGATGGTTCAGGTCCACGGCTCCCTATTGACAAGATGCCGTTTGGATTATTAAGCTACAATATTCGCTATTTTGCTATGGACACTGTGAACAACATTTCATCAGACCCCCATTTTGTGGAGTGGGAGACAACTATGTTCTCCAACTTTGGTCATAAATGGATTTGCTTACAGAGGGGACCAGGGTTTGCCTATGATGAGACTGTTGTTGATGATTCCTCAGCTGCAGCTTGTAATAGCACCAGCAACACAAACAGCAGTGAGCAAGGTTCCTCAAGTATCCTTCAACAAGCATGGAATGAAACATTTCAAGTGGGTACCCAGAATGGGGTACAAGATGAGGTTGAAGACCAAGATACCACTAGAGAGAAAGTTGGGGCAGATGACTGCCTTGATGTAGAAACCCTTGTTGACACAGATGACCCTCTTGAGGTTGGAGCCATTGTTCAGACAGGAGATGGGATTGAGGTTGAAACTGTTGTCGAGGCAGGAGACCCTCTTGAGGTTGGAACCATTGTTGAGGTAGGAGATGGGCTTGGGGTTGAAACAATTGTTGAGGCAGGATATGGGCTTGAGGTTGAAACCCTTGTTGAGGCAGAAGACGAGCTTGAGGTGAACGACCAGGTCAATGAAGAAGTGAGCTACCTTTGGGCACGACTTGGTTCTGAAGAAAAAGAACAAATTGCAAACGGCGATAGACCAATAGAACTGGAAACATTTCATGGTATTCGCCCACAGGCACATAAAAAAAAAAAGGACAGAAGTGGATCCGATGAAAGCTAAAGTCAATGTTGCAGGTCATTCTGTAAGGACTCTTCAACGTCGTATACAGGCTGCTGAGTTTTCAAGAGACACAAATGTTCAGGTGAGTGCACATATGATTAAATAGATATGAAATATATTTGAAAAACATATATATATATATAATTATACTCCAAGAGCTAGGTTATTCGAACATTTACTGCAACTCTGAGTTTCATGCTTCTTGCGAAGCAATCTTCAGGCAACAAAAAATGTAAATGTTCGAATAACCTAGCTCTTGGAGTATAATTATTCTTAGCTCTAGCTCTGCTATTGAGCACTTTATAGTAGATGAGGATTTCTTTCCACTTGTTATTCTTTTTTTCTTGCTAGGTCGCTGTTCTTAAGAAGATTAAAGAAAGAAACAAAAACGGACGTTGGTGGATTAAAGCAGATGCATGTGACCTGCGAAAGGGACTGCGTGAGTCAATGCGTCATGAGTGGGCAGGAGATTGTGACCTGGGAGATGGAAAGCTTCAAACTTTATATCAGGAATACATGGACAGAAAAACCTTCTATGGTGGATTAGGACTTAAGGATCGAAGAGTAAGAATGAAAGAAGATATGGCGCTTGTGATTTCTGGTTTGGCTAACGATTTAAGGTTTCTGGTTGGTGGAGAGAAAGCTGCAAAAGACAAGTATGCAGCTAAACAACGTCAGTCAAATGCTTCTGAAGATGGCATGTTTGCATTGGCTTGGGAGTGTGAATGCTTCCAGACTCTCACTAACATTAACAAAGACCTAAAGTCTTCAATTTCCAGCCTGCACTTAAGAATTTCAACAAACCAGAGAGATGGTAATATTGCTGGTGATCTCACTTCTTTACGCCAAAGGCTTCTTTCCTATGCTAAGGATCTTTTTTCCAAGCATAGAGAAGCTGCCTCTCATCTCATGGTGTTCATGATAGCCGATGAAAAACGCGACATGAAGCCCTATGCTGTTCCTGTACGATTTATACCTTACCACAGTGTGACTGACAATAAACTGCGTGAACTGTGTATGGAGCTACGGAGTGCCATGGTAAATTTGGGAATGCTTGTGGTTGGTGAGTTAAGATTTTTCTTTAATTGTCTCTGTTAACTACCTTAAGTTTATACAACAGAAAGGGGCTGCTCTGCTGCTTAAAAGCCACCTTTCTCAGACCAGACTGGCATAGCGCTGAGTATATTGGTACTTTTAGAGTGCATAGAGCCTGTTGAATTTTTAAATAATTGTCATTTTTTTTTTACTCAGCAACTGAATGGTGATTTGCATCTTCACCCGCCCACCCCCCCCACCTCCCAAAATTGTAATTTGAAATAAGCCAAACAACAATTTATTTATCTGATTTTTTGTTTGTTTTAGGCACTGTCACAGATGGAGAATTTAACTCCATCCGCACTATGGGATCAAAAAGAGCTATTTCCATAATTCAAGTGATGATGGATTCAAAGTCAGAGGCTAGAAGCACCAATGTTAATGCCATACGGAGGTATTTCACACCAGTTGCAGTCCCAGGTAACTTTTCTTTAACTGATGTTTTATCTATGCCAAAATCTGACCACTGGAAATTCTTCACTATCATATGTGTGTGTGTGTGTGTGTGTGTGTTTGTAGGTGGAAATGAAATTCAGGTTAAAATGATTTCAACCTAGATTGATTTGAATCTCCTTTGTTTCGAAGAGGCAATTCGCATGTATTTTAAAACCTTAACTTTTCTTCCTAACAGGTGCCAATGGGACATTTTCTGTAAGAGGTCAGGCTCAACACCCAGCCATTCCGGTTGAGGACATTGTATGGCTTTTATGACTTCATGAATGCTGATGGCAATCAAGTACCATTTGAAAGCGCCATCCACATTTTAAAACGGAAGCTGTTTCCTGCCAATTATGACCCTTATCCTTGGGATGCAAAAAGTATATGCTGTAGTTTGTAATATCTTTCTTGTTTTATGAGCACTATTACCCTCAAATGGTACGGCATGAAGTCCAACTACTAATTTAAAATTGCATATTAAATAACAAAATTTAAAAATGAAATTATTATTACATTAAATCTCTGCCTGTGCACGGGCTGTTATAGAGGATCAGTAGGGCCAGTTTATAGGCTACCCATGGCCTAAGGTGCCATGTACTGTCAATGTACCTTTCAGTTCTATTTATCATTTATTTTCAATTGTTTCTTTTCCTTTAAACAGTGGCTGAAGAGGATACCAAAGGTTGTCTTAAGTCTTTGATGGCAACATACTTGTTCCGCTACAAAATAAAACGAATGAAAGAAGAATTAAATGTGGACTTCAGCAAACACCTTTACCAGCCTGAATTGTGTGATGTCACTGGGGAATACATACATGAGAGAGAAGACCACAACCATGTTCTTAAACGTATCACTGAATGTCTTCGTGCAGGTGAAATCCCAGGGGTTGACACCCGCTACTTCAGAGATGCCCTGCATGATGCTCATTCAGGTTAATAACAATTATTTGTGTTGTGTGCGTAGTCTATTAAAGGCCCTTGTTCATCCAAAATGCAATGTGCGCCCAAGCTTATTTTTTGCACTGATGGAAAATCTAAAAATTAACGTTCCAGGCAATCATAATGCTACATTGAACAATTGAACCTGTTTTAAAACAAAAACACAAACACACACAGCAGATTGGGTGAACATGTACCTTTAATCATGATGTTTTGATAATAATGATTCATTTGACCCCCTCTGGGTTTAAATGAATTCTTGTATTCATACCTGTGTACTACAGGTATATTGATGACATAGAAAATGGCATTCTGACATTTCTTGCTTTGATTATTTTTTGATAGTTCGTGAAAGGGTTAATAGCCTTTTTTTTTTGTCTTTTCACATTATCCTTATATGAACTGATGTAATTCATTCTAATAATTACTATCCCTTTAACTCCCAAGGGTGCCAAAGAAAAAAAATTCAAGAAAAATACCAGATTTCATTTTGTAAAATATTGAAAAACTAATGTTTCCGTAAAAAATGTACTGCTGAAGAGGTTTCATTTGAATGGTCACACCATACGATTTTGTCCACAGACTCAAAAGTTAGAACTAGTGCTTTACATGTCTCCATAATTATTGACTGTGGAAGTGAAAGGGTTAATATTATTAATGTTCTTGTCATGACCATGACAACAAAATTGCTTTGACCTACCACATGTACATTTTTTTCTTTCACTGAAAATTTCTCCAAAATACAAAAGGAATTTGCTTACATACAAAATATGTAATTGAGCAGTATTTAAAAAAGGAATATCAAAAAGTTTTTGGAAGCCTCAGCAACGGCATTTTTTTTAAATACAGGTTTAACTTATGAGGCTTTAACTGGAAAACAGAAACAGTCAGTACCACATTGTGAACAGGTGTTTTCAAAGGGTGTACTGGAGTTCATGCAAAGGAATGGCCATACTTCAGAGGCACACTTTGTTGAAACTGTTCGAAACTGGCATAAGGCGGCAGATGGACGGGGACTATCAGAGGAAACACGGTCAAAGTATAACAATGACATGATCAATTTTCTGTTGACTGATTGGATGCCCTGGCATGAGTACGAAAGGGACTTTTCAACTATTGATGTCATGCGCCCTATAAAGGGTATTAAAGGTTTCACTAGAGAAATTGTGGTTGCTTTGATTGCGAACTGTGAAAGCCTTGAACTCCGTCGAGCAGAGTATCAAGAGAGAGGTTTGCCCCCGGAGCACCCACGTGCAAGCAGCACAGATGACGTTGAAGGCTTCATTGCACATCTCCATGATCAACTTGGAGATGTGTTTGACCACAAGGAATTTTTAGAACAGCAACCCAAAATTCTAAATGAGTTTACCAAGAAGATAGACCCAGAGCTTCAATTTTACTACTGGACAGGACACCGACATCGATTCACAACTGCCCCACTGCCTTCCTTCAATGATGCATCAGGTCAAACAGAAAGATTGGACAGGGTTAGGTTGTCAAGACGTTCTGATCCAGGGGTTTTTGTGGCAAATAGGGCATCCTTGCCACAAAGAAATTCTCTGACAGTCAGGGCTTCATTTCACAGAGCACCAGAACAATTACCTCCACCACCAACAGTGTAGCATAAGTTTATTAACTTATAGTTTTGCATATTGATGTTAGCCTTAGTAAACTAAAATTGGGACAAAGATAATGCACTTTTCTAACTTATTTACATTTACACGTGTAAAGTTTTACTGGACTTTTCTTGAGGCCCTGACAACTTTGGAGCTCCAGGGTCCCTTTTTAGTGATATTTAAGGTTACATAAAAGCCAACTAACAAGTAGTTTACTCTAAAGCGAATGCGTGCAACAGTTACTTTGATGTTGTTTCTTTCAATGATAGGGTGTATGTCACTTGTTAACTCTTTGGCAATGTAACCAACTTTGTTCCAACCACTACCACAGTTTATTAATACGGCTATTGCATTTTGGTCATAATCATTTTCAGGCTCTGGTTGGAGCTGCGCTTGTACATCTTTGTTATTTTCCAAACACTCGTATGCATTTTTAAGGGTAATTTGTCGTCCTTTATATGCAGTACCAAGTACTTTGAAAGGAACAGTATGCTCAATTTCTGAAGAATCGTTCTCCTCATTTGAATCATCAGAATCATCAGCATTAACAATTGAATGATCCTCCGGCTCTACTGGTTCAGACCGTCTAAATTCCCAAATGACCAAATATGTGATGTTTTCAACCACAATGTTACACCATTTTTGAGCAATGATTTCATCTCCACATTTTGTCCGTCCACTGTCATCAGCTTGAATAGCGCAGGCCACCCTGTCCTTCTACCAGTTATAGAAACAGTTCCTTTTACAAATTCTATCGTCAGAACAGGGAATGACGGAATAGTCCACTCAATGTTATCTTGTCCAAGACTTGAAACTGTTAATGCCAGGTCTCTAGGCTGCCACAAACCCTTCTACAGAAAAAAAAAATGTTGTAATAAAAAGCATCCTTATAGAGTACTAAAGTGATGACGTCATAAAAATGAAATTTCTGAAATTATGGGATTTGTCAGGATATTCTGAAAAGAACAATGTCCAAGAGACCTACTTGCCAAAAATGAGCATTTTGGGGCAAATTGTCTCTGAGATCGTAGCCCAGTTATACTCAGAAAACTCCCTACAAACCCCCTCTAATTTTTTCTTGGGTCGACCCAAAAAATATTTAGAAGGGTTTGTATGGAATTTTGTAAGCATAACTAGGCTACGATCTCAGAGACAATTTGCCCCCAAATGCTCATTTTTGGCAAGTAGGCCTCTTGGACATTGTTCTTTCAGAATACCCTGACAAATCCCCTAATTTCAGAAATTTCATTTTTATGACGTCACACCTTAGTACTCTATTTCATGCTGTATAAGTATTAGTATAAATTATGTAACTAAGTGCACTGCATGTGAATAGCTGTGATGAGCAAGCTTGTTTAGTATATTTCAATTAATAATGGTGTCCTTAGTTATTTTTTGTCTTTCTTCAGTTCTTTTTGGATTAAAGGAATGAAGAAGGAAGCATTTTCTTGAGAATTAGTTATTTGTCACATTCATGTGGGATGAACTGAAAAAAGGCCAATGTTATAGCACATTTTTATTCCACAATAGAAACTAAATGATTGTAAATAAGCCACTTCTAAAAACAACACATGGTCAAGAGTTTAGAAGGTCACTTGAGACTTCTCAGTATTTTATCTGTAATGTTTAAGTTAAAAGTTTTTCTGAATAAAAATAGTTTAAAGATGTGATGCATACTCCGCTTTATCAGTTAATAAAATAGAAAGAATAAATTAGTTGTTAGCATATAATTTACCTTGATGGGAAGTGCAAAGGTATTCCTGATAGTTGTGCTCTCCTGGGATCAACATTACCCACAGCAAGGTTAACTGCATACTCATTTGAGAGAAGGCTAATATGATATTAAGTAATCAACAAAACACAATAAATGGATTATTTTCTATCTTTGAAAAGCTAGTTTTTTAAAATGCATAAAATGATTTTCAAAAGACCGTGAAACAGTTACTAAGTTAGTAGGCACTAGTACACACTATTAGACATTAATTCCATGTTTTCTTTCTTTCATTGTTTTCATTGTTTTAGCTAATTTTGGCTAATTTTGATTAATTGCTAGATACTGTTTCACGGTCTCATGAAAATCACTCTAATGAAACTGTACAACAACTGACTATCTGATTTTACACAGTTTTCAGCACACCATCAATTCAAATCCAATTATTGTAAATTATTCCATGTGAATGCCATACAGCAAAAATTCTCAGGCTACTTTTTAAATACTTAATTTCGTTTATGAAAATATTTTTTTTTAGAATAAGAAATTCTTTTAGAATAAGAAATTCTCTCGCCCAGACAATCATAGCAGATAAAAACAGTGAGCAAGAGCACTTATAGTGAGTAATTATAATTACTTAAATTGGATACATTCCACAAGGGTTCAGAAAAGCTTCCTTATCTGGTGTTTGTCCCCAAGGCGTAAGTGGCATGGTTTCTGCATTTATAGGATTAATCACTGTCTGGTGACGAAATATTGCCTTGGCCCTTTGAAATCCACTACTGTAGTCTGACGGGGCAAATCGATTTCTCTGTAAAACAGCTAAGAAATCTGTTTTTCTTTTGTCACGAGCTTGTGGGCAGTATGGATACCAATGCCACGTACATTTTCTAAGTAGTCACAACCTGCAACAATGCACATGTCCAGGAATTCTTCCTGTGTCAGTGACAAATGTTGCAACACCTTTCCTAACTCGATTACTTCACACACACCATCGAGTCGCAACTTGAACAAAACCTATAGATAGATAGGGAAATTAGGGGTGTTCAGGGAAAACCCTTCCTTATTTTTATTCATGGTCTTTTGTGTTCAACGGAGAAAACCAAAGGTAATAGTAATAATAGTATATGCATTTATATTGCACAGGCTTCATGAGTATACCTGTATGATCGCCTGCGCAAAACATTGAGTTCATAAAAATAAAAATGTATACAATTTATAACTAATTCTAAGTGCTACTAATTTCAAATTGATACTTGTACAAATTAATAAAATTGTATAATCGAAAAAAAGAACCTAATGACAATAAAAAGAATAAGAAAATGATTAAAAATTACAGAA
Source organism: Porites lobata (assembly GCA_942486035.1). Taxonomy (NCBI): domain Eukaryota; kingdom Metazoa; phylum Cnidaria; class Anthozoa; order Scleractinia; family Poritidae; genus Porites; species Porites lobata. The sequence continues at coordinate 236,347 of CALNXK010000211.1, read as the reverse complement.
AGCCTCTAAATTTTTTTTCAGTAAAACCTTTAAAGTGTTCAGAGATCTGCTGCTATTTGCAATTGGGTTCTAGTTTATGAAATTAATAGTTACGATATAAAAAGGACTAAAACTATAAGCTTATAGTTCATTCTGTTGAAAATCAAGTAAACACAGCCAGGCTTTGAATAAGCATTTGGATGATAAATTGTATGGGTTATTCAATGTACCTTTTGGCATCCATAAGCAAGAAGGTCGGAATCCTCTGAGATTGCAATATCTACATAGCCATGCTCATAAAGTAATGCTATCTCTGCATCAGCCTCGTACGGAGCTACCACATAATCAATAGACTTTTGTCGGCAAGTCTATAAATGAAAAGAATAAAAATTATCTTAACGAGGTCATTCAATTTTTAATTAAAAACAATACAATATTTAATTATTAAGAAGTCTAGAAAAAAAATGTATTTTAAGCTTACTGAAATGATAAACTTTATGCCAAAATTGAGACTTAGACTTACTTGAATAAACCCACAGACGAGATCGTGGTTAATTTCTGCAGCTGCAGCCAAAGCGTTTCTTGCCTCAGTCACCTTTCCACTGCGCCGAAGTTGGTCAGCTTTTTGCTGTTGTTGTTTTCTTTGCCTAAAGGAAGAAGATTTATGGGAGATCAATGTCTGCTGAAAAAAAATCATTTCTACTAAAGAAAATTAGACAAAAGGCTTAAATATTTGAACTGAGCTTCAACTGTCAATGCAAAAAAAATTCTCTCACATTGCTCTGTTATCACGCTCTCTGTCCTTGCCCGGTAGCGGCAATCCGTCGAACACGACCAACGGTCGAATTTTATTCCTTTCCAGTAGATCCAGATAAGAATTGCAGATCTCCTTCACTCTAAGAAGTAAAAACATTAGTTAAAATGCAATACAAATTAAGACATAGTAAAACTTTCATATTAAAAGTTCTCACCTTCGATCGTCTCCGAATTGCGAATAACTGATCGCAATGGCCTTGTGTAACCAACAAGACGCATCTACGGCCGCCACGAGACCTTTAAAACTGTCTAAATAGCTGTTTTCAGTGACGTCTTTCAGAAAAGGAAGCAAGGTTTTAATTCCCATTCTATTGTCTCTGTATGTGCCAAGAGCTCGCTGAGATGTTCACTCGCTGGTGTCAAGCGGGAAATGAGCGCCGCCACATTTTTACCACATTTTTACCCATCACGTATTGCGGGTCGTGACGCACACCGCCTGCCAATGGACAGAGAGCTGGATTCTTTATAGGGGATGGTGCTGGTGTTGGAAAAGGAAGACAAGTGAGTATATTTCGTATATGTACAATTTCATGCTGTTACTACATGGTCAATGAACTGTTACTTTACTGTTACAATAATCAAGAATGATGGCCATTTTCACTGGGTTGCAAACTTACCTCATTTTCATGATTGCAAAAGCACTTGCCTCGTTTTCATTTTAAAACCATTGTGTTTTCCATTGCCTCAACCATGTGAAACCACTCAAGATCTGGAGTTGCTATGGCATTTTATTAATCTTTGATCACTTGGTAGGGTTTGACAGTTGGTACAAGCGTGCAAAAGAACATACATGGTTGATCATAAAACCTTGAAAAGTTCTTAATTCTACTACTACTGTCATCTTGAAAAGTCCTTTAATTTGGTTTAGGTCCTTGAAAAGTACTTGATTTCTCTATTAGGTCATAAAAAGTCCTTGAAATTCAAAACCTTGTCTACACCAGACACCTTTTTCTGTAAAATGAGGTTATTTTGCCGAGGAAAATTTGGCTCATCCTTGGTGTAAGAATTAACCTGTAAAACTCACAGGTAACTATGCTTAATTTCTGCACCTCAGATGCAATCGCTTGTCATACCCAGTCATTTTGCAAAGTCTTGTTATGGAAAGGAGTATAAAATAATGTGATCAATGACATGGCCAAAGAAGTCAAAATCGTAAATGACTCCACGACAATCACATGTTTTAGCCAATAGGGTGATCAAAGGGGGTTAAAGAATGCCTACGATTTAACAGAAACAAATATCGTAGTCCTTGAAAACTGTAATTTGTCCTTGAAAAATTCTTGAAATGTCCTAGAAATTTGTTTGTCTGAAGTTGTACAAACCTTGAATATAGAACTGTTTGACTTTAAGCCCATTAAATTTGTAGTCAAGATTACACTCCAGTTGTTTTCTACTGTAGATTGCTGGCATTGTGTTGGACAATTTTGCACATGGAAGATCCAGACATATATGGTTTAGTATTTCAGCTGACCTACGATTAGATGCCCAAAGGTGTGTTCAGATTATTTTTTAGCCAAAGTCTGATTATGTATTCAATGGAATTTTGACCTTTTAAGTCAATGATTTTAACACATTCACTCCTGGGAATTTGTCCAAAAAATACCTTTTAAAAAAGTCTGCTCTCTATGACGTATTGGCAAGGTAGGTTTTATTACAGATCAGAAGTCATAAACAGGATTTTCTTTTTCAAAATCATCTTCTGGTCCCTCAGTCAATCCTACAGGATGTGGGCAGTAAATTATTTTGCATCTTTGGAGATCTCACAGATGTATCACAGGCACAGGATGCACAGGCAGGGGTAGCAAAATCACTGCAGCATTAAGTTCGTAATTCCACATTTTTTTTTGCGCTTTTACATGTAACCCATTCACCCCCTAGAACAAAATGGTCCAGGGGTAATATTGGAAGGAATATTCAGAAGTGATCCAATAAAATTGATAAAATCGGCTTTGGATTTGGATTTGGATTCACTGATTCTGGACTGTGACAGATTTTTCATGATGTGAATCCCTATAGCAGTTTGTTATGAAATCAGGGATGCTGGTGATTGCTATCTCTGTATAGCTGTAAAATACTACAACCCTAGAAACTGACAAATTTCTTATTGCTTTTCATTTGTCAGAGATTTACATGACATTGGTTGTTTTGTCAAAGTGATAGACGGTTGTCAGCAGCTGGATAAAGAAACCAGGTACACAAACTCGAATACCACGGGTACATTATTTAGAGTGGGGCTAGAAGGGCCATGCCCTCCCCTGCCTTTTTGTCTTAAATCTTGTTAAATTTCAGAAACAATTCTCTCAACGTCTGTCTTCCAGAATCTCAATTTTTGATGAAATGCTCAGAGTTCTCTCTCTTTTGGAATTTTTCTCTGAATACTACAAGTTATCTACACGGGCTGGTGTCTGTTGTTATCATTATGTAACACAATATATTCTTGGACAAGGTACATAAATTCCTTTTCTTAATAATTATTTTTTAAGAGTTCTTTGTCAAACCAATCTGTGCATGCAAGTTGCATTAATTTTCATTTTCCTTCAATTCAGGTGTATTATTTTTTCCCCAAGTGATAATTTGATCCAAAATCTTTCCAAGCCAACTATTGCTTCCTACAGTGTAAAAGAAAGGAGAAGTCACACTACCATGGTAGCAAAATTTCTGGCTCTGAACAAACCGTGGTCCTGCCAATATGGTGGGGAAAAAACAACAAGAAAAAAATTTTTGTGCATTATTGCACTTAAGTATGAAAGGGTGGCTAGTATTTTCCTTCCATCATTTGACAATACATGGCCATCCGTCTCTGTCAAGGAAGATTGTTGTTGAGATCCAGAAATTTTGCTTCCATGGTAACATGGCATCACACATCTCCTCTCTTTAGAAGCAATATTCTTTGATTTCTTTGACAATAATTATAGATCAGCTGGAATTTTGAAACAAATCCAATACTATTGACATTATTTTGTTTCACAGAGTATTTGGCTTACCTGCTGATTTTAAAGAGGGTGTTGTCTTCAGTACATATGCAACACTGGTGTCGTCTGTTCAAAAAGGTGAGCGTGTAGTGTGAATGTCATCTATCACTGACAATAGACAAGGTTCCTGTTTTTGTTGATCTGTTTTATAATTTTTTTTTTGGACAGGTGCCAATCGTCAGAGCAGATTGCAACAGCTCATAGACTGGTGTGGTGGTGAGCAGTTTAATGGATGCCTCATATTTGACGAGTGTCATAAAGCAAAGCATTTTGTTCTTGTAAGTTGTATTTTGTTCTTGTTAGTTTAGCCCTTATTCTTTGTATTTGTAACTGCAACAAATACATGTAAATCCCTTATTAAAGGGAAAAAAAAATGGTTTATTAGAAACTGCCACTATCTGATCATCATTATACAAGTTACGTTTCGTATGAAGTGGATGAGAGGACAACAGTTTGTGTTCCCTTTACATTACATACAGTTCGCATAAAGCATGGCTGGGCACTGGGTTTCTTTAGAATGGAATTGGTCTTGTTACACTCATTAATAAATGCACAACCATTACACTCTCCACACAAATTCACTGACCAGTGATGCATATTGACACCAGCGACAGATGTTACAAGTCATGGATTCAACTAAGTACTCTGCTCACTGTAGCTTATTTCATTTTAGGGCAAAGAAGAATCCAGCATAAAAGTTGCTCTTGCTGTCACAACAATACAAGGGTATGATAAAGTTATTTGACTTCATTTTTGAATATCAATTGTCAGCATGTAATTAACACTCTTATGTAATAATTAAGGTGCTAATAATTTTACAATTTGAAAGAAGCAGGGAGCAGGGATGGAGCAGTTGTGATCGAGCACTTGCCTCCCACCAATGCAGCTCGAGTTCAATTCCCAGGGTTGATGCCAGAAACGTTGGGAGGGGAGGTGTGACAAGTGAGCTCGCCCACCCCCACCCCCCACCCCCCACCCCCCTTGAGCTCCCCACTCAGGCTCTGGAGGTGCACTTTTTAAAATACATACATAAGGAAGGCTCTGCCAAAAGTATCAATTTTGAAGTTCAAAAATTTTGTGAAATATCCACAGTTCGCTTTTGGCTGCATGTTCTTATATCATACCGTCATACTGCCTTAAAAACGCTCTAAATGCAGTCTCAGTCAACCTAATCCCCCCCTGGCCTCGTTTGGTCTGTCTGCTTGTTGAATCACACCTCCCCGTAAACAATCCTGGCTACGGGCCTAATGAGCATGGAATAAAACCCTAAGGGACATTTGGCAAACTCCATTCATTTGCACATGTACATTTTATATGAAAGGAGGATTTGATATCATGTCAAGTGTCACTAAGGGCGTTGTTCCGCGCACCCTTCAATACAAATATTAGAATATGTAATAGTTATTATTAAAAACTGAATCATTGGATAATGCAATTCTAGAGCTCTGTTGGCTTAGCCATCATGGTAGGTGAGCCATTGTACCATGCTCTGCAAATAATTAATTAAAAGTAACCGAACGCGTCTTCTCAATATTAAAAACGAGCTGAAAATCGGTTGTTTTTACAAATAAAGTCAGGAAGAATTCTCGATATTTTGCGGGCGTTTTTAATAAAACAATTATTTCACTGAAGCTTATAGGATATGAGATAATTATAGCCAACTCATATCCAACACGCACTTGTGGAATAATTGTTAAATCTCTATACCTGACCTCCTCACCGTCTCTACAGAGTTCCCCCCCCCCCCTCCCCTACAGTAACTGCTGTGCCCAAATTTTCTCTTCTTTACAGATTTATTCTTTTTTCACTTCATAGAATGCTACCCAAAGCTCGTGTTGTGTACTGTAGTGCAACTGGTGTGACAGATGTAAAAAATATGGTAGGTGTAGAGTGAAGTATTATTTTTATATAATTGACAATAACGTGATTTTGACTGAGTGTCAGGAAACAGCATGTTACTATTAAAAGGTATTCAACTAGTTTTTCGCAAACAGTGCACTAAGTAAAGGTTGGCATGTACCTTTTAAAAGTACGCTGTACGCAGTTAGCATCTTATGTTATGCCACTGTACAAAGTTAAAACTTTAAAGTGAAACTTGATCTTGCGACTTGATCTTGTACCTGGGAACAAAGATTTTTTAAGGCGAAATACCGTCGGTTGCATCTGAGCGTGGACACGAGACAAAAAAAACATGTTCTAATAGAGCGCCAGACATGACGTGTTTTGCCGCCAAACATCTGAAGTTTGACAGCCGTTAACGCAAACTGTCAAGCCAAAGGTAAGTTTGTAGCCAATCAGAACATGTTTTTTTCTCACGTGTACACCCTTAGATGCAGCCGACATTAATTATATGATCGTCGGGATGAGTGTACTGAACAGGACTGTTGTTGACAGTGATTGACGTTTTGACAGGTCTTCAGGCCCTATCCACATGTATCCGGATAGTTTTGAAAATGAAGACTTTCTTCTCCATTCTTGCGTCCATCCACACATAAACGGCCTTTTCAAAAACAGACCCGTAGTGGAGATTTTTTAAAACGCTGGCTTCTCGTTTAAAGTGGGCGGTCGAAAACGGAGATTTGTGAACACGATTATGTCATGCACCATATACTACTAGCATTACGCATGCTCTGTAAGGGCTGCTATCGTATTTCCATTGTTTTAGGGTTTTCATGTGGACAGGCGAAAACGATTCAAATACGATTCATGTAGACGCCTATTTTTTTTTTTGAAAATCGAGAAAAAAATCCCCATTTTCGAAAATATCCGGATACGTGTGGACAGGGTGTCAGGGTCAAAGTCAGTTGTATCACCTCAGTTGATGGTATTAAACTCTGGTTCAAGGTACATGATTTCTAGGTACTCAGTAGAAGAGCACAAAGACTCTTCACTGAGTGTTGCATGAAGTTTTTAAACCCCACAATAATTGCTGAGAGATTATGACGGCAACCACGTTTAGAAGCCTTAGGTTTCTGACCATGTTCCCATTCAGTCCAATGGTCAATCAATACAGTACACTGATACAGTGATTTGATTATTTTCAGGCATTTATGGAGAGACTTGGTTTATGGGGAGATGGAGCAGCATTTAAATCGTTTGATTCTTTTCTAGCCAGCATAACCAAGAGAGGTCTTGGTAAGTGGCATAGTTTTCAGCCTAGAGAACAGGAAGAAAAAAAGGACAAAGAGGGAGAGAGAGGAAGGAATTTCGCCCTCACTCCTTACCCCACTCCTCGCTGTTTTTTCTGCACACATCTCCTTGCATCGTCCTCACAATCTGAACTCCTGGAACAGGAGCTTACACTTCTCCATTGGCAGAAACGATGTATCTCAAGGTCACTAATATTTAAAATTTTTCCAGGTGCTTCTGAAATGTTAGCTATGGAAATGAAGGCATCAGGAATGTACGTTTCTAGAGGCCTTAGTTTCAGACAGGCTGAGGTAATGCATTATTTTAGAAATGGCATCGTAATTTTCTGTTGTAAGCACAAGTTTTCCTATCATACTGAAATATAAGGCTTTTTTTGCAGTGCTTATTACTTCACTTCTGTTCCTTTTTTGTTAACAGACTTTGATAATGCTTTTTTGTCGCATTTCTGCAGTTTGTTAATGTTGAGGCGACACTGACTGCGGAACAGAGAAAGGTTTATGACACTGCAGTTCACGTTTGGTACGTATGGCAATGTAAAAAGGTTAAATCTTCGTATTAACTGCTTTAAGTAGACCACAACTTAAGATGGAATCATTCAGTGGTTTCTTGTACCAGGGCTCCGGGATTAACTTATGCGATTTCGTAGAAATTGCACTCAAAACTTGTGCGTTTGTTTGAGTCAAAGCAAAAGCAAAACAACAATCACAGTCGGTATTCTAAGAATTAACGGTTGTGTGTATCTTTCACAATCATAGTGTGAATATGTTTCAGCTTTTTTCCTTTTCTCTTTAAAGGAGCGATTTAAAGAAGTCATGAGAATTTGCCATTGGTCGCACCACCCCTTCTACACCAAGGGTGTGGTCAGTCTTTTGGTCCTGTCATCAGCGGTTCTTCAAACAGCTCTGGTGAGTATTTAATCCCGTCTCTGGTCCTTTAGGGGCGGATATTAAAGTTTAAACGTCATTTAACAAAAACCGTTCTAACGCTCATACCTTGTCATCGTTTGCTGTTCACATCAACAAGAAGGCGACAGCCTAAATTAGAAAACCATTTATCTACTTAAAATCAATACCCTACAAACGAATAAGGAGGCGCTCTGATTTTTAAACCTCGTTTAAATAGTCGACCTTAAGTTTCACCTTAACATTTTTGCCTTCTTATTTCCAGTAATGTTGTCCTTGATGCTAGTTCATCGGCCTATTTAAAGTTGTACGTAAGACTAAATCGGTATCGTCTCCAATGGTACTGTGGGACTGTTTGCAGACGCTATCGCCTTTTTATTGGATGTTACGAGGTTACGAGGGAAACTGGGTCAAAATTCATCCCCAAAACAGTCCCATAGTGCAGTTCGACTCAACACCGACCCATGTCCAAGCGAGGTTAAGTTCAAAACCTAAAAAAAAGTAAACGAATTTCATTTGTATAAGAATTAAAAAAATCATTTTCATATCAATGGCTTCGCACTTAGCCTCTCTTTGAAACAGAGGCTTGAGGCAACTCGGAAATGGCTATATTCGTGGGCCGCTTGGGAGCTCTCGGAACAGCTACCAGGATTGCGTGAGAAATTAATGAAAAAGCAACGGAAACAAACCCTAACCCTGAAATAGTAGAGCTACGTACCTGGTAGAGCGAATGAAATTATAGTTTTTGAACGGCTTCGTGACAGTGGCAATGTAACGTAATCCAAGACAGTCTTTGATTCTGGATTGCACGCTGTGGATTCCGGATTTGTTATCACTGGAACTTGGATTTGGGATTTCCAATCGTTAGCGGGATTACGGATTCCAAAGTCCAGGATTCCGGTTATCACACGAAAATTTTTCCTGGATTCCGAAATCCGAATTACCTGATCCTGGGCGGATCATTATACGTTTCTGGGAAACTGCCCACCTACTCCTCCCTTAAGCTAACATTTTGCCCTAAGTGAGAAGTAAGTGTTGATGTTGGCTTAGGGGAAGGGTAGGTGGGCAGTTTCCCAGAAACGTATAATGATCACATGGGGCAATTTTGCCAGTATCATGTTCCATTTTAAGCGCCAGCAGGCATTTTTACTTTGTAACCTTGCTTATATTGGGTCTGATAACAGATAAGATGTATATGAATATTTTACAGCATGAGTATGAAAGTTCCTACCATAGTGGAAGAAGCCCAGCAAGCATTGCAGGCAGGATATTGTGTGGTCATTGGTCTCCAGTCCACTGGAGAGGTTTGTTTTCTCCTTCTCTCCAATTTTTTGTCGTATCCACTCCAAACGGGTTATAGTTTCTGATAACATAAAAATTTCTTTATTTCAAGGTCAGCCAGTGTTTAAAATGTAATGTTTGGGACACTGAGAACTTCTTGCAAAGTTAGTAGAAAGTACGTACCAAATAATTGTTCACCCCTCACATTGTATAGAGAGTTTCACATAACATTGTAGGTTCTATTAGTGGATGCACTTGCGGCCCTGCTCTTTCCCCTTGCGACTTCAGCGCCGCTGAAAATCACTCCTGCGCTCTGATTCCACCAGCTTTGCAGGCTAATCTCAAGGATGGTACATCACACAACGAATGGATAATTTTGAAAATCCACTCTATGCTCAACATTACTTAATACACTTTCTGTAACCTGCAAAGCAGGCGTATTTTGTAGGGTGACTGTTCTCCCGCCATCTGGGAATATTGAAACTGACAGAGAGTTCAGTCACCTGTTCAGTTGGCGTCAGTGAAGAAATGATTCAAGATGGCGGACATTTGTACCTCTAGGCTTAAGTTTAAAAGAAATGTTTGCTCTACAGGCCACACTTTCTGCGTTCCACATTTCAAAGATTCGATGGTACTTCTCCTGTTATGGTTCATAAGCCACGGAAGTCCAGTCCAATATTCTTGTTTACTCACTTTCCCGGCCTTATTTTTGTTTCGGGTAATGTGAAGTTAAGTAAATTTTTTTAAAAAAGAGAGAAATCAAGGCTATTATGTTCTTTGTGTAGAATGGCGATGTTGTTGAAGATCAGGGGAGTGTTCAGGCTAAAAATCTTCTACAAGGTTTTGTCAAGAAAATTAATCTCCCAATCAGGTTTGTATCAATGTTACATTCTTTAAAACCCTTTTAAAGAGCCTGTCTCACTAGGATGAGCTTTTGCTGTTTTAGGTCAATGCTGCGCATTGAGTCCCTACTTAGCACCTTAACCTAAATACAAAATGCTCCTGAGGAATTACACAGAAAATAGCACACAAATTTTTAATCATGGAGCACTAACCACTATTTTTTTTGGTGATTGTTACAGGCATAGTATTAAAACTTGAACAATTTGGTAGAACGTTTTCAAGTTTAAATCCATGTCCATTCTTGCCATCCGTTGCAACAGACGACAGAAACCAGTTTCAGTGCTTAAAAATATTCTTAAATAACAAATTTGTCGCATTATTTTTGGGATTAATCCTGGGTGGGGATGGAAAGGATTATGTTATGGACTACCATACACTGTCTCACTCCACCCAGGTGTATAAATTTGGGTACCAAAAGATTTAATCCTGGGTGGAGGTGGGAGGGATCCTGTTATGGACTACAATATACTGTCTCACTCCACCCAGGTGTATAAATGTGGGTACCAAAAGATTTAATCCTGGGTGGAGGTAAGAGGGATCCTGTTATTGACTACTATCCCGTCCAAGGAAGAGCAAAAATATTCCTAGTCGCTTCATGCTATGGAGATCGGAATGTGCTACGGCCAAGTGGGCTACCTGGCTCGAACGCAGACTTTACCTTCGTACCTTTTTGACTTATTTTTGTCTCTAGTCCTCTTGATGACCTTATAAACCAGCTCGGAGGGCCAGGAAAAGTAGCAGAAATGACAGGCAGGCGTGGTCGCGCGGTAAAAACTGACAAGCAGCCTCAACCTCATTACGAGGCTCGAGAATCAGACAGCAGCAATGTGGATGGTTTGAATATTCAAGAGGTGAGCAAAGGGATCAGAACTAAATCTTGCGCCGTGTTCCGAATAAAATGGTAGAAAATGCGATTTACAGTCGGTAATTACAGTGATCAGCATAGACGTCATCCTCGGCCAAGACCCTGGAGGAGGCAGCCAGATCGAAAACTTTCGTCGCACGACTCGTCGCACCGTTTCTGCCGACCTGGCTGACTGCCCCTTGGTCTCCGAGGATGAACTCTGCCTATGTCCCTTACATTTAAAAACAGGACCGTCGTTTCAGCGCGAGAAAGACAGCCTAGTGCTTGCGTTTGTTAGTTGTTCCTGGGATGACAAGTTTTCAAGTGTAGTCCAACCTTAAAGTCTTACTCTAAATCTGAACTCTTATGCCTTAAATTCAGGTAGCAATCCGGTTTCGGATCTTCGTTTCATTCCCCAGTATTTTTCGCTTTCGCTATGACAACTAAGTCGGCATAAACCAATTGCTTGAAGCTCCAAAAATGCCTCTTTAAATACCACAGTTTTTAGAGAGTTGTTTGAGTATATCTGAACATTCAACCTTGTTTTTTCGATTGCATTGTATCACAGAGGAACAGTTTTATGAATGGAACAAAACTTGTTGCCATCATATCTGATGCCGCCAGCACTGGTAGGTTCCCTTTGCATCTTGATTCGTTTGAAGTTACCTGGTTTAAACCTTGCACTTTTTAAATTCTTTTAATACTTGAAATTTGAGGGCAACCTTGAAGTTATTTTCACACAAAGAATCGCTGGCTCAGTGTCTGTTAGCGTTCAATTGAGTTGCCATTACTTGGAATTTCGTGTAGAGACTCGAAATTTAGAGTGATGTTTCTTGACTTAAAGTTCTTCTCAAGCAGGAATAAAAGGTTTTCCTCAGGTAAAAGGAACCGCAATAAATAACGTGTATAAGTGACAAGACAAGACGATAATTTACTTGGGGTCGTATACCACCTGGTACATCGACTGTTTTCCAAATGATTTAATATTACAATATTCTGTGTGATATAATTTGTAAGACTCATTGAATTACACAGGTATCTCGTTACACGCGGATCTCCGAGCAGCCAATCAGTGCCGCCGTGTTCATGTGACCATTGAGCTGCCTTGGAGTGCTGACAAAGCTGTTCAGCAACTGGGAAGATCACACCGGTCAAACCAGACAAGGTACATGCACTGCCCAAACACAAACGTTCCTATCCCTTTGATATAAGCTATTTCCTAAAGAAGAAGGAAATGGTTGCGCGCTGCACGTTTACCATTTTTTAATTGTACCTCCGCTTGATTAGCCTTGTTGGAAGGGTAGCGTTCTGCCAAGCAGGTTTAAACCCGCCGTTTAAACCCAACACCAACCAGGGTCTTCAAAAAACTGATCATATCATGCTGCCTGTTATCTAAGATCTTGTCTCAGTCCAGATGATCTGATAGTCACGTCAGTGGGCGGTGATGTTAATCCATTGGCCTTGTCTTATTCATCCTTTCTTAACAATTCGAAGGGGACGTAAAAAGAACCCACACTGCTGTTGGAGAAGAGAGTGAGAGGTAGACCTCCTGTGGTGTGGTTTATCTCTCACGTGGAAGGGAACTGTCACGGGGCACAATACTTGGCTTCACGCTTTTGCGGTTACCCTGCCAAGAATTGGACAGTCTAGGAAAACAAAAAATAAAATTCCTTGTGATTAAAAATCTGAAGGCTTTCCTGGAATATCACTACTTCCATAATATCCTGTGTACAGCCGCCTTCTCCCCTTGGGAAAAATCGGGAAAAGGGAGGGGGCGGCTTTACACAGGCTACTCCCATGATCACTTTTCTTTCGCCAAAATCCCCTTTGTACCATGGGAGTCAGAGGAGGGAGATATCACGTGATAATGTTCACCGTCTAATTGGCGCGCTCGGGGGCTCCGCTTTTCTCCAGAGTTTTACTGGCTCTAATGTTTTCTTTGTTTTGTTTTGTTTTTTTTTTTAGTGGACCTATCTATAAACTTGTAACAACAAACTTGGGCGGTGAAAGAAGATTTGCTGCGGCTGTGGCTCGACGGCTTCAGTCGTTAGGTAATGTTTAAATGTTTGTCAAACTCGGAAAATCGTGAACATCTGACGTATTTGTGAATTATTCTCACTCAGTTGCAAGGAAAAAGCTAATCAGACATAAAAACAAAGAAGCTGCAAGTATCAGCGGTAATTAGTTTGAGAAAGATGATTTTTAAGTCTGACACAGGCGGCTGGAAATGAAAAAATCCGAGTACACCCATCCAACAGGAGTTAAAACTTTGATCATCTGTTTACTAGCCCGGCCAGATGTTCTACCACTAAGCTACAGGGGTCACGTGGGAGCTAAGGTCACTAAACTAGGTCCATGTGGCAAACATCCTGCATACTTCTAGGACTAAAATGTCGATATGTACTGATGCAATATGATAAGAGATGTGATGGCAGGGTGCAAAGAAAATCATTTTTATAGCTTGCCATTCGGGCAAGCTGAAGCTAGCATTTACTAGCCCAGACATCATTTTAACTAGCCCTAAAAGCTTTTTGACCAGCAGAATTGATTTCACAGTTCTTCCTTTATCCGAATTGCTCAAAAGACATCACTTGCTTATTGGGCAAGTTAAAAAGAGAATTCACCAGCCTGATAACAAAATCCATTTGCCCCGAGCTATCGGACACTACTTTCTTTGCACTCTTGATGGTGAATTTTGAGCCTGGTGAATACATGAGAAATATGATTTTTCAGTCAGTGACACAGGCGGCTTGGAAGAAAAACATCCAATTACTCCTAGTAGGCGGTCAAACTTATGACATTCTGGTTACTAGTCCAGATGCTCTACCACTGAGCCACAGGAGAAGTTTTGGAGCTAAGTTCATGTGCAAACATCCGGTATGTAATACTGCTAGATTGTCTAGAACTAGTCCTAGCAGAATACAGTCGAAGCTCTCCATGCGACCACTCTCGTGGTCTAGTTACGACCACATTTGTGAAACCCCGTTTGGACAGTGACTTAAACAATTTAGTGAAAAAGCTCTTGTAAGCGACCACTCCAGTAAGCGGCCGTGAACGCTTTTGGGATTACCCAAATGGACGGGGTGGTCGCTTACGACAGCTTTGACTGTATTTAGAACGTTCTTGTCCTAGCAGCATGCTGGATGTTTGTCACGTGAACCTAGTTTAGTGGCCTTAATCATTTGTAGCTCAGTGGTAGAGCATCTGGACTGGTAGCCAGAAAGTCATAGGTTTTCTTTTGTTTTCCCAGCCAAAAGCATCAATCCATTCAACTAAACAGCCATGACAGAGCCCCTTTAAGTTTTTGTTTTGTTTGCCTGCAGGTGCACTTACCAAAGGTGACAGACGAGCAGCGACTGGGGCCGACTTAACGCAGTTTAATTTTGACACGCCTTACGGCCGATCTGCACTCAGGAACATGTACCAAGCCATTACTTTGGTATGTCAGATAGCCTGTTTCGGGATAAAAGATAATAGCGTAGTAACTAGCTAAATTGTTTTTTATTCTCGATATTTTTGACCAACTAGTTGGATTTTACTAAAACAATTATTCCTCTCGCCCTCATTGCCTCTTAGTCAAAAGCCCATTCGGCCTTCGGCCTCATAGGCTATTGACTCAGAGCCCATTCGGGCTCGAGGAATAATTGCTAAAAATCCCACGTTAAAGCACCCCCCGGTTTTAAACCCTCTCCCGGATCTAAGTCCATCTCTTTGCTAACGAAGATATTACATATTCCGGATACAAGTCCCCCGGATATAATCCCCCCCGCCCCTATTTATAAGCCTACCCAAAACCCCTCAAGACGTTATATAAGCCCAGGGTTTTAACGTGAGATTTTACGGTATCGGTATGTCAGAAGTGGTCACGAATTAGAACCATGTGTGCTTGTTGCTTGTGTCATGTACGACCGAGCGTTTTTTATTTGAACTTGGGACTTATTTTGCCTTTTTTTTTCAGCAATCCATTTGTCCCGGAGTTGCTTTGTCTAAGGTTCTGTTAGCAGCACAAATTCCCGACAAGCATGAATTCACAGAGTTTAACTCCATCGCAAGGGTGAGTTTTACTTCGTTGGTCGCGAACGTGGTTAAAATTCTTGTTTAATTTCTCTCCTTAAAAGTGGATTTGGAAACAAAATTTATGATGTCAGAGACAGTTTTATATGGCAGTTAGGCAGCGATATTGCTTCATAAAAATTTTGGGCAACACGTGGGAATGGATAAAGGAAAAACGTCATTTTGTAATAACATATAATGCGATCAGTAAAAAATGACTTGATAGGAAAAATTAGAGAGACCTTCAATAGTGGCAACTCAATACCCCAACAGCTATTTTGTAACCACCAACAATTTCTGCAGCTTTAGGAAACCTTTGTGGAAACAGGAGATACATAAGTAGCCTGTTTATAATAATAATAAGCATTTGGAAAAATGTAAGCTCCTTGTTTGTCTTGTCCCATCGCGTTTCTTGCTCCTCAGCATGGCGTATTTGTACCACGTGACTAAAGCACTACAAAGCGCCCATTTCGTTCGGTAGTCTAGCCCGCGCCATAGACGAAACTAAACTCTGGTTAAGTCTGTCTACGAAAAAGCGCCGAAATCCTTGTTCTGGGCCCCACTTGTGTACCAGGATTTGAGTCAATCAGGTTGAAAAGAAACTGGAAACGCACTTCTGGCAAAACGCTTATTCCGTTGTGGGCCCAGCACAAGGATCTCGGCGCTGTTTCGCTGACATTACCTGGAATTGCCTCTCAAAAATATGAAAAAATCAAATCGGCAAGTTTAAATTTATGCAACTCAGCATAAAAGCGACTCTAGCATAGGAGGATTTGAAGATTTTAGTCCAGCATAGGGTAGAAAACTTCAGCTGCACTAGCTTTAGTATAGGCTAAGGGTTACAGGGTCCCGGCGGCACATCCCCGCCCAAAAAATCCTGAAAAGGTACCACCCCCCCCGGGGGGGGGGTTAGATTACATATGCGACGTAGGCTATTGGTAGTCCAGTTTCACATTAGTGGTTACTTATGAAGAAAGTCTTTCTCAAAGGTAGTCCATTACATTTACCGAGGTGTCCAAATGACTGAATTACTCTCAAGTTTAACAAAGCCCTGTTTTCTTTCGTTTCACAGCAATGTCTTCTGTCCATGGGAGTAACAGACGCCAGTTTCGTGGTGAAAGACAAAGACGTCAGCGATGTGGGAAAATTTCTCAACCGTATTTTGGGTCTTAGTGTGGAAAGACAAAATTTGGTAAGTACAAAGATCCTTCCTGTTTGGTGGCAATGAAACGTACGTTTGAGGGGAAGTTGTGGGACTACCCTTGTTTCCTAACTTTTTCTGCTATTTGAACCGCTGTCGTGAATTTTATCTGTCGATTTCTCAGTCTTCTTTTATCGTTCGATTTCCCACTCTTCTTTTATCGATCGATTTCTCAGTCTTCTTTTATCGTTCGATTTCCCACTCTTCTTTTATCGATCGATTTTTCAGTCTTCTTGTATCGATCGATCGATCGATTTCTCAATCTTCTTTTATCGATCGATTTCTCAGTCTTCTTTTATCGATCGATTTCTCAGTCTTCTTTTATCGATCGATTTCTCAGTCTTCTTGTATCGATCGATTTCTCAGTCTTCTTTTATTGATCGATTTCTCAGTCTTCTTTTATCGGTCGATTTCCCACTCTTCTTTTATCGATCGATTTCCCACTCTTCTTTTATCGATCGATTTCTCAGTCTTCTTGAATCGATCGATTTCTCAGTCTTCTTGTATCGATCGATTTCTCAGTCTTCTTGTATCGATCGATTTCTCAGTCTTCTTGTATCGATCGATTTCTCACTCTTCTTTTATCGATCGATTTCTCAGTCTTCTTTTATCGATCGATTTCTCAGTCTTCTTTTATTGATCGATTTCTCAGTCTTCTTGTATCGATCGATTTCTCACTCTTCTTTTATCGATCGATTTCTCAGTCTTCTTTTATCGTTCGATTTCCCACTCTTCTTTTATCGATCGATTTCTCACTCTTCTTGTATCGATCGATTTCTCAGTCTTCTTTTATCGATCGATTTCTCAGTCTTCTTGTATCGATCGATTTCTCAGTCTTCTTTTATTGATCGATTTCTCAGTCTTCTTTTATCGGTCGATTTCCCACTCTTCTTTTATCGATCGATTTCCCACTCTTCTTTTATCGATCGATTTCTCAGTCTTCTTGAATCGATCGATTTCTCAGTCTTCTTGTATCGATCGATTTCTCAGTCTTCTTGTATCGATCGATTTCTCAGTCTTCTTGTATCGATCGATTTCTCACTCTTCTTTTATCGATCGATTTCTCAGTCTTCTTTTATCGATCGATTTCTCAGTCTTCTTTTATTGATCGATTTCTCAGTCTTCTTGTATCGATCGATTTCTCACTCTTCTTTTATCGATCGATTTCTCAGTCTTCTTTTATCGTTCGATTTCCCACTCTTCTTTTATCGATCGATTTTTCAGTCTTCTTGTATCGATCGATCGATCGATTTCTCAATCTTCTTTTATCGATCGATTTCTCAGTCTTCTTTTATCGATCGATTTCTCAGTCTTCTTTTATCGATCGATTTCTCAGTCTTCTTGTATCGATCGATTTCTCAGTCTTCTTTTATTGATCGATTTCTCAGTCTTCTTTTATCGGTCGATTTCCCACTCTTCTTTTATCGATCGATTTCCCACTCTTCTTTTATCGATCGATTTTTCAGTCTTCTTGTATCGATCGATCGATCGATTTCTCAATCTTCTTTTATCGATCGATTTCTCAGTCTTCTTTTATCGATCGATTTCTCAGTCTTCTTTTATCGATCGATTTCTCAGTCTTCTTGTATCGATCGATTTCTCAGTCTTCTTGTATCGATCGATTTCTCACTCTTCTTTTATCGATCGATTTCTCAGTCTTCTTTTATCGATCGATTTCTCAGTCTTCTTGTATCGATCGATTTCTCAGTCTTCTTGTATCGATCGATTTCTCACTCTTCTTTTATCGATCGATTTCTCACTCTTCTTTTATCGATCGATTTCTCAGTCTTCTTTTATTGATCGATTTCTCAGTCTTCTTGTATCGATCGATTTCTCACTCTTCTTTTATCGATCGATTTCTCAGTCTTCTTTTATCGATCGATTTCTCAGTCTTCTTGTATCGATCGATTTCTCAGTCTTCTTGTATCGATCGATTTCTCAGTCTTCTTGTATCGATCGATTTCTCACTCTTCTTTTATCGATCGATTTCTCACTCTTCTTTTATCGATCGATTTCTCAGTCTTCTTTTATCGATCGATTTCTCAGTCTTCTTGTATCGATCGATTTCTCACTCTTCTTTTATCGATCGATTTCTCAGTCTTCTTTTATCGATCGATTTCTCAGTCTTCTTGTATCGATCGATTTCTCACTCTTCTTTTATCGATCGATTTCTCAGTCTTCTTTTATCGATCGATTTCTCAGTCTTCTTGTATCGATCGATTTCTCAGTCTTCTTGTATCGATCGATTTCTCAGTCTTCTTGTATCGATCGATTTCTCACTCTTCTTTTATCGATCGATTTCTCACTCTTCTTTTATCGATCGATTTCTCAGTCTTCTTTTATCGATCGATTTCTCAGTCTTCTTGTATCGATCGATTTCTCACTCTTCTTTTATCGATCGATTTCTCAGTCTTCTTTTATCGATCGATTTCTCACTCTTCTTGTATCGATCGATTTCTCAGTCTTCTTGTATCGATCGATTTCTCACTCTTCTTTTATCGATCGATTTCTCACTCTTCTTTTATCGATCGATTTCTCAGTCTTCTTGTATCGATCGATTTCTCAGTCTTCTTGTATCGATCGATTTCTCACTCTTCTTTTATCGATCGATTTCTCACTCTTCTTTTATCGATCGATTTCTCAGTCTTCTTTTATTGATCGATTTCTCAGTCTTCTTGTATCGATCGATTTCTCACTCTTCTTTTATCGATCGATTTCTCAGTCTTCTTTTATCGATCGATTTCTCAGTCTTCTTGTATCGATCGATTTCTCAGTCTTCTTGTATCGATCGATTTCTCAGTCTTCTTGTATCGATCGATTTCTCCTCTTCTTTTTTTATCGATCGATTTCTCACTCTTTTTTTATCGATCGATTTCTCAGTCTTCTTTTATCGATCGATTTCTCAGTCTTCTTGTATCGATCGATTTCTCCCTCTTCTTTTATCGATCGATTTCTCAGTCTTCTTTTATCGATCGATTTCTCAGTCTTCTTGTATCGATCGATTTCTCAGTCTTCTTTTATCGATCGATTTCTCAGTCTTCTTTTATCGATCGATTTCTCAGTCTTCTTGTATCGATCGATTTCTCAGTCTTCTTGTATCGATCGATTTCTCAGTCTTCTTGTATCGATCGATTTCTCACTCTTCTTTTATCGATCGATTTCTCAGTCTTCTTGTATCGATCGATTTCTCAGTCTTCTTGTATCGATCGATTTCTCAGTCTTCTTGTATCGATCGATTTCTCACTCTTCTTTTATCGATCGATTTCTCAGTCTTCTTTTATCGATCGATTTCTCACTCTTCTTGTATCGATCGATTTCTCAGTCTTCTTGTATCGATCGATTTCTCACTCTTCTTTTATCGATCGATTTCTCACTCTTCTTTTATCGATCGATTTCTCAGTCTTCTTGTATCGATCGATTTCTCAGTCTTCTTGTATCGATCGATTTCTCACTCTTCTTTTATCGATCGATTTCTCAGTCTTCTTTTATCGATCGATTTCTCAGTCTTCTTTTATCGATCGATTTCTCAGTCTTCTTTTATCGATCGATTTCTCAGTCTTCTTTTATCGATCGATTTCTCAGTCTTCTTTTATCGATCGATTTCTCACTCTTTTTTTATTGATCGATTTCTCAGTCTTCTTTTATTGATCGATTTCTCACTCTTCTTTTATCGATCGATTTCTCACTCTTCTTTTATCGATCGATTTCTCAGTCTTTTTTTATTGATGGATTTCTCAGTCTTCTTTTATCTGTCGCTTTCTCAGTCTTCTTTTATCGATCGATTTCTCAGTCTTCTTTTATCGATCGATTTCTCAGTCTTCTTGTATAGATCGATTTCTCAGTCTTCTTTTATTGATCGATTTCTCAGTCTTCTTGTATCGATCGATTTCTCAGTCTTCTTGTATCGATCGATTTCTCAGTCTTCTTGTATCGATCGATTTCTCAGTCTTCTTGTATCGATCGATTTCTCAGTCTTCTTTTATCGATCGATTTCCCACTCTTCTTTTATCGATCGATTTCTCAGTCTTCTTTTATCGATCGATTTCTCAGTCTTCTTTTATCGTTCGATTTCTCAGTCGTCTTGTATCTTTGTCAGAACTAGCCGGCCAAACTGGTCATAATGAAAATGAAATGTTTACCAAAAACCCATCACTGCCGCGCATACATTTTAGAGATAAACAGATCTGTCCGGATAGTCCTGATTAAAAGTGGAATTCTCCTGGCGGTTGTACTGGTCTGGCCAGCCAGTTCTGACAAATTGTAAGTGCCCTAAGACTTTCTATTATCGAGTTTCCTTTTTTGTTTCTGTTTTCTATTTTCGTGGTGTTACTCAATCAGTCGCGTTTTTAGCGCTCATGGAATTCGACTTTTGAATGAGTCTGATATCCAGATTTTACCGCTAGCTCCTTCAGGGTATAGGGAAGAGGAGATGGCTGACACCACAAACTCGGCTTCGGTATCTCAAATATATAACTTTCTCCTCTACACCGGTAGCTCGCTAGTATAGAACAGACGCTTGTGCCTTCCCAAGCTCACTAACCCAGTTTACACCCACTTTTCTGCTGCGCTACATCTCACGTGACCACACCCCTTGTGCAAAGTACTTTGCGATTTTTGTCTCATAAGAAATGTTTCATTGTCTCCTGTTTTATTTGTAGTTATTCTCGTACTTTTGTGAGTGCCTAAATGCTGCAATTGAAACTGCAAAGCGCGAAGGAAGGTAAGTATTGTTTTTGTTACTGACCAGTTAATTTCTAAGAAACTAAGTTCTTCACCCCGAAGCGTCGATCTCTCATATTAAGCTTAGGGTCAATAAAGCTTGGCTCTTGCACGATAAGATTTGTGTCGCATGCATCCTCGAAAAAACATTGGTCTCGCATTCATACCCTGGACACAAATGAATAATATTGCGTGATAATTCTTAGGTATAGTGAAGGCGTGACAGACGTATCTGGATCTTCAATCACGATGGTCGGCGCTGCCCAGCCTGTTTTTAGCGACTTTCAAAGAGGCCTCATGGAAACAAAGTAAGTAGTCTTAATGAAGATATGACCCTTCCCAGTCGTGAACGCAATTTAAGCAATTGCAAATTTAGCCTGAAGTTACCATTAAGTCAATTCTTAAGGTCATTCTTCTGTAGTAGAACCTGCAGTGAGATTTTTGTCAAACTTTGCCGATTGGATGTTGTTTGAAATAAAATCGCGGGGTCCCCAATCCCCATACTCGTTTTGGAGCGGGAGCAACTTGTAAGTGCGCAGTGATTCCTTGAGATACCAAGGGAGCTTCCGCATCAACGACGGCGATGGCAGCGAAAACGTCACTTTCAAAATGAATTTGAGTGGTTTTTTTTTGGCGTGCTTATTCCAGTTCAATGACAATGTCAAACTGTAGCGGGTGAATTTCTTGGGGACCGCACTCAAGTTTAAATAGAGAAGGAAAAAAATTCTCTCTCGCTTGTTTACGTCCTCCATAAACGTGAAATTAGGCATTTTCACATCGTAGTTGTGTAGTGACGGCAACGAAATGTAGGAAAATGTGTGATGCACGTGCGAAGTTGTTGTTTAGCTAATATAAACCTAAGCCCCGTGCAAACGGACGCAACTTAACATTGTTGGCCAACAACTCCCAACATTGTTGGATGTTACATGTTGCGTCCGTTTGCACATCCTGTTGGATGTTGTTGGATGTTGTTGCGTGTTGTTGCGCAAAGTTTGAAACCGGTCAAACTTTTCAGCCAGCGACTCCCAACATTTCTTTTCTTCCGTGATCGCCGAAACGTAGCACAACAATGTTGGATCCGTTTGCACAACTCTTCCAACATTGTTGGGGCCACGCACGCTCATTACGCATGCTTTACAAAGACTCATGGGTTGTATGCTTCCCACGATGTACTGCAGGTCCCAACATTGTTGAGAGTTGTTGCATCCGTTTGCACACCACTGCCAACATGCACGCAACAACTCCCAACATTGTTGGCGCGACAATGTTGGGAGTTGTTGCGTCCGTTTGCACGCAGCCCTATGATTTTTTAATATTTATGAGTACATGTTTTGAACACGTTTCCGACGGTCGTCTCTCTTTCTACGGTAGAAATTAGTCTTAATTTATTCAAGAAGAAGAACGTTACTGCTCATTTTAAAAGAAGAGAAAAAATAAAAGGTCACCATGCTCGTTTACGAGAAAATGAAGATTTAACTCTCTGGGGAGCTCCACTCCAGTGTCAAGGCAAAAGCCGCCTTGTTTTAAGTGCGTGCGTCCTGTTATGATCTGTTGGCGTGGGCTTATCAAGTGTGAAGTAATGCGCAATGCATACGAAGGAATAACCTAAAATCCCTTCTCAGTTATTTTCATTTCTTTTTTCAGACACATGACTGTAAACGTTGATCGCGGAATAGGCTGGGATTCAGCAGTGAAGCAGTTACAAGACAATGGAAAAAACAAGTTTGACGGGTTTTATTGTTCCAAAAGGGAACAGAAAGGGAGACGGCTTTACCTTCTAGCGATACAAAAGGAGTCTTCCACCCATCTTTTTAACATTACAAGGTAAATGTAAGGGCGAAAAACTGCTTTTCACCGATGTGAACGCCCTAAAAGTTCAAATGTTAGGTTGGTTGGTTGGTTTAAATACCGTAAATCCTCTATACAGCCCTGCCCTCTCTCTTAAATAAGCACCTTCCCCTCTAACGTTTCATCTGGACTAATCCGGTATGCTTCATTAACCAGATTCAGAGACTTGAAGTTGTGATTTCTTCCTGTAAACGATAAAGTACATGCGATTAAGCCTCCCAGGATCTAAGCTCCCGGCGCGTCCAAACGAATTAAAATGAATTCGATTTATTATGACATTTTGAAGCTTGCTTAAAAACCAGTAAATGCTAAAGGTTTCTTGTTCAGCACTGGTATAGAATGTTTCGAAGTGCCTTTTCTATTTCGGTTATTAGCCCCTTCGTTTATTACCTCTCTTAAAACCCCTTAAGAAAATGTATAAACCCAGGGCTTATAAGCGACATATTACGGTTGTGGAATTTCTACCCAAAGATAATTTCCGCTTTTACTTCGTTTTGTTTTTGTGCAGACCAAACACAGGACGGTCTCCTTTTGAAGAAGAAAAAACCGATCTTCTGCACAAGTACAATAGGATTTCACTGGAAGATGCAGGTAAGCGAGGCGGGCCTAGTCAGGCTATCTTTTGTATCTACCACCGGGAAGCCGTGTGAAATCAGAAGTGCTGTCCGCGTGTTTTACTGTGATTTGTTTGAAATCTAGTACACTGCACGGGTGCCAGCCCGTCCTAATTTGTAAAAGGTAGGCGAATATTCCTGGAGCTCAATTCTCAAAAAGTGTAGTTATCTTCAAAAAGATAAATAAAAATTCGTCGTCGTCTCGTCCTCCATAAAACGTCGCTTTAGGGGGTTTCACGTCGTAGTCGTGCAGTGGACGTTAAAGAAATGTACTAAAAAGTGTGGTGTACGTGCAGAGCCGTATTGTTTTGTTCATAAAATGAATTTTTTGACGTACTCGCTGCCGTCGTCGTTGTGGTTGCAGAGCTTTTAAAATAAAAGCCATTAAATAAAAACATTTCTTTTGTCGTAACTTCATGTTTTGCTAATCGTTTAACAGGTTACACGAAAAGTAAAACTCGTAAAATGTCAACTACTTTGATTGGTCAGGAACTAAATACTGTGGTATACTTTTGATTCATTAGATGCTGGATGGAAAGCACAGTACGAAAGAACCAGAGATCACTGTATTCACGGATTAGGCTGCAAGACTGGACCTTATTGTAAAAGTAAGTGAAAACTTTATTACAGTGGTGTATTCCTTAGAAGTCTCCTTAAGAGACCACGAGGAAGTGACTCGACAAAATGATTTAATCCTTCTTTAAAAGAATAACTGCGACAATTTGTTAATGAATGAACGAATAAACTTTACGAACGTGTCAATACAATATCTGGTAGAGAGGAATCCCTCATCTAATAGGGGACACCTAAAGCGCGATACAATTGTCACAGTTAGTTGCAATAAAACGAATTTTTTAAATTTACAGTGAGCACGATACAATGAAAAGTTATCAACTTGTTAGTGGCTATCTTTAAAAAAATACGTAACGTTGATGGGTAATGCAGTCCATGATTAAGATATGGTCATGCTATCTTTCTTTATCCCATCCCATCCTATCCTATCCTATCCCATCCCATTCCATTCTGTCCTATCCTGACCTGTTCATTAGAAAGAAAAGACAGCATAATAGCATCCCAATATCAATACCTTGTATGGTTACTTGGTATTGGCCATTTTGAGGTTGCGCGTCAGGTTCAGGTTGTTGGTATGTCGAGAGCACTTTGATCCCTTTTGGGACGCTATGGCTTCACTCATTGGCTTTTACGAGGTTGCGCAAGAAACTGGGTTAAAATTTCTCCCGCAAAACAGTCCCATAGTGCAATGGACTGGCCACTCTGTGGTCAAGAGTGGTATTTCACATATATTTACATGAAGTCAAACGGCACCATAAAATGGCTTATCATTGGATCGATCACCGTTTCTGGAAAAACTCCCAACCTCCGAAACCCTAACCCATGTTTTTTTTCTAAAGCACCCGTTAGGGAAAAACGAGAGTTAAGGTGGGTTGGGAAGGACCCAGAAACTGTAAATAATTCGACGAGATCCCGTTTTTGTTTGTTTGTCAGCCGGCTGTCGCATTACTCAGATCCATTTTTTGTGTGGTGGAATTATTCCTCTGTTGTCTGCGTTGGAGATGGCCATGGCTAAAAATGCTGATAAAATTGGTCTCAGGTAAGTAACTCTTAACCCCTTCGCTTCCAAAAGAACTGATTATCAAAAGCATGAATCGCTATAAAAGCCGAAGCACTGCTAAAAAGGTTATATGTGAATGGTCGCACAATGTATTCACAGTATGTTTTAGCGGTTGATATTTTGTCCGTCTGGCGACTTCAGTTCCCGAGGCGTGAGTTTTGGTCGTGTCATTGTGTTTGGTTCTTGTCGGCGAGCAGTTTTTCTTTTTCCTTTTTGTTGCAGCAAGGAAAGTCGATCTCTGAGAGTAGTCCGCGTTGAGCTAGATAACGGTCAGCGGCTGGTAGGTCTGCGTTACCCAGAGCAACTCATACCGGAAGCTACATTGTTTCTGAAGGAGCAAAAGTTGCTCGACGCCGTTATCGTAAGTAAATATTGATTTGTATAAAGAAAAGTGTAAAAAATTCTCATCACACATTTTTGGCCAAGCACTCGTGTTAAAGAACAGTTCCCGACCGGTCCTTAATTTTAGCAGCGTTGAACGATTGATAACCACACTCAGTCATCATCAATAACTCCTCTTACCCGAGAGTGACCAACATTAATTTTCTCCTAACAATAATATTTAACAATTATTCCTCTCGCCTTCATGGCCTCTGAGTCAATAGTCCATGAGGCCGAAGGCCAAATGGGCTATCGACTTAGATGCCATGAGGGCGAGAGGAATAATTTTTTTAATAAAATCCAACTAGCTGGTCAAAAATATCGAGACAAAACAGGTTTAGCTGGTTAAAGCTCGACTTTAATGCTTTTTTTGCCGCCAAAAAGCCCGTGCTTTTCGTTACTAGTGGGCTATAACATATAGCCTAGTAGTAGCTCAACTAATCAGAACGCAGCATTGATAATAGACCACTAGTTGGATTTTACTAAATAGACTTAGCCAGGGCTAAAAGCGAAGCTCTGGTTAATAATACTTATAAACCAGAAAAATTAAAACGTGTAATGCTAAACGGGGACGGCAATGAAAATGGCATCAAGTTTAATAGATTTAATAAGCAAAAAAACAAATTTACACGTGCAGCACGCTTTTTGTCTTTGTTTGCCGTTGTTTTGCACAACTACAACGCTGTTTTGTTGGACTAAATCGTCAAACTTCCTAGTTACACATTATTTTTATGGAGGAATTGTCGTATGTGCTTACCCAGTATTTTGTCTCCTGTGTTCATGTTCGCTTTTATTTTTCACTGCCCCTCATTTTCACCTTGCTGGGCGTTAATTCCTTGCTGGCCGCTAGCATTTCTCATTGTCTCACCGCCGCTTTGAATTTTTATGTTTTTCTTCCTAAATTCGGCTGTAGCTCTTTCTCTGTTATCCACGTGAATGTAAACATCAAAAATAACATCGAAAAATACATGACTTTGTACTTCTCACTTAGGCCAAAATGTTGGCTTAGGGGAGGGGTAGGTGGGCAGTTTCCCAGAAGCGTGTAATGATCCATAATATCAATACGTAACCAAGAGAAAAGGTTATAAGAATTAATAAAATGTAACCAAAAGTTGATATTTTACAAAATTCTCTATACGTGAAGAAAAAGTCTGAAGATTTTATTTGTCTGTGGATACTGGGTTTTCGTAGTACACAACAGAGAATAAGTTTTATTTTAACATCGCAGCATGATCTTGTTACTTATCTGATATTTATTTCAAATTATTAATAACCTGCGAGTTCAGCCTTCTCTCGTTGCCCCCGTTTGTGGGGACGTTAGCGAGAGTTTGGTTAAAATTTTTATCATGCTTTACTACTGCTTCTAGGCTTCAACTTTGAACCGGGTTAGGTATTGTTTTGACTTAAACGATTATCTTTTGTTGTTGTTGTTTTTTTTCCTTTATTTTCTAGGACAAACAAAATGGTGTTTTGAGTTCAACAGAACCTTCTCTTAGACAGCCATCAAAAGCCAGCCGAGCGTTTGAGGAAGCGGAAACTCCCATCAACCAAAGGACGTTAACTAAGGCTACTACTCCTCCTGTAACTATAAAGAATTTCTTTAAACCGAAGACTGTTGAACGATCACCTGAGAGTAATAAAAGTGCATCAGAACATCAGGATGTTAAGGAAAAGAGCGGGGAAAATGACTGCAATGAGATCGAAAATCAAGAAATCGAGAACAACGTCAAAAACAGCACGGTTCACAAACAAGCAACGACCAAAGTAAGTAAGAAGGAAGTCAAATCAATATACTTTAAATCGAAGGGAAGAGAAAAGGAAGAGCTCCCGGAAAATAAAGGACCTTTCAAAGGTGCTGCTAAGTGTAATGGTCTTGTGCGCCACCTTTCGGAACCCCTTTCGGAACCCCTTTCGAAAGAGAACCTTCAAGGAAAGAACTCTTTGAAACGAACTAGTTCTGAAGCGCCGTCAAGGGCGATTAAGCGACAGAAGCAATCGAGCATTTTGTCTTCGTTTGGGAAATGGACTGACAAAGATTCTAAGGACCAAATGGAGAAGGAAATTCGCTGCCCTGTTTGTGGGGAGAAATTTGCTAGCGGATTGAAAAATTCTGATATCAACAAACACATCGACAATTGTCTCAGTAAATGATAAAAATTATGAAATTTATATATTTTTAGCAAAAATGAATACTAGTTATTCTTGAATCACAATATGACATAATTAGCAATAGTATTGTTACATGTAACTGATATAAGTTTAGTTATGAAATTATAACACGTTCATGGTTCTGCAGTTTTTTTTTTATCGAAATATTTTCAAAGAAACAAGCTTATGCTACATCCCTCTGATTCTGCACTAAAACTTGTGTCAATCCGTGGATTTACGCTCCCATGTACAGTCGAAATCCGCTTTGCGAACACTGGCTTAATACGGACACCATCATTATTACAGACGGTATTCTTTGTCTCTGGGGAAAGAAAGCCCTTACATTTCCTCTAAAATTTGTCTATAATTTTCTATTCCTTGAGGACGGCTAAAAATTTATAGATGACCGTTCCATTCACGTACAATTTTCGAAGTTTATCTTATAAATTCTCCACGATTTTCTAAAATTTTATTTTTCACATTTTACTTTCCAAGTTAGACTGTTTTTCGTAGAAAAAAGGAATCTAAACTTTTCGGTTTCAAAAATGTGGTGACGAGAGGAATCAGAAAATTTCTCACTTTCGTAATGCGTCAAATTTCATCTAAAATTTCGGAAAAATAGTACTCAAGCCTTTGTAATTTCGAAAAGACTCAAGTTCCTCAAGGATGACCAATTAAACAGATACAAATTTTACGCGCCGTTTAGAATGCATTTCTAGATATCTAAAAAGTACTCTGGATAGCCTGAAAAGGAAACCATCGTTGGGTGCCCCGATTAATAAATAAAATAAATAAATAAATAAAGTCTTTATTCATCAAGAGATAAAAATACATATCTTTTGTTACAAGTAAGTGTAAGAAATTTAAAAAGTTAAAAAGTAAGAAATAAAAAATATATACCGGTATATATATCTAGTATATTACATAGCTAATTCATATTTAAAAACTAAACGATTAATAAAAGAGTTTTTAAAGCGCATAGTGTTAATCTTAGGTTTAAAACTAGTTTCTTTTCTAAGATTGTAGCTGGAGGGTTTAACACGAGGCATAATAGATAAAAGTGGATGTCCTTTGGCATTAAAAACTTTTTTGAAAATTTTACGGTCTTGCCTCTCTAAGAAATCATAAACACTTACAGGCTTAGACGTATATTTCCTTTTAAAACAGCGGTCTAAGAAACATTGTACGGGTGTAAGATCGGACTCGGACGCGGCGTAGACAGATAATGCGTAATTAATGTTAGGTAGAACTATAGTATTAAAGAGAAGGTCTATTTCTGACTGATTGTACCCTTCTTTGCGCAGCGTTCTAAGGATATGTAGGGATTTGTTAGCTTTAATAAGTTTGTTCTTCACGTGCACTGAAAATTTGCTGTCACATTGGAAGGTGACGCCCAAAGTCTCAACTTCTTTACAGCTTGGTATCATCCCAATGGGTGAATAGAGATCGTGGTTGCCTCTCTTTTTGATCGTCAACTCTTTACATTTGCTTGGGTTGCAAGACATTCCATTTGTATTCGTCCAATCTAAAAACTGTGACACTAACTGATAGGAGTAGTCTACCTCCTTCCATACAGGAGCAATAATTGTCGAGTCATCAGCGTACTTAAATAGCGCGTCATGATTACCTAAAGTGATGTTAAGATCATTGAGGAAGATATTAAAAAGGTAAGGACCGCTAACGCTACCTTGAGTTGTCCCTTGGTTGACCGGTTTCCAGTCACACTCAAAGTTGTTACAACATACCCTTTGTTTTCTATCCTTTAAAAAGTTCAAGTACCAATTGGTAATATATGGATTCAGTGGGAGCTTTTTTAATTTACTAGCAAGAAGTTCATGTTTCACAGAGTCAAAAGCTTTGCTGAAGTCCATAGCAAAAAGGCGAACTGCTTAACAATCCGGGTTATCCAGGTAGCTGTTGGTGCTATGTTGAATTGACAAGAGAGCATCGGTACAGTTTCCACCTTTTCTGTAGGCGAACTGTGAGGTGCTGAGGTGGCTTTCAATTGTCTCGCGGGCATAGCAGTGGTACACAATTTTCTCAAAAGCCCTCGCTATAACAGGAGTTATATTAATGCCGCGATAATCACCATGTGCTTTAGGAACATCCACTTTGGGGAGGGGGGTGATGATCGCACGCTTCCACGATGATGGCAAACACTGAGTAGAGATTGAGAGATTCCAGATTTTGGTGATAAGAGGCGTGAAAATCTCAGCATGCTCTTTCCAAACCCAGTAAGGAATCTGGTCGGGTCCAGTCGCAGTTCTTTTGAGAACGCTAAGTAAATTCCAGACCTGCCGTTCGGAAATTACCGGGATCTCCATCCCACTGCTGATTGTGACAGGGGTTGGTTCTATGTACATATCATCTGAGCAGAGCCTAGCGAAGTAATCATTCAAGTCCATCAGACAGCTGTTATCCAGGTTTACTTTGCAGGATGCACGACGCCGCTGCGACAATTCATCAACTCCTTTCCACCATGCCCGACTACCTGGAGGGGCATCCATAAACTTTCTCCTATTTTCCGAGATGATGTCAGCTATTCTTTTATTAACAATGCACAGCCTGTCTTTGCTCAGACGAGAAACTCTAGACTTCGTTCTGATCATTGACTTAAGGAGTGGTGTCATCCAAGGCGGATCGCGTGACGACATGGATACAGTTTTGACCGGCATACACCTGTCCATATGGCCGCGAATCTTTTCTTCCAATACACAAACCGCTTGCTGAACACCAGGAGCAGCGAGCACATTATCCCAGTTTTCCTCCGCCAGCGCGGTGTAAAGTGTGGCTTTACGATTCTCTCTACAATCCCGTATCTGGACTTTACATCGGATGGGTTTTAACTTTGTACCAGCAGGGAGAATAACAGCCGTGTGATCGGTCTTGATTGACAATTGAAATGGGTGACACTTGTTGAATAAATCTGGGCGATTAGTTAAGCAGTTATCTAAACACGCGTCACCCCTGGTCGGGAAATCTACCAAGGCCTTCCAGCCGGACATGCTTTGTAAGCGATTTAAATCAAGGAGATTGAGGTCGCCACCGCATACAAAGACGGTGTTTGGGTCTTTGTCCAGTGTGTTGTCAAGAAAATTGATAATATGACTCATTAAATCACATTCCTGGTAATTGTGCTTTGGGGGATTGTAAAGTGCCGAAATTAACATACGGTGCCCCGAGGGAAGAAGAATGGTAACACAAATCATTTCGTATAGATCAGATCTGTAAACATCGACTACATGTAAATTGTTCCTTATGTAGATTGCAACTCCTCCTTTACTCCTTTTATCAGTACCAGCCCAGTTCCTGTCTCGTCTGAGAATCGAGTAATTTGGTATATTCACAATAGCATCGGGAATGTCTGGTTTCAGATGTGTTTCCGAAACAACACAAATATCAATGTCCATATTTTTCATATCTGCTTCAAGTGCGATAGGTGCCCTTACTCGATTCTTAACTTATTCCTTTCTCTAAACGGCAAAACTAGCCAACAAAATGGGAAAACCCGTACTAAATATGATTGCCAACGAGCCATCCGAGCGAAGACGCTCGGATGGCGAGGCGGCAGCAGAATAGAGCAGCGTAAGACTGGTCAATAGGCAGAAAAATTCTCGATCGAACTGAAAAAAGTGTAACGTAATGTAGATTCCCCTGAGACCAAGTGGTCAGTTGTGAACCAATCAAAAGGCAGTACCTGGCGCACGGGCTCAAGCTGAATAACAAACAAAATTTCACACACTTCCCGCCGTCGTGACTTCCTGTGTTTATTTACCTAAATTTTTTCGTCAAACCCGGCCACTGCAGTCAAGAGACATGAGCACTTGATATATTCTATTAATTTTAGGGGCCATAATGTTAAGTTTTAACGAAGAGAAGTTTGTAAAACAGCAAAAGTGTTCTATGTGCAGTAAGCAATATTCTCACCACTAAAAAGGATCAGATTACACGAGGAGATAAGGGAAGCTTGACACGAAGAATGCAGTCGCTTCTGTTGGAAAATCTGGTGTTGGGGAAAAAATCTAACCAGCAAACGAAAACAATGAGAACAAAAACGAATTACAAGCCTAAAGCGAACGACAAAGGAAAAGAAAACAACGCCATTATTTTCGAAACCTGGCCGAGTTCAGTATAAAAATAATGAACTAAAATTAAATACCGACGTGCCGTACATCGCATGTCCTTGAAAACATTTCAGATGGCCCAGCGAATCATTCTAAGTTTCAATCCGATAACAAAAGCCTCGGGAAATTTGAAAGGAGGTTTAAATGATTAAACTGTGCAAATATTTATCAACAATGTGAAACCGAACCGACAGTAGATTTGTAGCTGGACTTAATAATATTCCCGATCGCTTCCTCTGCAAAGCTGACTTTATTCTTTCAAGGCACTTCACACTTTTACATAGCAGGTTTGTAAAGCCACCAGACTGAATCTGAGAACTTTTCAAGAAAATAATCCTTGTAACAGGAAGGGACCAAGAAACGGTCAAATGGGAAAAAAAGGAATTTCATTCCTAAGCAAAATACGCATGATTTCCTCGTTGGCACTCTATCGATAGGTATACCTAGTTGATACCCCAATACATTCTAAATGGAAAAAAAGCTATAATTTAAGGATAAGACAAGAATTTTGTCAGGCTCAAATCGGCAGAAAAGTAAGAATTTTACTTATGTATTTGCCAGAAAAAAAAAAAAACATAATGATATACATACAGACATGCAATGTATTATAAAAAAATGTTATTTAAAGATTAAGGAGGCGTAAATTCTAAGTTAAAGAATTAAAAGTGTTTTTCTGACGAGAAAGTTCAAACAGAGGCCTTGGGCTTATTGTATGAAGAATATTCACTCCGTGAGTCGGAAAATAACATTCTAAAAAAAGAGTGTTTTCGTCGATAACACAAGCATCAATTTTGTTGTCGACAAACCGCAACTCTTTTTTGCTAGTCTGTGTGACAATCTTTGATAAGTAACGCTAATATCATCGCCCCTTTCTCGACAAAAATAACAAAACTTTTAGAGTTTACAAATGCAACTTCCCGCACATTGCGGTTTACTAAGTTGCAGCTTACTATTTGTAAGTAACTTGTAAGAAAATAGTAATCGAAATCTTTGGATCACAGAACTCTTTGACAGTTTTGTTAAAAATCCCAAACTGTCGGTAACCTAGGATCGTTGCTATTTAGAGAGGTCATGGTCTCAAAAGTTAATACACACTTCGAGTCCTTAGTAACTGTCAAAGGTGATCATTCGAACAATGAGTATTGAAAAACCAAATTATTTTTTTAAATGATTTTTTGTTTTGCATTTTGAGCTAATGCGCTCATACGATTGAAAACGATAAAGTCAGGGACGAAGAATTATACCCATATTTTTCTATTCTTGACTTTTATCGTCAAAAATTGGAACTCTTCCTCGTTCCGTGGTTTCTATTGTTGGTCGCGTGATATGCGAGATCGGACAATAAATCTGAGACACACGAACCATTAGACGAACTTGAATAAATTAGTCTCGCCTAAATAGAAGATGGCGCTCCCGCTAAGTTCGCTTTTAACAAATGTGAAATCGGCCTTTGAAAACAATTCAGGTGCCATAAAAAACACTACAGTCGCCTTGCTGGTGTTTGGCCTGAATGCCGTGTACAGAGTGAAGGTTTTTTCCAGTGTCCTCCAGACAACTTTGTTTTCTACGCCAGCTGTTTCTTCATCATTCCTGCTTTGTTTTTGTTTATGGCGACGATTTTTCTTCACAGCGAATTTTGGGATCATGTTCGTGGATGCTGTTATTACGAAGGTCCGTACAAGCGAGGAGCAAAACGGTACTGCTGTTGTTTGTTTCCAAGATGGCCTTGCAGCAAAGCTCTTTTGGAAATCGTATTCCAAAGTTCTCTGTCTGGGTTCATATGGATTTTCTGGGCGCTCTTGCAGCGTGACTATTACATCTGCGCCGCTCTCGGAGGAACGAAAGCAGCTAAATTAATCAATGCCTCAGCCGCGCAAAAGTTACAAATCGAAGCAGATTACGCGAACGCGGGAAAAAATTCACAGACGGCAGGGTTGCTCTTGCTAGCTGGAGCGGTACTTACAGCTTTCGTTGTTGTTTCAGTTCAGCGATGCTGTTATCAGCGTGAGTTCGGCACTTTACCGAGTCCGTACCAGTATAAGAAGCTCGAGTCAGAAGCTGCTGTGGAGGCCTTTAAACTGAACATGGAAAAACTCGCGAAAGGACAAGGCAAGAGGCGTGCAGGTCACCCCTTGGCATTACGCTCGTCTTCGGGCTATGTACTTTGCGACCATGAACAAGAAAAACCCGTCTGACATCCTTAAGAATGCCTATGAAATCTCGTCGCTGTGAACAAATTTGACGAAGCGTTTCCATCTTTGGAAGATTATCAGGAGCTC
>CALNXK010000211.1:115000-192500 GCA_942486035.1 Porites lobata | reverse complement strand
CTGCCATAACAGTGAGAAGGGTCTCGTCATTCACTGTTTGGTTTCCCAGGAGAGTGCGCAGTATCTTGCGAACAGAGCGAATCATTCTCTCCCAGACCCCTCCTTGGTGACTTGCTTGTGGGGGGTTGAAGTACCATTGAATACTGCGCTTGCGTAAACTCTCTGTGATGCGTGATTGATTCCACATTTTAAGAGCTTTCTTCAACTCACATTCTGCTCCTTTAAAGTTGGTACCATTATCGCTGTAAACTTCTGTTGGTGCACCGCGCCTACTGACAAATCTTGAAAACGCCATCAGAAACGAGTCAGTCGTCAAATCTTGAGAGACCTCAATATGCACTGCTCGCATTGTTAGGCAGGTGAAAATGCACCCATATCGTTTAACTCGACTTCTCTTCAACTTGACTGGCACTGGTCCGAAGTAGTCAATTCCAACCGCGGTGAACGGTGCATCCCCAGGCGTGACGCGAGCCATAGGTAGCGGAGCCATAATCTGTGCTTCCGGCTTTGAGTTCCATCTTCTACACTTGATGCACTTGCTGAACACTCGTCTGACGGCTGAACCCCCTTTCAAAATCCAAAATTTCCTTCTAATTGCAGCAAGAACTTGACTTGATCCTACATGGCCTATCTGATGATAATGGCGAATAATCAGGTCAGTTACGTGATGCTTGGTTGGTAGAACTATTGGATGCTTCATGAAACAATCGATAGCCTCTGCATTATTAAGACGACCACCAACTCTGATTAACCCATTAACAGCTATTGGACTGAGGTTGCGCAGTGGGCTGACGTACGAACCGTCACTAAGGCGTTTCCCCGACACTCTAGAGATACTACGGCGTTGCTGAGCTTCAGTCATCAGTGCATTCAACTCCCTCGGAAAGAACAGCCTTTGCATGTACTTAATGACCTCCTCTTCAGCGTTTTGGATTTCGCGGACGGATAATTCTCCTCTTTTGACGTCTTCTTTTGCAATCTTCCCTGAGCGATACAGCAAGTAATTCTTGAAGCGGCTCAGCCAAGCTAGAGCCTTTTTCAAACCATACCACGAAGAGTAGTGATAAACCAACGAGTCAAACCCTTGATCTTGCATAACAGCATGCGTCTGGACTTTCTTCGATCTTTTGACGTTCTGGTCATTTTCATCAATCTCAGGAAGCTGGGTTGGCTGATTTGGCCACTGGCTTTCGTCCTTCAACAAAAATCTTGGTCCCTCGAGCCAAATCTTCAGTTTGGTACGTTCATGAGAATTAAACCCACGAGACGCGTAATCTGCTGGTTTCAGATCAGAGCTAACATGACGCCACTGAGACGGGGTAGAGATATCGTGGATCGTTGCCAGCCGGTTGGAGACGAATGTCTGGAATCTTGTGTGACTGTTGTTGATATACTGCAAGACAATAGTAGAGTCAGTCCAAAACGTCACTTCATGTATAGGCAAAGTGAGTTCTTCCTTGATCTGCTTGTGAAGCTTTACAGCGACTGTGGCAGCCGTTAACTCCAGTCGTGGTACTGTCACAGTCTTCAGTGGAGCAACTCTTGCCTTTCCCAGTAAGATGCTACAGGCGATATTACCAAGTGCATCAGTTAAGCGCAGGTATGAGACAGCCCCATATCCCTCTTCCGAGGCATCTGAGAAATGATGCAGCTGGATGGAACTGAGCTCGCCAAAATCTCTCGGTTTCACACAACGTGGTATGGCTACTTCGGTAAGACCAATGATGCCCCTTGTCCAATCTTGCCAATGCAGAAGGTCGTCTTCTTGGACTATGTCATCCCAACCAAGCTCGTCTTTGCATAACTTCTGAAGCAGTCGTTTAGCTGGAAGTATAACTGGAGCAGCTAGGCCAAGAGGATCATATAGAGATGAGGTGACAGAAAGAATCTCTCTCCTTGTGTTGGCTGTAATATTCGGAATGGTCCTAAACCCAAAGGTGTCTTCTTCCGTGTCCCACTGCATACCAAGGGCGCGATCTAACGGTAAATCTTCTAAGTCTAGGTTAAGGTTCTTCACTGACGGTGCTAGGTCTTCCTTAGCGACCGAGGACAAGATTTCTCGACGATTACTGATCCACTTTGTTCAGCGGAAGCCTCCCCTACTCAACAATTCTGGCAGCTGCTCAACTAATCGTACCGCCTCTTCAGTTGTTGCGACCGATTTAACACAGTCATCAACGTAGAAGTTCCTATTAACCGTATCGATGGTTTCCACATCGAAGTCCGTCTTGTTGTCTTCTGCGGTTTTCTTTAATGCAAAACTTGCACAGCTAGGAGATGATTTAGCTCCAAAGAGGTGAACAAGCATCTCATGGTCTTCTGCTTCTTTAGAAAGATCGCCACCAGGCCACCACAAAAATGACAGAGCGCAAGTGTCTTGCGGAGACACTCTCACTTGATGGAACATCTTCTCTATGTCGGCCGTAAGACCTATTTGCTCTTGACGAAAACGAAGTAGTACTCCGACGAGATTATTGGTTAAATCTGGCCCTTGAAGCAGCTGTTCGTTGAGTGACGTATTGCGAAGTTTAGCGGCGCAATCGAGCACAACTCTGGTCTTCTCAGGTTTCTGCGGGTGTATCACAGGATGGTGGGGAAGATACCAGACAAAACGTGGCACTTGATGTAGAGATACTTTCCTCGCGTGACCTTGTGCAATGTAATCTCCAACAGCATCCTTGTACTTCTCTTGGAGAACTTTGTTCTTTTCCAAACGTCTTTTCAGAAGATTTAGTCTTTTTTCGGCCATAGGTCTGTTATTCGGTAGGCACGGATTATCATACTTCCAAGGAAGGGAGAGCTGATAATGGCCATCGACCATCTGAACGGTTCGTTCCATTATTGCCAGGGCTCTTCTATCTTCAATCGACATCATTTCTTTAGATGACGCAGACGATTCGCCGAACTCCGCGTTGTACATTCGCTCAATTTGTGCTGACAGCGTTTCTTGGCCTCCACTTAAGAAACTGACGGTCGCTTCAGGGTTGCTTGAACCGCCAACTGGTCCGATAAGTGTCCAACCAAGTAATGTTCGTGCAGCGCAAGGCTGTTTACGGCGACCACGGCGCTGTTCAAAGACCCAGTGCGCCTCGGGAACATCACTGCCGATTAAGATGGATACCTCTTTATCGAGCTTAGGTATACTTATACCCTGCAGATGCGGCCAATCGCGGATATCTTCGGTGCTGGGTATGCTTTTCTTTGAGACAGGTAACTTGTCAACAGTCCACACACGATCTAGTTGTATGCATTCATCTGACGACAATGCTCTCACAGTAAGACTAACTTCTTCTCCAGACCGTTTGGTTCTCTCGGCATTAATGGTAGTTAAAGAAAATGACGTTGGAGAACCTCTTACTCCTAACTCATCCAGAAGGCGTCGTAGACACAAGGTGGTGTCAGAACCATCATCAATGAAAGCATATGTCTCCACTTCTCGTCCACCTTTAGCAGAAACTCGGACGGGCACAATCCTCAAACTAATTCTGTTTTTTCGGTATTTGTCGCATAATCCGCCCCGGCCTCGATGTGGTGTGGACTTGCTTCAGCCAGATCTTCACGAGTCGCTGTTGGCCGGGTAACAGGATCTTCAGAATCACCTCGCGTTCTTGAAGTCTCATTTGAAGCTATGGGAGCGCTCAATGAATTAGGTGGGTGCAGCAAGGAATGGTGCCTTTCTCTACAGCCACTCAGCAAGCAAGCATCAAGACTCCTGCATCGTCTAGCGATGTGATTAGGCTTCAAACAATTTTCACACAGATTTTGTTTCCTAACAAAGTCCTTCCTTTGAATATATCGTTTGTCCCGGAACTTAAAACACTTCTCCAATTCATGTCTTCCATCGCAAAACTTGCATTTAGCTTGACCATCCGTTGCTGACCTCTTATTTGAGCGTTTGCTGTTGGCTGCATTGGCTTGGTTACTAACATCCTTCTCAACTTGAGTCAAAGCAAGCACAGTACCATCACCATCAGCTGCTTTTCTTGGTTGTTTTGTGACTCTTGACTCTCCAAGCTTGAATCCAACTAACTTCCCGAACTCAGTGTTTGCTATCAGAGCCCTTTTCTCGAGAAAGTCTGCCAAATGAGAGAAGGTTGGTTCAGAACCCATTTCCAAAATCTTTCCCGACTCATCCGCCCATTTTCCCTGCATGTGAACAGGAAGACGCATAACGATCTTCTTCAGAGTGTCCAAAGAGTTTATATCGGCTTGATAGCTTAATTCCGCAGAATTCAGCAAACAGATTCGCATGTCCCTTGCGAGCTGTAAGAGTTTCTCTCCATCAGAAGATTTTAGCTGTGGTCCTTTGACAACTTTATCGATGAACGATCGGATGATGACATGACGTTGTCCAAAATTCTTTCTAAGAATTTCACGAGCAGCTTTGTATCCTTCAGGCCCTGGCAGAATTACACAGTTTTCAATTGCCTCCTTAGCTTTGCCAGTGCAATACTGGATCAGATAAGATAGCCTTACATTGTCATCTGTAATCGAAGATTCCACGTTTAGCTCAAAATTCTTAATAAATCTGGGGTACCTTGAAGGATCGCCATCAAAGTACAAGAATTCCCGCTTTGGCATGTCCAACTTCTCAAGTCCAAGAACAACTTTATCGATAGACATCTGCTGTTGCTCCATAATCCTTTGAAATTTAACCGTTGTTTCGTCAGTGCTATTTCCAGTAACATTCTTCGCTTCCGGTATGTTAGCTTTCACTTCCGGTAAAGCGTGCGGTTTGGTTTCCGGTAAAACGCATTTCTCAGCATCCGGTTGACCAGGAACGGCGGAAAGTGACAATCCTTCCAAATATTTCCTCACGTTCTCGTGACCTCTAACTGATCCTTCGGAAGAAAAAACAGAGTCAAAATCAACCTGCTCCCCCAGTTTGGCTTCAATCTCAGCCTGTTCTGCGTCAATCCTGGCTAACATTAATTCGCTTCGAATGTTCAAACGTTCCTTCTCGGCTGACAAACGCGTATTTTCTTCTTGTAGTCGTAACGCAATTTCACTTTCCTTTATCTCTTGTTCAGCCAGAAGCCTTTTCACTTTAAGCTGAGCCATTGTACACTTGACATTCCGTGCCGATAACTGACTCCCTCCTCTAGAACTCTTTTTCCTTGAGTGTAATTGACTTGGCGTCTTATCGCCGCCACTTACATGGTCTTGAGTCGCATTAGGTGTTTTCGTTTCCAATAAATCACTACGCGTGCCCGCGTGGGAAACTGAAGGATTTGTATTCTGAGTTCCTTGAAAGGCACCCTCTAATCGTACAACAGGCGTTTTGGAGCTCAAATCAAACCCAGAAATATTCGCAATTCCTTCACCGTAAACTCCTCGACTTATTGGGGTGTAAACATCGTTTAACCATTCCTTGTATTTGTTTTCAAACATCTGCATTCGATAAACATCCTTGGCGTAGTCATGAGTAATACGCTCTCTATCCTCTTGCTCCCCAGACAAATGATACCACTGCGCACAAGCCCGTTTAAGCTTCTCGAATATGCTCACCAGCGAACTGTGCTTTTCAACAACTTCTTTAGAAGAAATTTTCTCCAAGAGTAGCGGATCTAATTCATTTATAATCCGCGTAATGTGTCCACGGTAGGCTATAATCGTCCGTCCCAAGCTGTCTCTTTCACCAACCGAAGCCATCGTTAATGGTAATTTCAACTTGGAACTCCTTTGATCTGTCGCCAACCAGAGCGGCCAACTTTTACCAAAGTCGATCGTTAAGTACTATGTAACCGAAGTCACGCGTATTAGTGTCCAACCGCTTTATTTTAGAAATCACACTCCTACGGTACTGTACAACCAAAAATACAAAGAATACGAAATTACGAAAAATGTAGAAATCAGTACGAAATAACAAATACATCAAAGAAAACGGAAAAGCGTACAAATGGCGTATGACTAAAATTTACCTTAACGGTTTCTTGACTTAACGTTAAAAGGAATGAGCTGTTCTTGACCGATAAAAACTGTAAAAAACACTGACCGACAAGACTAAGTTTATACCAAAAAACTTGACAGATTACATAACATTATGCAACGATGGTGGCACCAAAAAGAAAGCAAACAATATAACAAAAGAAAACTATAAACAATTACAACTAATTGCAAGTAGACGCGAACAAGAAAAACAAAGAAAACCCTAAGTTCTAGAAGTTTCGCTTTAACAGTAATTACTATATGATTATTTTCTGAGCGACGTTGCTTGGATTCAGTTTCTGTCTTCATCATTCAAAGATCGGTTTCAGGCTATTTCATAAGCAAGAAATAAAGGACAAATGGGTTAATTTTCTAGGTGAAGAATGATTTGATTTTTTTCATTAGAATGTCAAATTAGTTTTAGTGGAGAAATTGTCTTAGTCGATCGAACCAAATTTGGCATGTTTCGTATAATCTTGAATCAGTCGTTCAGATCAGTTCAGTTTAGTATTTTTCGTTTAGTAATTTAGTTTAGTAATTGTTTGCCCCTAATTTTCTCGCCTTCACCCATACCTTTTTAGGCTGTAATAGCCCTGTAACTGAAGTATTATGGTACTTATTTTCATTTTTTTTCCCTTCCTTCTTAAAATTAGAATCATCTCGCCGAAACAATCTTGTCCACAGAGACCTTGCTGCCCGTAATGTTCTTGTTGGCCATGACAACTAAATCAAAGTGTCAGACTTTGGGTTGATGAGACAAATCTATGAAGATGTGAGCAGCTCAGCGAAGTCCAAAAAACTTCCTGTGAAATGGATGGCCCCAGAATCACTCTATCAAGGCCTTTACACTACCAAAAGTGAGGTGTACGTATAAAAGATTCCCACTCTTTTAAACATATTTCGATACATTGCTGCTCAGAAAACCTCAGCTACCCTAAAAAT
The DNA here is from genome assembly GCA_942486035.1 of Porites lobata. NCBI lineage: Eukaryota > Metazoa > Cnidaria > Anthozoa > Scleractinia > Poritidae > Porites > Porites lobata. Next base: position 185,630 of record CALNXK010000211.1, on the reverse strand, counting down.
CGTGATCAGTGAGTTGAATTCAAACCGATCTAGAATTCCGGTGGTTAATATAGTGGGTAATTTCGTACTTGTCAGCGCAATTTTGACTCAGGACTATATATAGTTTTCACATTCAATAGCGAGAGCGGGGTCGGTTGAATTCTTAAATCAGAGTGTATGTAAAGATCACTTAGAAGCTTTTCTTTGCCAGGAAAAGTTTACGAATATGCGACAGACGCGTAACGTAAATTGGTATTGATTTCCCTACTCTATTAACCTTGTTAGGCCATTTACTAAGGGCTTTGAGCGTCTGAGGCCTGGGGGCCGTTTCTCGAAAGTCCCGGTAACTTTTCGGGCCCGAAATCAAATTTTCAAATCGAAAAGAAGAAGAGCGCGGGTTCTGGCTAGCAAACTACTCCATTGTGTTTCATTAACTGATAGTTTTATCATGCTAGATGAAAAACTATTGAAACTACTACCTTGCATGTAAACAACAACAGCTTTACGGGCCCGTTAATTATCGGGACTTTCGAGAAACGGGCCCCTGGTGTCATAGGGTTCAGTCACGCGCGAAGGCACGAAAAAGTGGAGGCACACCCTTTTCCCCTTAAGTTCATCAAGTAAAAAGAAGAGAAGAAAAATTTATAGTGTTTATGCAGTGGATATATTTATGGCCTTTGTGCTTTTCTCTATAGTTGATCTTTCGGTGTTGTTCTTTGGGAGATGGCTACATTGGGTGAGTAGACCGTCACACACTGATTATGTTACCTTCCAAGGGGAGTGACATCCCAAGAACTCTCCTCACTGTTACCACGGGGGATATGACTTGAAGTGCAACTGATATGAGAGGACGACACTGGGACTCTTAATAGGCTGATACCTGATGAGTTTTATATGTGCCAAGCCAGCAGGCGTTTTTGTTTTGAACGAAGCTCTTGTCTGAAATCATAAGTGATAATCGGCATAAAATATGCACGTACTAGTTGTTTCCCAGAAAGAGGAGCCTTATTACTAAGCACCCTGCTTTCTTTCTTTCTTTCGTTCTTTCTTACACTTAAATGCAACTCTGACCCCTATTCAATCACTATTCTTTTGCAAAACTGTATTATTGAGTGCGGAGGAATGAAGAGTCGTCGGCGTTGACATTTCCAGTAGAAAGCTGTCCAGGGGAGTGAGCCCTGTTTTCAAAATAACATGTATATTTTTTCTTTCGCACAAAGTGATCAGGAGGCGTACCATACCCCACGCTGGCCAACTCAGAGTTGTATCGACTGCTTGGCACTGGCTATCGCATGGAAAGGCCTGACATGTGCTCCGATAGATAGATTCGATTTTTCCGTGCGTCTTTTTAGCTATAAATAGCGATAAACGTTGTAGAAGACAACTCGGCTGGCGATTTTGACGTTTTTTTCGATCAAGTTAGGGAGTTTAAGATACGGCGACTACGGACTACGGCTACGGATAAATATGCTACTGCGCATGATCAAAACCACGTGACTGTTCATTTTTCCCGCGTTGTCCTGCGGCTACGGTGAGTTGTGGAGCTGTTTCGCGTAGTCGGGACTACGGAGAACATTTTGCTCGTATTTTGCCGTCTCGGTAATTCAAGAATTTCGTCTTTTCGTAAAAAAGTTTTCAATTCACCTGCTGTAAGTGAGAGGGGAGCGAAATATGTAAGTTGTGTCTAATTTCTGCTCAGATTTACGCTTTTAATCCACTGTTGTGACCGTAAATTTTATAAGCTTAGCTGTTTATACGCAGAATTCAGATTGACGGCCTAGGAGAAGAGAACTCATGCAGGTAATTTACTTTCTCTTCGCACTTGAAAAGTTTCAATGTTTGTTCGAACTGATTAGTGAGTCTTTGTACTTGTGTAACCTTTATTTATGCGAATTTTTTGTATCGCGCCATTTGCTGAATGAAAATGATGTAAACATGCTCGAGACAATCGAAACTCGGCATTTCAGTACTTCAAACTACATCAGATCAGTAGTCGGAGAAGTCCATCTTCTAAATCTAATAAATGAGCTATTACTATTTCTGTCTATATCTTTCATATTTGACATAACTATTCATGGCGAAAAATAAAACCTGTGTAACCAAAACTTTGTTTACCAATTTCACCCGACGTAATTGCTTCCTTCAAGTATGGAAGAATTTGTTCATTGTTCTAAAGATAAGATCACATGCAAAACTGACTTGCATTTTTGTGAACTGCGATAAAAACAAGAAGATCTTTGGGTGTTGTTTCCCTCTCCGCCTCTTCTGTCGTAGTCTATTGTCTGTAGTGCAATCTTAACGTTCTATATTTGCACGACTCAACCCAGTGCTACGAAAAAAGGACAACGCTCGTCCAGCCGTAGTTCGTAGTCCGTAGTCTCCGTATCTTAAACTCCCTATTGATTACTGAACAGACGGACGGCAAAATCTTAGCTTAAATATTTGTTTCATACAGCAATATGATAGTGTTAACACTTTAACAGAGATCGACTGCAAGGATTTTTTTCTCCATGTTCGATATTTCCTTATGGTAATTGATTAAAACTAGGTATTTTTCTCTTACCTGGTAACAGCTTTATTAGCAAAATTTGGCGATGTTGGCTAAGTCTTTCAACTTGGAAAACTTTAAACAACATTTCCAGCAAACCATTCCAAAACCATCCGCCACACGAGGGTCCCATCGCTGTTGTATTTTCTCTCGCGTGCCGCTCGCGTGTGTACTTCTCACGAGATCGCCCTAAGTGGAGAGCTTTCTCGCAAGCTAGGCAAGAAACCGACAAGCCTAATGATCCGCCGTGAGTGGCTGCCAGCTGGTTTAAAGGAAAAACTATTCTACTAAATCGGGGTGACTTACGTCAAATAGAAACGGTTTCTATGTATGTAATAATGGATTGGAACTCTGACTAACTTAAACTGTTGCATTCTTTTTATTCATAACAGATATGAGCTGATGACTGACTGTTGGAAGGAGGAACTTCGCTCTCGTCCCAGTTTCTTTCAGCTGATCGAAAGACTGGAGGTGATAATGCAGAGGGATGCACCATACTTGGATCTAAACAAACATGATGAAAATCATCCGTATTACAACGTTCCCCCTGAAGCTAGTGGTTATTAATATGAAGAAGGAGCTTCCCCAATAATCAGACAATTTCAGACCAAACGATTATAAACAGTTAACTAGTAATGATTATCGAGAAAGCAATCTTAAAAAAATTTGAAGCGGTGAAGTAAAAGTAGAAGCATATAACAAAAACCGTAGAAGTAGTAGTCAGCGGGATCATAAGCGCGCACAAAGTTTTGGCAGAGGAGCTGCAAAGCCGCTCGGCTTGGGGAAGGGAAGGAGAGGTTTTGAAATTCCCTTGCAGCTTCACAGCCAAAACTCTCACGCGGGAGGAAAACAAAAAACAAAAAACAAAAACAGGCCAGCTGATCTGACAGGCAGACCAAGCGTACTATGGTTGTTGCATGTTGTACAACAGGGAACTTAAGAACCACGACGAAGTTCACGACGACAACGTCTGTTGACTGGGAAAAGACTGGAACGAGAACGTCAGTTTCGGCGGCAAAAAGGAAACTGAAGATGCAGTCGGTCGGTAGGTCGACGACGACGACACTGAATGTAAACACAAACGTAAAACTGTGATGTTCCTTCGTAACAACGGTTTTTGGAATGGCGTCTTTTAAAACAACGTCTAATTCCTTTGACGATGAAGAATATTTTATGTTGTCTGACCTTTTCGAGTGGAAAAACGCCTTCCTTCTGCACAAAGATTATTCAACTTTCAACCTGAATGAGATGAACGAGTCCGAGTGTCTGTCAGAGTTTAGATTTGGAAAAAGAGACATTCTGATACATGTCATAGCTGTTTTCCATATAAAGTTTATTTCCCCTATATTATGATTTGCCTTACCTAAATAGGTACAAGTAAATTTCTTACTTGCGAGTTCGCTCGCTCGGCTTTCACAGCTGTTGTCATTCTTCGAAGTCAAAACAATTCATTATAGTACAGTTTTAGTCGAATTTTCAATCAACATCGCTTGTTAGGAGAAAAAAGGAACGATACCTGGATTTGCGAGGATAAGAAAAAACAAAGGACATCAAAAATCGCTTAAAACAGTGGATTTATACCTGCCGAAGCTTGTGAATTGCAGGACGACGTGATTGTACTTTTTTTGGCGTCGACGACGACACCACGACGACGAAATTTACTGGTCGCGCTTGCGCAGTACACTGAAACTCACTTCCGGTCGTCGTCGCGGTTCTTAAGTTCCCTTTTGGTAAATAGAGGTTCGTTAAATCGAGGTTCCAATGTAGTTCAGTTCATACAGGAAAAAAAAAGCGTCCTTTTCAATTCCTGTCCTTCAGGCCCCGGTTGTTCAAACGTTGGATAGCGCTATCCACCGGATAAATCGGTATCCAGCAGATAAGTGTTATGCTTTCCAACTGCGTTATCGAGTGGATCGAAATTTATCCAGTGGATAGCGCTATCCACCTTTTGAATAGCCTGCGAGCCGCAGACGTATTTCCGGTCGTCGCCTCTTTCCCTCCGAAAAAAGCGTCTGTTCCCCGCACACTACCTTTTCAACAACTGGAGCGAGATTGGTTTGTGGTCACGCACGCTCTCGGCACTTATCGATCCGGTCCATAAGGTAGTAGCTAACCTGACCTAGTATTTATCACACCGTCACAAAAACGAACTTCCTTACTGGCTACCTGCGTCAGTTCTAGCCGAAAGAGAGCTGAGGAGCCGTGTGGCATGCAACTTCACTTTTTGCGTAAGTCAAACATGGGTCAAACAAATGTGACAAGGTTTTTTAATTCTCGCGCGCCCGCGAGTTGGGGGGGAGGGGGGTACTCCCTTACAAAAGGTTAATGGGGATGTGTCGCTGGATGGGGTTGCATTTTCACAACTGGATTGGCTAGAATGGGGTCGCAAATTTTCGGATTTTTGGGGTAAGTAGGGATTCAAAATCGGAAAATTCTCGGTGAAAAAAACAGAAACTTGTTGTTTACTAAATTTAACAATAAGCTCGCACTAACCGCATTGCATTCCGTTGCTTGAAACCACTATTGACAAGGTAGATGCATAAATAGAAAGTGACTAAGTTGGGATCGCAAAAATTACATTTTCCAAAAAGTGACTATTTGGGGTCTATAATTGGCCAAAAAATAGACTATAATGGGGTAGGGGCCCCTGAGAGGCCACCGGCACATACCCAGCAAACATTTACCCAAGTACCCCCCCCCCCCCTCCCCTGGCTCGCGCGCCACTCCCTTGGCTCAATTCGGATTCATTTCCACCTCGACCCGTGATTATGATCACGAGTTGGATTATTAATACAAAGTTCGATCGATGACTGTAACCTCTAACAGTCGATTTATCAATCATAGCTTTCTGCGTGCAGGAGCCGATCGTACTCGTAAGGGTCCGAAGGCGGGCTAAAAGTATGAGATTACTGCATCCAAAGCGAACGCGAGCCTTCGCTGTTTGGCAATATTTTCTTGTTTTTTGGCCATCTTAGCTTAAGAAGAAACAAAGCAAACTGCGGCTCTAAACATAAGGAAATTTAAACGTCTTTCTGGAAAGAACTAAAAAAGACTTCAACTTGATGTTTCACATGTTCCAACATTCATCTTCAGAAGTAATAAACCGTTGAATCAGCAGTGTGATTTAGACTAAATGTAGAATAATTAACTAACTTAAAGAAACAAACGATGACATATGGCAAGAAAATTTGCATACAATGAGACACAGTACGCAAGCTAAAAAAGGTAAAGTTTTTCACTGCACTGCAGACAATTTACGCCCAGCGATAATTGTGATCAGATAAATTAAAAACCACATTTCTGACGAGCCGTCAGTTCATTTCAACCTTGCTAACATCTTCAGACGACAGAAAATTGAGTTTGTGGTACGTGATTCGTTTCAGGATTACAGTACGATCAGACAAAGACGCCGGTGAAGGGGATTTAGGCCTAGGTATTTAGGTATTTCAAGAATAAAATAAACAGGACACGGGTGTGATATGGGAGGAGAAAATTGGCGGGAAATTGTCCCCCGCGCGCTTTCTCGCCCACCAGTTCAAACGCAACGCCTCTCGTTCTTAATAATAATAATGACAATTAGCACCCACCCTGTAGATTATTCCCAACGTGACATTGACACCAGGACAAAAGAAACGCCATCAACAAAACACTTGGAAGAAATCAACCAAGCGATTAAGTTATTAATGGAGCGCTACGAGGTAACACCAACGCAGAACCCGTTTGGTTTTCTGTGGTTAGCTAATTGCGTTCTTTACTCGGTGGTTTGCGCTTTTTTGTTGATGAAAGGATGCAAAAATTAAACAAGGGCCAATAAAGACAGACAAACCGCAGGACAGAAAGGAAAAGCTTAAAAGAATTTACGAACAGGAGGCAGGGAAGATCAGAAAACAACGGTCAATCGCGAAAGCGGAAATCGAAAGGTTGAAAGAAAATAGAAAGATCACAAGAAAAAGGAAGGAAAAATAGGTCTCACTTACAAAAAGAATGCAAAACCATCTCTGTGGCAGGTTTGATTAGCTACATGGAGAAAAAAAAGTCGGAGCTCCGAAAGTTAAAACGTGGGTTTGACGGGAGAAAGAATCAAGAGGTCTCGCGCGTGATTAACCAGCAGTTTAACACGGTCCCTGGAAGAGTGTTTGCGAATTTGAGTGAGATGTTGAAGAGGGACCCAGAGAATGAGCGACCAAGATATAAAGATCCTGGAAAACGTGCTCGAGATGACTCGCGAGTGTTTGAAAATATTGAAGAGGCGAGCGGGTTTTGGAGAAAGCTGTGGGAAGAGAGAGGGACTGGGAATAAGAACGCGGCCTGGTTGCAGGAAGTAAAGATCGCGATCCACGAGCAAGTACCACCACCGACAGGCGACGAATGGGCTCTCGAAGTAGCGGAAGCGGTCAAAGTCCTGTCCAAGAAGCGCAACTGGAGTGCGCCAGGGCCTGATAAAATCACTAACTGTTGGTGGAAACATGCTATCACCCTACACAAGGGTGTGGTCGAGAGCTTCAAAGAAGTTTCTAAGAGTGACGAAGATTACCCCGAGTGGTTTTCTGAAGGGAAAACCTCTCTCATTCCAAAAGAAGGCGAGTTCCTGAGTGAAAATCAAAGACCTATTACTTGTCTGAATAACATGTATAAGTGGTTTACATCTTGCCTTCTGGCACCCATGGACCGTCACCTTGATCATTACGATCTGATGGAAGGCCAGCAAAGAGGAGCGAAATCAGGGTGTTTCGGTACGATGGATAACTTGCTAATCGATAGAGCAGTAATGCTGGATTGCCAGAGAGGCAAACGGAATTTAAGCATGGCATGGATTGACGTGCGCAAAGCCTACGACTCCGTCGACCATGATTGGCTATGCGCAATGACTGACGTACACAGGTTTCCCATCTGGCTGGGTGAGGTTATACGCAAGTTGTGCGCGAGCTGGAATACTAGAGTGGTAGCTACAACAAGGGAAGGGCGAGAAACTTCCAGAAACATAAGGTTCATGAAGGGACTATACCAGGGGGACGCTTTGTGTCCTAGATTGTTTACACTGTGCCTGAACCCAGTGGCGTGGCGCCTGCGGGCAACGGAGGGATACCGGTTATCCAAGCCTATAGGAGTCAAAGTCACCGGTCTCCTGTATATCGACGACCTGAAGGTTTTTGCTGCCTCCGAGAGCAAGCTGAACCGAGTGCTGAAGGAGACTAGAGGAGCGATGCAGGATATCGGCCTCCACTGGAATCAGAAAAAGTGCTCAGTGGTACACGTGAAGAGGGGAGCCCAAGTGCTAGATGGGTCTGGTATTAGGATGGACGGGACAACTACCATCTCGGCTCTTGGGGAAGGAAAACACTACAAATTCCTGGGGGTACTAGAGAACGTTCGGCAGGATGAACTGCTGGCCCTAGCGTGCGCGGCTAAAGAGTATTTACGCAGGATATCTGTTATATGGTCCAGCCCCATGTCTGATTGTAATCGTGTACAGGCAACTAATCAGTATACACTCCCGGTCCTGCGGTACTTGATGTGGACACAGCATTGGCCTCTATCAGAGTTAAGAGATGTGGACAGAGCAGCTCGGAAGATCATCGTTGAGAACGGTGGCAAGCACCCAGCTAGCCTAACTTCTTTGTTATATCTACCGAGGGAGAAAGGGGGTAGAGGCCTGCGATCAGTAGAACACGAGTACAAGATCACTAAAATCAAATCGCTACTGAAATTGTATCAGAATTCGGACCAGACCGTGGAAGCAGTTAGAGAATTGGAAGAACACGCCATGGCATCAGGCCACCAGTCGCTTGTAAAGGAAGCAGTTAAGTACGCTCAATAACTCAACATCACACTTCAGCTTCACTCCCTAAACCCCGTGTGTGTTACAACAGAAGGAAAGGTGGTGACTGCCGCAAGAGCTGGGAATCTGTTGAAGCAATCTCAAGAGGAGAAGTTCTTGGAGATCGCTAAAGACAAAAAGTGGCAAGGAAAGTTATTCCGTATCAGATGGGAAGATGAGAGCCTAAGCATAACCAGCTGCTTTGCATGGTTAAAAGGTTGGGCTTCATGCCCTACATATACCATCTCAGGCAGGTATGAACTGTATGAGCAGTTGTTACCTATGAAGCTCTACACAAAGGAGAAGACGCAAATCTCCACCGACGGCGAAGTCCTATGCAGGTTATGTGGGAAGGTAGCTGAAAGCGTTGCACATGTATTGGCTGGATGTTCCTCCTTGGCACAAACCAAGCACCTATACAGGCATAATGCAGCTTTGAAGATTCTGTTTTTTGAGCTCCTGCGAGAGCATGGGTTAATAGAAGAGGTTCCACCATGGTACTCACCGGTGATGCCAAAACCAGCCTACCAGAACACCACGAGTGAGGCGTTTTGGGATATTCCCATCTATGCAGAGCACAACGAAGTTAGAGCAAATCGGATCGACGCGCGACTTGTCAGCCACGAGAGAAAAGAAGTCTACACAATTGAAATGAGCTGCCCATGGATCGAGAGTAGAGCTAACAAAGATGAGTAAAGACACTCAAGTATGGGTCCATGATGTGGGAGCTGAAGCAGAGGTACATTGGTTACAGGGTTGAACAGTACAACGTAATAATTGGCGTACTGGGTGGTTACTCTAAACACCTAGAGAAGTCGGTGAGGAAGCTACTTGGAGCGAGAGCACGGGGCGTACTTGAGCGAATGCAGAAGTCGGTCATCTCAAACACTTTGAACATTGCCAGAACATTTAAGATAAATACTTAGTTAGGGCGCTAAGGACTCCAGTTTTTAGGTTTTCTTTTTTTTTTTCCTCTAGAAATCCAGAAACACAAGTTTGCTGATGTTTTTACCAAGATTTTTTTAGAGTATTAGAGTTTCATATTATTCTAAATAGTCTTTTACCAGAGATGTCCATATTATGATGGCCTTGTTTAGGTATATAAGAGATAATGAGAGTATAAAAACTGAATAATTTTCTAAACAGGCTTTTAGAGATAATTATATCATCCTGTCTTTGCGTAGGTTTTACAGAGAAGAAGAATTTAATAATAGTTTGAATTGGCTTTTTAAGTAGAGAGACTCATATTATTATGTATATTTGGATTGTATTAGGTTTCGCAACGACCTTTTTTTACTTCTCTCCCCCCGGGGAGGGTGGAGTGGAGAGATAAAAAGGAACGAGAGGAGGCGGGGGAGGAGAGGGGGTGGAGAAACATAGGTTGGCTCTGGTTAGATCGCTGATTATTGGATGCTGCACGATGAATAATGAACACATGTCTATTTTTCAATGCTCTCAGTCCCCATAACACTCTCCAACGAATTGATTCTCTTCTTTTTAAGGAAAACATGTCAAGGAGACATGATCTAACACCAGTTAGTAACCACACTTAACCCCCGGCAGAGTTAAGTTTCGAATGTGGTGCAAGCTAAATTTAGGAACGCAGCTTACTTACGGAAGGGACTGATCCAAAGCGTATACTAGGCTAAAGTTCGCGCCTCCTGTTAGCCTGCATTTCTGTGCATACTCTACCAATCTTGAGGGAAATTAATAAAAGTATAAAGTTGAATAAGTATATATTTTTTCTTTTGTAGGAGGCTGAGAAACACTTATGTTGTTCAAGATAAAACTAACTTCTGAGTCTGTGAGTCAAATCCTAAAATGTGACTATTCAAATGAAGTTTCTGAGCATTATTTTCCTGTTCGTGTCAGGATTATGCTGTATGGGTCGATTTAACCTAAGGCGGTTCTTCTTTATAATAATTACTTTTACCTGTCAGCCGAATTTCGCGCTTCCCCCCAAAAAAGGAGGCTTGAGCGCAGCGATTATAAAGTGTAACCATTGAAATAAACGCTACCGAGTATGTTCGGCTTTCCTGGGCAAAGTTTATTATGCGTTACAAGGTGTTTACAGTAATGGCTAGTTGTACCGTTCGGTTATCATCTGCTGTTGCTTTTAACCTGACGTGTTCGATCGATAAAAGCGATAATCAATAACAATTGATAAACTCGATAAAAATTCGTTAATTGTATCAGAAATCGATACAAATCGATAAAGGGATACGTTGTGAGTAATCGATAATTATCGATTTTTAAATTATTGTTATCGATTTTATCGAACTTATCAAATTTATCGGCGCAATACGTCTCCACGTATTTAAGGGCAGCGAAGCATCAAAACTTCCCGAAAACCAGTCTAACAAAAAATTACTCTCGTAGGATGAGTTTAACGATTTATTTCACAAATCAGATATCGAACAAATACGTAACATGATCGGTATGATACTTAACATGATTCAGCGAATTAAACGTGATTAAACTCCCATACTGAGCTTGGGCGGCCTGTGATCATCCCACTATCTACCTGTGTCCAGAGTGGAGGGGGTTTTCATTGACCAGTTATTTTCTTAGCTAGAAAGTTCACAACACTTTCTATTTGATATATGGATGTTGCCTTCCCATTTCATCATTTAATGCTTCAAACAGCGCAGGGTAGTTTCTTAGTGTTGTGGGCGGGTACAATCACCAAATGACGCAGTACAAGACTAAAACACACTGAACGATACCCAAACCACAAAACAATTAAAAATAGCTGACTAACAAAGGTTTCCGCAACATTGAGAAACAACCGAAATTAGTCATAAGCCTGCTTTAGTTTCGAGCATCGTTTTGGACTTATTCCTACCTCTGGACTTCGGTTTCTACTTGTGGTTTCTCTTTAACTTCGGTCGTGAAGCACGCAGGCCCAAATATATATCTAGCCGAGTTTTTGAAAACCAGCCTTACGAAATTTCCAATCATTTGAGTGAGAAGGCGTCAAAAGGTAGGTTTCTTAAGCCCAAGAAGCTCCAAAATCACTGTAAGGAAAGAAAAGGAAAGAAAGAAAAAGAAAGAGCGAGGAGAACGTTGCACTCTTAGTTTTTACAATAGTTACTTTGGAGATACTTCGGAAAAAAACTTCTGTTGCACGGAAAAGGTCCTGACCATTTGGCGATAACGTTATCAAAAACCCGGCTAGTTACATATGAATAATAATAAGAAGAAGACGAATGATGGTTTATTAAAATACACATGGTGGCATAAAAACTATGAATTACAATTTGCTTACATAAGGTACAACTAAAAATAAAATTACATTGGTTTCAGAGGGACTGGGATTACAGGCTATTTATAAGTTATTTACAATTCAGATATAGATAAGGGACAATACTAGAGATAACTAGACTCGTAAGATTAGTTAATTTTCGCCATTGCTGGGAAAAAACTAGCACCGAAGCGTTTTGTTCTATACTGGAAGCGGCTTGAACTGCTACTGTTCCTAAGATGGAAAGAGTGGCATTCGGATCGCACGGGAGGGAGAAGGCGGTGCAGCTGGCCATCCGGGTTATTTTTGATATTGTGCCACACTTTAAGACACAGGTGGGCGCGTCTATCCTCTAAACTGGTAATGTTGGCTTGTCATCTTCCATGACCCGCTTCAAATGTCATAAGAATGGAGACTTACTGCTTATTGTGTTCAACAATTTTTCTCCCAGATAAACACGACTGAAACGGCACTGCACGTCATTTTGCCGTGCAAGTAGACGTAAGTCACTCTGAAGTCTATGCCAAGTGCTGTTTCAGGACCGAACGCGTCCGGCGCACAAACGATCTCTTAAGAGAAAATTGAGGGGCTGTGAGCAGGCTTATGACAGTAGGAAAGCTTCCATTTATATGAGAGAGCTGGTTTGAAGCGGCTCATAGAAGATGTATCTTTAAAGTATATTATGGACTTTAAGATGCCACGACGGCGACGACAATGAGAACGTCAAAAAAGCAATAGGTTGAATAAGCAAAACAATAACTCTGCACGTGCATCACGTTTTGTACATTTCTTTGTCGCCACTGCACCACTACGACGGGAAAATACCAAATTTCACGTTTTATGGAGGACGTAAACAAGCGACGGCTTAATTTTCTTTCTCTTTCTGAACTTGAATATGGTTGTTAGGATTCAGCTCAAAAAGAGCTCGTTTGTATTTAAAAAAGTAAATGAGTTAGAGTAGAGGTTGAAAGAACGCAAATTCACTTTTTAAGCGACGTCGCCGTCGTGGTATCTTAAACTCCCTATTGACTTGTGTGCAAACGTCGGTGATCGCAAAGAGGGCATTTAAGAAAAATGAGCGAAGCAAAACAGAAACCACAAGTGGAAAACGAAGACACTTGGTTAAGCAAGTTAAAAATTCACCTCAAAACCGAAGAACAGGCTTTTGTCTAAGATACACAGTATTTGCTTTTTTTCCCCATCGAGATCGTTTTTCACATACCGTTCAATAGACCTCTTTGACTTGAAAGTTTTGTTTTCCCAATGAAGTCTCATGGGAATTCGCCCTTATGTCTTCCAGTAATTTTACTTAATACATATGCACTTGCAGAATAAGAGAAAATTTGAAAGAAACCGTTCTCAGGAGTATCATAACCTGACCTACATACATTGGGAAAAGATTAGATACAATTGCAAGTTAAAGAGGCCTATTCCTAAAATATTAGGTTAACCATTAACAAAAATAGATAAGTAGTTGTAGTTAATACAGCAAAACATCGAAACAAGTCAAGAAACGAATTCAAGTCAAAAAGACTACTGCAAAGACTGATCAAACAACGTGAAAAAGGCTGAGGTGTACAATATTTCGACTGGCCAATACCAGTCTTCATCACGTTTATTAGAAAGAACCACGAATTTAATTACAGAATATATAATGAACTATCATTATTTATCTTTTTTACGGTTTATTTTTCTTAGCAGCCTCACCTGTATCTTACCGCGTCATACCATGTAACTTCCGTTTATTATTTTACAGTAGTACATGGTTTTTTCTAATGAACCTGATGAACACTGCTATATAAGGTTATAAACGGTTTTTTCAAGCAACATCAGCTATAAAAACTAACGTTTTAATTCTAACTCTAAGTTTTGCGTGATGCCTTAGACGGGCTTAATCGCATAATATTTTGGATTAGTTAGGTAACGCGATGATTTGAACAAATCCATCATCTTTCGAATTCCCTCCAGTTGTGCCAGAACAATTCAAACCACTACAATACGAGCCCCCACCCCCTCCAGCTTGGTTTGCATACGTACCACTTCCTCCCCCAGAGTATCCCCCTCCTCCCCCAGAAGCTCCATTATCCTCAGACCCACCTCCCCCTCCACCAAACCCTCCTACTGCCCCAGGGGGTGGCCCTCCATTATAGCCACTATTCATTCCACCGGCTAGTCCCCCCACCCAGCCCTGGGCTCGCGACCCACCTCTTTCACCATGAGATGTGCCAGCTCTGGCACATCCCTGACTTAACCACCCTGCACCCACTCCCCCACGATAGTCTGCACCATAAGAATTACACTCACCGGGGTTACCTCCAACTCCTCCTCTTCGAACCTGGGAAGAACTTTTTCCTACACTACTGGTACCATTAGAACCCTCCTGACCATCTACCCCTTCATATCCCGCAGACGCACCCCCTCCCCCTCCGGCAGCTAACAACAGTGCATTAGCCCATGTATAAACAAAACTTCCTCCCCCACCCCCTGTCCCAGCATTATCCTCTACAGATAGCCCTAGTTCAGCTGCTGTTCTGTTGGTAGATTGTCCTCCTTCAACCTCTACTGAATTTCCTCCTCTTTGTCCTACTACAACGTTCAACATATTTCCTTTATTCAGTCTGAATATCCCCTCCTTGAATGCCCCCCTGCCGCCGTAGAAAGTTCCAGGATACTCTCCATAATTAGTGTTATGTGTTCCTCCACTAGCCCCCCACGCTTTTATCAAGTAGCGAGCGGTTCTCGGGACACGGAACTTCAGAATTCTACCGTACAGTCCATTGCGTCCATTTGTTGTAAAGTTAAAAAGATATTGCTCTGAAAAATAATCATTGAACTTTACATGTATATGCACTAGCCAAAGTTAATGAGGGAATTCAACCACTACATGTATAAAATCCATTCTAGCGGATATATACCGAACAAGAGTGTTATCCATTTTTCTAGCAACTACTGTTGAGGTAAACAACAGTTATTTATTAGCCAAATATTCTTTGTTTTTGAAGGGTGAGAGCAGGAGGGAAGGGGGGCGCAAGGTGACTCTATTGTTTTCCACCTCACTCCGCCTGCCGGTATGACGTCACATAGTAACTGGCAAATTCTCGGGTCGCTTGTCCAAATTTGTAAGGGATACCACAGTTATTAGGACGAGCGAGGCCGAGGAAAAGCTAAGACGCCAGAAAATATCGCTATATATCGCTAATTTGATCGCAAGTGTGTGAGCTTTTTTGTTGCTATAATCTGCTTGTGTAAACCGTTTTGATAATTTTTGTCCGTAATTGTATACTTTTGTCAATTTTTTTTTATGGCGGGCCGTGTTGCGGGATCGCCATCATTTTCTCGGGACCGGCAAGGTCCTCCAAACTTAAATCCTTTTTTTCTCTAAAACTAAGCAAGATCTAGTCTCCAGAATAGGAGGTTCCATTCACAGATCGCACATGTATATATTTCATTTATTCTTTCGCTAATCATAACTATAACAAAATTCTCAAATCTGATTGGCTATCAACCGCCCTGATGTCACCCTTAATAGCACAGTAAGCGTCATGCCGAAGTCATTGCACACTACGCGCCATCACGCGCGAGCTTAATTAGCTTTTTTCAAGGTGGCTGGAGACAGTTTCGCGGGCGGTCAGCGGTAACTCGCGTGACGGTGCGTGTTTCAAATTAGACAAACAAACATGGCAGCGAAAAAAGCAATGGACAAAGAAGACGAGTTCTCAAAATCTACTCATTAAAATTTTGTGATATTTGGCAGAATTTTTACTTTTATCGTATGTTAAATAATGAGAACTTTAAATGGAAGTTGAACAGAAGAGTTTTAATAATTACAGTACAATTATATTACTGATTATCTAAAAACCCGTCTGTTTAAGTTTGGTCAAATAAGTTTCAAATGGTAATGATTAATTATAGTAAGCTGTGGGCAAGTTTATAGGAAAATCTAATGAGCGAATTTTATGTCAACTGGGCAAGAGTGTAATTTTAAGGTTTTATTTAATCGTTCATGTTGCCATGGAAACTACAAAAAAGTCTAATTTTACCTGTCATTCAAAATCGTTCATCAATATATTTTTCACTTGCCAAGTTTCAGCTTGTGAGCTGCAACCTTTCGCTTGCCATAATTTGGCAAATGGCATATACTCGTATCACAAATTTTCTTAAAGTTATTATTAATTGGTAAAAGGACCGAGTGGAGTCCAATTCGGTCTGTAATCATACTCGTGATTAAACAAATCGGACTTTCGCTACGTGGTCGTCTGATTTTATTGATCACTGTCTCGTATGATTACAGACCGAATTGGACTCCACTCAGTCCTGTTACCATTACTAATTAAACCCCCAGGGGGCGGGGGGTACTGCCATATATGGGCTATATAGGTATGTGCCGCTGTGAAGGGTATGGTTTTCAAGCAGTTCACTCTAGGATAGGGTATACAAATCAGAGCGTTTCGGTCTAGAATAGGGTATCATTTTTCAGGAAACTAATCAGTTGGTTAAAGATTTTATCTAGACTAGGGATTGTGGTTTAAGGTTTTGTTTTGGCTAGACTGTGCTAGTGACCTCAGTAGTTTCTGGAAAACAGCTACTCTAGGATAGGGGGGGATTCGGGGAGTTTACTCTAGTATAGGGTAGCAAAATTCAGCTAAACTAGCTCTGGTATAGGTTAAGGGTTCCAGGGTCCCAGCGGCACATCCCCTCCAAGAAATTCCTAAGTACCCCCGGGATTAAACCGGCCTAACTTCATATCAATCCTTTTGAGTGTGGGCCTCTGTTGATTTCCTAGTTCTTCGCCAAGTTTAATCGATTATCTTATCGATCGGCTCGTTGAGCCCGAAATATGCGAAATAGCGTTGAACTTGACGCGCTTTAGCTACTTTTCCTCGATTGTATATTTGAATTCATGATGAATACAGCCGGTTTTGATATGACAAAATTAATTCTCTGAAACATGTGTGGCACTGTGGTGCAGTGGTCAAGGAGTTGCAGAGGAGTCGGGTTCGAAACCCAGCGACGCTGTTTGCCGTTTCTTTTCCTTTTTTTTTCCTTCTGTTTTAGTCTTTCTTTTTTAATCCCCTGACTTTTTTGGCCTGTTTTCCTTTATTCTTAGTGCTTACCCTGCTGCTCATGCACTTGGATCAATATATATTTGAAGCTTACACTGTTAGTCCAGAGTTTTATTTTGAAAAAGGGATTTCAAGAGCTCTTGATCTGCATATTGGCCTTACGGTCAGAAAAAAAAACATATTTTAAAAGCTGTCAAGACATGTCCCTCCTTTAAAACAGCTGTATGTTGGTTGACATCTTGACAAACAACACACAGTACGCCACAAAAAGTGCTTATCTACACCCAACACCACCAACACTGGCGAAATTTAAACTCCCAGGTTAATAAACTTGCCTTTTGTACCAGAGCTTTTGTACATAAGTCTTTATCATAACAATATCGTTATCTCAGACTAAAATCTCCTCTGGGTTTACCCATAAAACAATAATTAAACGAACCATTTATTGGCTTTCGGGATTTAATTACAGAATTACAGGTGTATGTTCAGTTAAAGCAACAAGATTTAATACTCACAAATACCTGTCATTTAGTAGCTTCCTCTTTTGACGCTACAGCGAATCGAACATTGAAAGTATTGATATCAGGGGCACCCAACGACGGTTTCCTCCAAAATACGATGAAAAGTACACTTTTTAGGCTATTCAGAGTACTTTTACATCTCTAGAAATGCATTCTAAGCGGCGCTACAAAATTTTTATCTGCTCGGTCATCCCGGCGAACTTGAATATTTTCCAAATTACAAGGGCTTCAGTGTTATTTTTCCGAAAATTTTAGTGCAATTTAACGTTTTACGAAAGTGAGAATTTTTATGATTTCTCTCTCCATCATATAATTTAGAATCAGAAAGTTTTAGGTTTCCTTTTTCTAAGAAAAAATAGTATGACCTGGGTAGTAAAATATGAAAAAAACAACCTTCAGAAAATCGTAGGGAATTTATTAGATAAGCTTCGAAAATTGTACATGAATGGAACGTTCATCTAGAAATTTTTAGCTGTCCTCAAGCAAAAGAAAATTCTAGGCAATGTTTGCTTCTTCGAACAGATATTTTCAGAAAACAGTCGTTGGGTGCCCCTGTGATATGGGGTTCCACTAGCTCTGAAGAGCTGAAAATTCGCACAAAAAAAACTATAATATATACTTTGATGAACCACCTATTTCTGTGTCTAAATTCCTCAATCTTGCTTTGTACTGGCCCTCAAAAGTGAGACCGGTCGGTATGATTGCCAGTAAAATTTGCTCGACGATAGAAACCACTGGATATTTCATTCCAAAAAAGTACCAAACTCTGGTTTCTATGACAATAGGGATCTTAAAATCTTCAAATTAAGGCATTCGTGTACCATTCCTACCGATTGCATTAATTCCACTAGCGAGGATTCGGACGTGGTCTTACGAAGGTAACCATGGCTCGAGAAAAATGGAAAAAATTCTTTGAAAATGTTATCAATGGATTGTGTTCGCCCTATACCTAAAAATAATTAAAGGAAAATAGAACTAAAAAATCAACAAGAACTGAATTGCAGTACAGTCGAACCTCTCCAATACGGACACCTCTATTACGGACAGTTTCCAATGTCCCGAGAAAATTCCCATATATTTTCATTAAAAAAACCTCTATAATACGGACTCTCTCTAATGCGGACAATGGACACTAAATCTCGGCTCCAGAGAGTAAATTCATATAAACTTAACCTCTTTATTACGGACACTGCGGTGATCAGGTGAATCCCGAATCCCGATCAGGTGAATCTGCACAGGGAAAATCCCGACTAGTCTGATGAGCTATGCAAGGTGATATAAAGCCGAGTCGCTGTATACCAAACAACGATTTGCGAAAGGTGTACAGAGGAGTATAACCGACTTTTTGAAGGCTTCAATAACCACAGTTAGCATAGAGATCTTTTCTGTTGCTGGTTTTCACATGACGTCACTAAGGTTCAAACTAAAAAGCTATCGATCCTACCGAGATCTTACTTTCACGATGCATTAGAGCAGCTGAAAACTAATTTTCATACAAATTTCCGCTTCAAAAGGGCTCTTGGTTTTGTGATAGAGTACGCTTGAATTTCTAAGCTTTTGCGTGACGCGGCATTTACATGACCGCCCAGAGAGCTGTCACGTAGGTTGAAAAAATGACTTATTTCCGGTAATTTTGCTATCTAAGCAGTTCATGTATTATGTAAAGTATTACTTTAATGTTTATGAGTTTCTCGAAGAATAAATTCACGCTTTTGCAACAAAACTAGGTAACAGATGTTTCTGTTGGTTTCCGTCCGCCATGTTGGAGCTCATCCAGGTGAGCACCAGCATGGCGTCTCCTTACAAATCTCTATAAGTTTGGGTAAAACATTTCTTCGGATATCTCGTGTTCGAAATATTCCTCTGACCTGAATCTTGGGGAGGGTCTTTGTGAATGTACTCCTTTCATTTCCCAGATTCTGGACTTTATCTATTGAATGGTTTTGATTTTGATCTATTTGGAATGCCGTGACACTGAAAACCAGCAATTACATTTTGTACTCTAGTTACTGTTTACTGCACTTGCAAAATAGCGAAAGACGCTTTCAGAATTGTGCTTTACGTTACAACTTTTTACATGCAGCCTTGCGCTGTAGCTTGTTTCGTTTTAAAACAGTGATTTGTCTATAGCTGAGATGTACAATTAATGTTTCGCCCCATGTAAGGGAATCCATGACAGTCTTGGATTCTGGATTCCACCCTGTGGATTCCGGATTCCGAGTACTGGATTCCGGATTCCAGCTCAGTGGATTCCGGATTCCAAAAAGGGCTGGATTCCAAATTTTTTTTCTGTTTTAATGCTTTTCGTCGCATTTCGTTTTCGTGTTCGAATCTTACTATATTGAAAGACGTTGTTTGTGATGCATAACAAGTTAATTTGTTTTGTCTTACTGTTCCTTTAGGGTTTAAGGTATAATAAAGAGGGGGACATTGGGGGACTGTCCACACCGCAACACCGCGGAAAAAATAACAAACATCGCATCACCGCAAAAAAACGTGGCGAAACACCGACATCGCAATTTTAAATTTTGTCCTTCGATTAATCTAGTCCAAATCTCCATATGATTAGGGATCGAGGATCGAGGAGCTGGTTTAGTGATTAATAGAGAGTGAGACTGACCTCAAGACTATTTTTCACTTACTCTATTTTTGCGAACTCTATTTTCAGTCAGGTAGATAGAAAAATGCCTAATTAGCAGAAACAAACGAACTCTTGCAAATCATTCCTAAATATTCACGTTTATTCATTCGATTGCTGCATAATAAAGTATTGGGAAAAGGTACATTGTCAGGGAAAATCGAGCTGCAATTTGCAAGAAAACGGCCTAACAAAGTTCGTGTGTAACTCCAAATCAATTTTTCCTATCTATGCCATATCAAAAAACCAGCGAAGGTTAATCAAGTCTTTTGCTATCCACCAATAATATAATAGAAGGTTTATTTTGTTTGTATGTCGTTACATTCGTTGTTTTCCTTGTCCTGTCCGAACGCCTGGAACAGGCTACGTCGAAACATGTTTGCAAATTCTTTTGGAACATTAAAACAGTATTTCGAAGAAATAGAACTGAACAAATCGTTAAAAGCCGCCAATCGCTAATCACCTCCAAACTATCACGTTGAAAAGCTTAGTTTCTTAACATGTTTTTGGACATTTTTTTCCCTTTTCTTTCTACTTTTTATTGGAGTCATAGTCATAGCGCAAAAAACTAAATTCGGTCACTGCCTTTTTTGTTAAACTTTCATTTATAGAGACACAGTAAGCTGTAGAACACGTGCATTAGATATAACTTCTTAACTGAATTGCTTTCACACTTTCTCATACGACTCGTAAGACACGAATTTTAGCCAAATACAATAAAATACACTTCTCCTATGATGGGATAAGCATATATACTCAGTAAAAGATTGACAGTTAAAAAGAGCACTACAGAAGATTAAATTGGACTTCCAGCTGACAAAAGTGGTGTCCCGGTCAGCGCTGTCCTAAAGTGACTAAAGTTGACTGTGTCACATAATTGTCTAAGAATGATAACATGGCTCAAAAAAAAATTCAGACAGTGGCCAGACCACGTTGATCCACCAAATATATTTTTACGCTGTCACGTCTCGACGTTTTTGACTGGTCAAAGTAAAGGAAAAAAGTTAACTAACTCTTGACAGTCTGCAAGCCCAAAACTATCAGTCGTCTATCGGTCTAGTCGTTGCTCAACCATTTAAATCGAGTTCAAAAAGTGGCTTAGTAGACAAAACGGCTCAAAACGTAGTCAAAGATAGCCTGATTTGCCCGCGTTCAGTCAAAACTGTAGAGCTGAACGTGTTTGTTTTTCATTGACTTACGCTACGCAAGCATCCCTGCTGGACAGCATGCGAGAGCAAACCACCCCCTCCCCCCTCGCCCTAGAGGTCAATGAAATCCCTAATCTCGTACCCAGATCTCTTGTTGACGAAGCCAAAGGCGAGATCTGGTCCTAGTTGTCGCGTTGAATTTGATGTTAAAAAGATAAAAAAGAACAGAAAAATTAGTTGGTTCATACTTAAAATGTGCGCATAACCACGTTTTGATAGAAAAAACTTCACGGCTCTATTCGTTGTTTAACGCGTTAAAAATTGAGGATTAATTTCAAGCATGCGCTCTTTCGTGGCCTGTCACATTCCTGACAGGCAATCACGGGTACAAAATCGGATTTGACCAGATCTCACCTTTGGCTTCATCAATAAGTAAGAGATCTGAGTATGAGATTATGAAATCCCCCGCGAGTTTTATTTCATATTAGCGCTCTAGGATCCATTTCAAAGAAAAAAAAATACGGGCTAAACCAATCTCAGATCGGTCTAATTTCCAAAAACGAGGCCTAATCACAACTGTAGAACCAGAAAACATGAAAAGTCCGTTTGACCCTCGATCGAGTCTGAGATGACTGAGAGATCGAGAGACTGACTTGCGCGTTCCTAACGCGATGGCTCGTTTTAAGCGTTTAACAACTATATAGCGCTCATGTATACGATATTTTCCTCAAGGACGACGTAAAATTTATATTACATTCAATTATGACTGAGAAAAAAAAATCAATCAGCGGGCTTCAAAACTACACACTTAACGTTTCTTTTGTTCATGATTGTCACTTGCTTGCCGCCACGTTCAGCACAGTCCACAGATCGACACAAACGAAAAATCATGCAGCTTTACCTTTGGCTCGTTTCGATCTATCGCAGTCAGCTAAAAATTGGTGTGAAATTTCACAACACAGTATTACAGGTACCATTCTCTCTCAGCCTTTCGTTTTTGCTTGTGCTTTCCAATAACGTCTTTTTAAAAAAAGAAAAAGTAGAAAAGAAAAATCCAACAAACAACAAACTTCAAACTGGTCTGATCGAAGAGGAGGCGAGATTTCACTCGAATGCCGGGGGATGAATGAAAAAGGCACTCACCGCGTCCTTGCACGTAATTACTTTAGTGACAGCTGGTTGGTACGGTTCTGACAGTTCCTGGCTTATTTCTCAAAGAAAGATTATCAAAACTATGAAACTGTTCTCAGCGAAACTACTAGGACCAAATTAGGCACTAGGAGACTGTGAATTTTTTTTTTCTTTTTAGGTAAACTGTTGAACGTAGACGTTTATTTTCATTTGTGAACGAGGAGGACCAGGAAGGTTCAACAAAAGGTTCACCCCAGGTGCACCTTTTCCAGTCCTATGCCAGGTCAAAAAGCTCGCATAAAATCGCTTTTGATTTTTTAAAATTCAGCGAAACGAGTGAACAACAGAGAATCAAACATAGCCAGAGGTCGAAGTTATTCATAACTATTCAATTTATACCTTAAAAAGGCTGCGCTGTGTTCCCTTGAAAACCCCGAATTTTGGTGATCCTCCCCGCCGCTCATAAGCAAGGGTTCCCTCGCTATTATAGCATTTTAATCACGTGACCGTGACCTCGACCTTTCATATGGAACTCGTGAACTATTTTTTTGACACCAGATATGCCGATATTATGTCGTCACGTTCAGGTCTATACCCTAGGGAGGCTTTCCATAGACTGAACGTTTTTCTTTCGGGCGAGGAGCTCAATTTAATCTGGAGTGGATCTTTAGTAAGTTGGATTCCGGATTCCAATCTTTAGTAGGATTCCGGATTCTTAGTGCTGGCTTCCGGATTCCAAAGCCCAGGATTCCGGATTCCACAAGCAAAAAATTCGTGGATTCCGGAATCCGGATTCCCTTACATTGGGGGAAATGTTGTATGCTACTGAAAGACAGTGTCTTTGTACTGTGAATTAACAAATTTAAATGCAGCTAGTTTAAAGACGAGTGTGAGCCTGGTTTTAGCTACTGAACGCTTAAAACTGGAAGTGGAGTCATTAAAGTGACGTCATCATAGTGACCTCTTTTATACGGACACCTCTCTAATACGCACCTTTCGCTCTGTCCCTTCGATGTCCGTATTAGTCGGGTTCGACTGTAATTGTGTCGGACTAAGGATTGGAGATGGTCGACCATGGTTTGACGTGGCCTTACCTCAATGCATTTCTAATTCGAAAAAATAAAATTATTATGTGCTGTTATGTGTTTTCACTGACTTAGTAAAAAGCACTCATTTACTTTGTTAACATTATGGTTGGCAATGTACCATGGTCAAGGGCTGATAACACACCATGGTCACACACCACGGTCGAACCATTGCCGACCATGTTCAAACATGGTCGGCGATGAAAAACCGTGGTACCATGGTCAACGTCTTTCCGGGTTGAGCCGGCCCCGGTCGGTGTGAAATCACAGGCGGCCCAAGCTCAATATGAGAGTACTTGCGGTTGCGTAATTTTCAAAATGACCGGCATTATAAAGGATTTGTATGGAAATTCAGGTGATAGATTCGAGAAGATAAATACTCGCATGAATTTTCTTGGTGTCTGCTTGCTTCCTGTGTGGTTATTTTCCCGATCCGTTGCGATTTAAGCGATTTCCTTTATCCCGAGTTTTCACTAATAAAGAGAGGTCAAGGCCAAACACACGCAATATGGACAGCCCGCCGAAAGAAGCCAAATATTCCAGGTCAAAATTTCCCCACGGCCACAATTCCACCGTAGAATCCCACTGCAAAGGTTTAACTTTCATTTTAGCTCCCTAGCCAAGCAATCGCGTCCCTGCGAGCGAATCCAAACGGCAGTTTGTTTCCCCGATTAAACGGTCCAACGCTGGTAGAAATCCGCGTCAAAACCAACACAACAAGTACGATGACCGTTGAAATCGACTTGGTAACCACGCCACGTTGCCAAACAAAGATTCACCGGGTACACGTTATTTTTCCGATCCGCTGCGATTTAAACGATTTCCACAAAGAAAGAATATTGTTATGGCAACAAACTAAATAGCGGCTTGAATTCCACCTCTTTACAGTGAATAGCGAAGGGAAAGAAGGGAGAGAGTAAGAATTAACAGGCCATGCATAAGCTTTGGAAGAGGATTCGTGTGGAAAATTTATGCAGCATCTGGATACTTGTTTACGGATATGTGAAGCTGACAGAGTTTTGTGTCATCTTATGTTTTAACCGACTTTTCACACTGGATCCACAAAATGAAATACAGCTGCTATCAACGGATTCTTTTGTTATTCATGGCTGGCTTGTTTATTGGGTTGCGCCGCTTGACAAAAAGTAATCGGGAATCACCGTTTTCAAAATTAAGCTTACTTCACCTTGCTGGATTCGTAAGAGGGTTGGAAGGTCTTGAGCTATCCTGGCCTTACTTGATGGCTTTCTCGAGCTGCATCTCGACCGGTAAGCCTGAGTAATTGTATTGCATTTGATGTTTGTTTCATGTTTTGCTAGGTTTTTTTCTGGTGTTAACTTTTATGAAGTCGAGCGTTGTTTATGCCTTCACTTTACGCACATTTGTAAGATTTGAGACAATGATCTGAACTAGAGGGAAAACGTTCTGAAGAGTATTTAGCTAGTATCCTATTAGTTGTAAAAAGAAAGCTTTGTGCCTCGAGTTCACCTTGAAAAATAGCAAACACGGCGATACCGGCTTAACACTTAAGCTTAAGATCATTCCCTTGTTTTGCACTGCGCACCCTCGACTGCACATAACATTGCGACTTCCAAGATGGAGGCGGTTCTTCCCACTAGCACGAAAAGAACAAGCAAGGGCCGCTTTTGCAGAGCTAAAGCTTTTATTCGCCATAATAATGCCACAGATCGGCTGACAGCTTCCTTGTTTGCTATCGAAAAACAGTGGTTTTCCACGTCGCGGCCGTCGAGTTGTGGAATTATTAAACTTTCGTGGCTGGGGCTTTGGATTATGGGGCCTGTGAAGCCTGTGGGACAGCTCTACGGCTCTCCTACTGCATT
The DNA here is from genome assembly GCA_942486035.1 of Porites lobata. NCBI lineage: Eukaryota > Metazoa > Cnidaria > Anthozoa > Scleractinia > Poritidae > Porites > Porites lobata. The sequence continues at coordinate 160,614 of CALNXK010000211.1, read as the reverse complement.
AACGAGCCAGTATCTGGACTGGGATCGCTACTGTACATACGTTGTTCAAACTCTGAGAGTGGAGAGACGAATATTTCTGGAACAAATAAGACCCACTGTAGTACCTGGTCCAGAACCACGCGAGGGTGACCAGTCTTTGATGTAAACACGAAATTTGCTGCTGAATTCACATTTTGCTGTGTATAGAAACCAAACAAGCATATGAAGAATAGGAATCAAAAGTCTTTTCTTCAAGTTTCTTTGTCAAGCATTATTCTGCAAAGGCAAAACATCGAACCCTTGCTCACTGGAATTAAACAGAACGCCGGCGCTACAAAATAGTCCAAAATAAAGATTCATAACTCCAAAATCTCATCAAATCTTGACTTACCTCATTCCTTGGTATTTAATGTACTCTTCTCAACCAAAAACAATTAAGTTTGATCTCGAGTGCATACTACGAACACAATGGGCGTTATTTTGTATTTCGCCCCAGTCCCCGCCGCGCAAGTTATCCATCCTGGCTGCGATCTCAAAACCATGTCCACCTTTCACAGCAGTTTGTAAGGAAACAAGCACGGTGACCCCCGACTTTTTTCCCAGGTATTTGCTGAGAACAGTCTAATAAATAGAATATTTGAGGAAGAAAAAAAGTTTGATAGTAGAACATGATTTTTTGGGGGAAAATAGTTTCGCATTTGCTTATTTGAATAAAAGAAGCTTTATGTTTAAGATAAAATTTTGTGTGTTTTAAGTAACAAAGACTTAATTCTGTAAGAAGAGGATTCGAATTTTTAACGCGCAACAAGTAAAAATACCCCAGTTTAAGAGCCTGCTGACGCGTAAACAAGCATGGTGACCCCATCTTTTTATTTCATTTTTTTAATGTTCATATCATGAATGTTGATTATGCCAAGTTTCAAAAAAAAATTTGATAGTAGAACATTTTCAAGGGTATTACCTCAAGCTTAAATCTGGACGAGGTTTTATTCATGACCCAAGGATTTTCAGAGAAACACTTCACTCTCTCAATACATGTCTTCGGGAATGAAAATTATTGTCCTTTTAACATAACATAACATAACATAACGTATTCATTCAAGATGATGAACTCAAAATTATAAAAACATCTTGAAAAGGAAAACTGGAGGTTGACCCTATGATGTCTCCCTAAATAAAAAGATAAAAACAGGTATATGCTATGTACTATATATAATATAAAATAGACATTTAAAAAACTATTTACAAGAAATAAATTGGATCACTAATGGTCAATAATATCAATAAATTGTAGATGAACAAAGCAAACAACTAATGGATATTTAAGAGGCGCTTCAGTGCATTCTTAAAACGGCTCAGGCTCCCAGCATCAACAGTAGATCCTGTTAGACTATTCCAGTCCCGTACGATTCGGATAGGAAAAGAATATTTATATGGATTACACTTTGCTGGCTTTACATATAGCTTATACGGATGGTTAGCGCGGGTTGAATTGCACTTGGTAAATTCAAAAAGGTCGTCAAAGTTTAGTTTGTTCATGCCAAAAACGATCTTCAGTAGCATTCAACTAAAGAAAGAAACAGTCTACGTGTTTCGAGTTTAGGCCACTTCGATCTTCGTATTCCATCTCACCACGTTTTTGCCCGAGAGCAAGCCGAGAGGCTTTCGCTGAATTCTTTCTAACGCTAGCACATCTTTAGCCACATGTGGGTTCCAAGCCGGAGCAACATATTCAATAACCGGGCGCACGAGAGATTTGCATAACAGCATAATGCCCAAATCCTTGACGCACTTTACGCTTTTAAGGCTCGTACCCAACGAGTATGTAGGGAGGGAGAGGTCTCGTTTGTGCGTTATAAAACCTCCCATTTAACGGGATTAAAGCGTAGTTGCCATTTAGATGCCCAGGATAGTAACTGATCGACATCAAATTGTATAGGGCTTCACTGTCCCTTGCTATGTTTGACAGTTCTCTGTATACTTTGGTGTCGTTCGGAAACATCCTTAATGTCGAAGAGATGTTAGAAGATATGTCATTGACGTAAATTAGAAATAAAATTGGGCCTAGGATAGTACCTTGGGGAACGTCCGATTTTACACAAGACCAGGATGAGTGGGTGCCTCGAACAACAACACGTTGTTTGCGGTCAGTCAGAAAGCTTCTAAACCAACGCAGTAATGAGTCTTCGATCTCGTGACATTTTAATTTGAGCCGCGGAATAGCCGTTCGTGAGGCACAGAGTTAAACACTTTTGAGAAATCTAAAAATATAGCATCAGTGGGTCTTGATATATTTCTTGATGATACTCAGTCATCAACGGCAACACAGCAGTTGAGTTAAATTTTTCAATTTTTCATTGAATTATATTTCTTGTCTCGATTGTTTGTCAAGGTCCCTTTCTTATCGCTTTGGCGTTTGTTGCTTTAATTTCACTCGTACCTGAACATCTCAATTACCACAGGAGTACTCAAAATACCGCGTACGGTGTATCATATAAATTTGGTGTTTTTGAAGCAAAATACAAACGAAAATGACTCCGAGACCTATTCCTACTATATAGTTTCTCAAAGCCAGTTATTACTCTTGCATACTACATAACAGCAAAATGACCTGACCGAACAGTCCTGTCTAATGGTGAATTTCTATATACAAAACGTTTTAAGCTTATGTTGTTGTCATTTTTTAATTGTAACAAGCGACCGAGGTAATAGTTTTTCTCCGTTTTTCTTACTTTTGTAACTGCACCGAAAATCCAAATTCACAGTAATTTCGACGGCTGTCACTTAAAAATTCTTTTTCTTCACATTATCTGCCAGGTTTTTTTAGCTGTCCTGTTGTGTAAAATCCTAGAATCCCGATGAGTTTTTAAAAGTGTTCATCGCTACAATGTTTTGATTTTTCATTCATCCAGTCCAGGTGAGTCCGTTGGCGCGTTGACAGTTTTGATAGTCGTGTGACATGTGAATAGCGGAAGTTCCTTGTCTTTTCCGGTTTGTTCTAACAAAATTAAGTCGGGGAGATTCAACGAGATTTCGCGGGCGTTTTAAATAAAACAATTATTCCACTCTTGCTTGTTGGATATGAGATGATTATATTAGCCAACTCATATCCAACGCGCCCTCGTGGAATAATTGTTAAGTATTTACGCTGTATTAGCTAATGAAGTAATAGGATGTATTTACCTGGAGTGTTCCTGTGTTTATGAGTCGTTTTGGAAGGGATTTTGAATCCGATCAGAGACGGTAAATATTGCTGGTATCAAATGGTTGTTTGTCTGGCGCGTCGGACGCGACAGTTACGTCTCAAGTTAACTATTAACTCCCCTTGGGAGACGATCTCTGGTTTCAATTTAACGGCCGCTAAGAGAGAAAAGAGACCTAAAGTGTAGCCTATATTTTGTTATATAGCTCTACCTAAAGAATCACTGGGTTACACTGCACCCATGGGTGTGTCACCTATAGTGCATCCTTAAGGTGTTTCGATACAGTTTTTCGGAGACCATACCGATGTTTTTCAATCGCCTTAAAAGTGATTTTATCCTTGTTCGATCGCTACAAACTTTTCCCCAGTGATTGCCTATGAAATGAAGTTTGTCAAAATGCACTTTGTAGTAAAATTGATATCACTATGACAACAATAAACAAAAAAACTTCAAAATCGATAAAATCCGGATTTTGCCCGATCTAGACCTGCTACTGAAAATCCGACACCAGGAACTTATAGTGTGGTGTTTAGCAAATAACCTCCGTGAGAAGAAAAAATTCTGTATGTTTGAATTTAAATAAAAAAGAAATATATTAATACACGAAAAGAAAAATTAGGCACTTTCGAGGAGCGCGAATTTTAAATGGCATTAAGTCGCATTAGCTTCCGACAAGGCTTACAATCCTGCTTACAAGTCTGCGTGAGATTGTACTTCCAGTAAAAATCCTGCGTGTCCTCTCATGTAAGATTCTGCCTTTTTACCAGCAACATCTGTATTGACTTTAGTTGTCTGATATAATTGCACTCAAAGCGTACGCATGGAATACAACTTATAATAGACAATCCAATTTCTAACAATTTTTGGGGGGGACCACACCTCCAGAGCGGCATTGTAAGAGGGTGCTAATGGGGGTACCCAATTCTCAGTTAACTACTAATTTTTCGCTGGACTTAAAAGATTGTAAGCTATAGGTTTTTCTTTGACTTTGCTGTCCAATCTAGACCATATATATGGTCCATAGTACCTCATAGAATGTTTCCCTCAATGTAAAGTATTAAATCTGGGCATATGAAAATCCTTACTTCTTAAGTGATATTTGGATGACTTAATTAACACAGACTCAGAAGAGAGCAATTATCTAACCGAAGAAGTAAAAATGGGTAAACGATTGCTATAAACGCTCCTATTAAACGATTGTTGCTGTAAGTACAAATAAAAAAAAAATAGATTTAGTCGTATCACCATTAAATGACACCGACTTCATAGATACAGACGCACCAGTCACGTACTGATCTTCCCGACCTGGTCATGCATGTCCTGCTATAAACTACTTCAAAGCTACCTTCTTCGTCACCTTACGTATCTGAATTGATCATGTACTCATCTGGCTGCTGTATGTCATGTATTTTGTTGTTGGCCTAAGTTTCAATCCATTCCAACAGACGACGGGAAGCAATGTCAATATCAATATCAAACTATACTCTTAATTGGAATGCAATTAATGCAAAAAAAAGTTTTAGCCTTTTTAAAAAGATAGCAAATAGCATGACACAGTCCCGTGACGCTGGTGGTAAAGTTCCGCTTTATCTTGAGTTGATTCGCTTCTTATAGTTCGCTGTCAATTCAAACAGGTCGAAAGTTAATCTATCCTGTCCCTCGTCACAAAGCGAAGTTGGCACGCTCAAATACTACAACTTCAACATGAATATCGAATCGTGCAACTTTAGGGAAATTAAGAAAATAACGTGTGGAAGTTCGCGCGCTTTGTCCCAAATGGTAAAAGTAGATGAATATCAGGACAAAATTACGACTCAGCTTGAAATCTGTCATCTATCAAAGTCTGGACTCGATGAAGCGGAACTAATACTGTCAAGGGCCGGTCATTTTGACGTTACGAAAGATCAAGTGGAGCAGATGGTAATTTGCCCACAACATCGGCATAAACTCGGAAAATTTTGGCGGCCACCTCGTTCTTGCCAGTATCCATCGCACAGTGGACCAAGAAAGAAGCATGGTAACGAAAGTCATGTAACTGGTTTGAAGACTGCGAAGAACATACATGCAGTCGGTTTTTAAAGTCACCGTGGGAATAGGATCACGTATGAATTAAAAATCGTACAATAATTTAATTGCTTATTCTTTATCATGATAAGTGTTTTTTTTCTTTGAGAAGACAAAGAGAAAAGGGAAACATAATGACGACGACGATGATGATGACGAAGTACTGTAATTGTTGTTGTTGTCATAAAATTTTCAAGACCATGATGAACTCAGTAGTTCACTCAATCTTTTCTATTTAGCAATATGTGGGGGTGTAGATGCAAACATAAGGAAGTGATGGACAAAAGTAGGAAATGGCTTAAGTTAGATCCTGATAAGGAAGAAGAATGCCACCCGCATCACAGTGCTGCATGCAGCTTACGGCTTAAGAAACAGCTACACGATCGTTGTTGGCGGTTATCTACCTCTCCTTCTAGATTCCTGCATTCTCCATGTTGATGTTGTAAAAAATTGACATCTGAACAAACCCCTAAAAGGTCTTGGCATATCTAAACAATTTTAAAAGGATCGGCATTTGGACCCTTTCAGGACCAAAGGTACACACCGGGTTTACTAAATGACGCGCTGCGGCATTTATCATTCCGATTTTGCGACTCAACTGCAGTGCTCATTTGCGGAATACGATTATTTTGAGGGCGTCGTTCTTCATAGATTTATAAAAAGATGGTTCCTTTTGGTGGAAAAAATGGGCTTGCTAACTTTCGCCGTTCCGAACTACAAAACAGTGCTAGGCAGAAAAATAAGTTTCCGACGTTTTTTTAGGAAGAGTGTCATGTTCGGGTTGCGTTTTTTTTCTTTCACGGCGGGGCTTAAATAGGGGCGGCACTTTATCAAGGGTGATATAATATTGCGTCCATAACGTATGTCGGTTTACTTAAGATGTCACTTTCCAAAAGGGCCAAAATGTTTTGTTTCAAACTCTTGGCGAACTGTAGTACAGTATTGATAAAAAAAATTTTAAAGACGCCTTTTATTCTATCAGGCTGCTAAAAGAAACTTTCACCTCTGAAACCCCACAAACAGACAGGCTTGCAGACGCTAACTGGACACCTGGATAATGGAGTGGGATTGGAAGTAGTAGTTCGCAGGAAGACGTACAAACAGACGAAATTCCTGGAGTATCCGATGGCGTCGTTGCTGATTTCAACGAGGGAATGGCGAAAATAGCTAGACATTTAAAAAGGGAAGACCTCATGCCACTAACATTCCAACTGTCCACGACATGGGAGGAAGCAATACCGGATGAAAGAAAAACTTGCTTAGAGAAAGCAACGAAAACATCTGAAGTAATCTGCAGTGTTATAGCTCCGAAAGACGGCGAAACGCTTTTTCAAGCGATAGGCCAGCCTACCGCGAACGATCTTGATGAACCAACAGAGGATCTTATTGCTTTGATGTCTGCATATCGAGGTGCCATGACAAAGAATGTTAAGATTCAAATACTCAGCATCTACGCTTATCGGTATACCATGAAGCTGTTACAGAAATTCCCCGAGCTTTATGAAAAGATAAGTTTGAGACAAATAAAAAGAGCGAGATTGCATGCAAGGAAACGAGGGCCTGGGTCAAATCTCCCGAAAGTATTCAGCCATCGAATACGTCTGGACACAAGCAAAGTCAACCACTTTATAGATTTTGCAAACCGTCCTTATTTCTACCAAGACGTCGCCTTTGGAACGCGAACACTGACCTTAGATGGGGGACGCAAAATAACAATACCAAACGTAATCCGGACCGTGAGTAGATGGACCATGATTATGCAGTACCTTCAACATTGCAAAGAAGAATCATTTGAACCGGCTAGCCGCTCAACCCTTTTTCGCGTTTTTGAAGTGAGAGAGGCTTCACCGCAGAAGTCTCTCAGTGGTCTTGACAACATTGCAGCGCAGGGTCGCATCTTTTGAGCGGCTATTGAGTATTCTGGAAGAGCTGAATCAGGCTGGTGCCGACAAAGAAAGAGTTACAGAACCGGCAAAGAGATGGAACGATGGCAAAAGATACCTGAAGACGGAGTTTAAAGTGAACTGTTCAGCAGAGGAGAGTGAGTGCGCAGACCACTGCAGAAAATTTGCGTTAAGCGATCCAGTTGATCCATGCTTCAACCATCAGTGCTCACACTCACACAATATGGTGTGTGAACGATGCCAACAATTGAACATTGGATGAGATGGAAGAAAGTATAAAGAAACACTCCAGCCATCTTTACAGCCAAGAAAAAAAGCATGTCATTGATCTTCTTTACGATTTTGAAAGTTCTAAGAATGGCATTTTTCTTTGGAAATCTCATGCCTGACGCTCTGTCATCCAACAATCTGCTAAACAAGAAGCCCTCCAAAGTCTTGACAGTCAATCAGTCCTTTTTGTTATTGACTGGCCGATGAAATTTCTTTAAATGAAATACAGAGAAAAGCAAAGAGAATGGTTTGCTAAAAGAGGCCTTAGCTGGCATATAAGCAGTGTGATCTCAAAAGACCAAGAAACGCAGAAAGCTAAGGTCCTCATGTCGTATGCCCATTTATTAGATTCCTGTTGTCAAGATTGGTATGCGGTTGTATCTATTTTAAAAAACCTTTTTCAAAACATCAAAGTAAATTTTCCAAATGTTAAGCAGGCATTTCTTCGTTGGTACGAGGCCGGCTGCTACCCTTGCAATCACCTAATAGCAGCAGTCAAAGATATTGGAGATCGAGTGGGAATTACAGTTGCACGTTATGATTTTTCAGAACCCCAGCAAGGAAAGGATGTTTGTGACAGGGTGCTTTGGCCCATGAAAGTAGCAATAAGAAAGCACATTGCGCGGAAGGCCATGACATCATGAACGTATAGGAGCAATGCACGAATGCACGAGGCGCTTATGGAACGGCCTGTCAAAGGAACAACAGCGGCTGTAGCCAGCCATTTTGGATGAGTCATCCAAAATTCTTGAGGTTCAGAAGATAAAACAACTTTGTGAGTTGCACAACTTTAGATACGAAGAGAGTGGGATAAGAGTGTGGAAAGCTTATGCTGTTGGGCTCGGCAGGCTTATCCCTTGGCAATCTTTGTACATACGGCACCAGGGCTGCACAGATATATCATTAATGGAGGGAAAAGGATTCTTCACCAACACAGAAATAAGAGACTTTCATCGCCCAAGAAAGCGTCAAGCAAGTAAAGACGACGTTGAAATTGATGATCAGCGATCGATGTTTGTGTGCCCTGAAGAAGGCTGTAATTGCACTTCTGACTCTTTCTCCGAACTTGAGTTTCATACAGACGTAGGAATACATGATACTAGGAAGTCGGGAAGTCTTTATGATAAAGTACGGAAAAAACTGGGCTGAAAAATTTTCTTCCGTTGAGAACCAGAAGTTAACAAACAACAAATCCTCCACTGGTCTGACTGTTAACAGCACAAATTCTCGTCTAAGTATCGGATGGCCGATACCGCCGCCTGGTTAGCTCAGTTGGGAGAGCGCCGGTCTACTGAGCGGGAGGTCGCGGGTTCAAACCCCGGCCGGACCAACACTCAGGGTCTTTAAATAACTGAGGAGAAAGTGCTGCCTTTGTAATAATATCTGCAAACGGCTAGACTTTCTAGTCTTCTCGGATAAGGACGATAAACCGTAGGCCCCGTCTCACAAGCCCTTGCACATGTATTAAATCTGTGGGACGTTAAAGAACCCACACACTCTTCGTAAAGAGTAGGGCACGTAGTGCCCGGTGTAGTGGTCTATCTCACTTTCACACTCATGTATGGGGGCATCATTACTCATTCCTTCATTACTTGTAAACTGCACCTTAAGCAGTCTGGCAAAGTCCCCCAACCAGTGTTGTAAATTATCCCTGAAAAGCCCTGAGGGGAGTGGATAATAAGATATTTACAATTTACGATGGGCTCTTAACAAAGGTAGAACTGGCGGAGTTCGTTTTTCTGAGAACGTGAGATGGTGCCTTACAACAAGGTTTGAAATGGGAGAAAGAACGGGCAAAAAGCCAATCCAGAAGAGATCGAACGTCAATGCGCAATGCCAGAAATGAACGGAATGAAAGATTGTTTCAAAGAGAGGAGTGGCTCACCAAGACCCAAATAATAGGAAGTTTAAGGAAACCGCTACGGCGACCTCTAGTACGGCGGTCGTGAATGCGGTGTCCTGGGGAGAGTACGTCTCGTAGCTCGCCAAATTTCAGGCTCGGTTCTTGCTCACTTGCTTTCGCTATAATTTATCAACAACAGAATTCAATGGTGGTCAAGTAAGAAAACGGCCAATTCGAAAATTTCGTTTGCCAAGAAGAATATTGATAGTAAACATCATCAGAGGGTGATTCGTACACAAAACAGAAAACTACAGATCAAGATCGGGGTAAGCTGCTAGTGAAGTTTCTTCTTGTGTACCGCATTTAACAAAAAATCAACAAATTCAGCGTTTTAGATATTCTATTGTATTATTGTTTAAACAACCTTCAGTGACATTTAGCTTTATTTACAGTCGTACTCACGGTTTTCGTCTAACCTTTGTTTGCACTGGCGGACTTTCTGCGGCCATGGCGCGGCAGAACTCATGGCACACTCGCTTGAGGATCGAAATCTCAAACTGAGAAAACGCAAGGAAAACGTATTCACTGGAAAACCAGAAGCCTCGAGTACTTTCTTGATCAAGTGAAAAACAATCTACGATAGCTTTTAAAACCAGTGATCGTAAAAAATAGGAGAAGAGTCGACTTTTATACTCACGTAGTAGCCACTACGCCAGAAGACAGCTCCTCACGTCGTAGGAATTGGCGCTACGGCAAAAGCTCATTTCCAAGCATGCGCACTGCGTCATTTTGTGGCTTTTTTACTTCCGGCCGCCGTAGTAGAGGTCGCCGTAGAGAGTTGCTTAAACTCTCTAAAGTTTAGTTTTTTTTTCACACCTCGCTTCACGGCAGAGGACTGTACAGCCCCCGAAATGATCCCCAACCCTGAAATGATCCCCAAATTGATCCCGAAATGATCCCCATTTCTCTTCTTGTCGACCCCGAAATGATCCCCAAGGAATTATGGAATGGTGATTAAACATGGGACTGTGGATTACTTTTTTTTTCTTTGTCGAAATGCTGCAATCCTGTCATTTCTAGTTTCAAACAAAAGGAAACTAGTTGTCGGGTCACTGTCTTGTTCCAGTCTTGCTCCAGTCTCGTTCCAGTTGACCTTTGACCCATTTAGTTTGATGCAATGTTTCGAACCGCGTGGTTTTTAGTTCTTCTTTTGTGCTATGTTTTACAAAGCGTTATTTCGAGAAATGATGATAAGCCTCCTCATACAAAGTCAGGATTATCGAAGAATTCATTTACGTGATTTTCGGATTCCTTGTAATGTTACCAAGACAAGGTTTTGTTAGCTAGTCATTTCACACGTTAATATTTTCGTATCTGTTTCTATTGTTTGCTGTCATGTGATCAATTTTATTTGTAAGTTATGCATACCTGTTAAGAATACTTGTCCTGTTAGGGACGGACCATTAGAAAAGTTATGGGGGGTGGGGGAGGGAAATTTCGAGCCGCAGGAATTGTTTTTCGTTATCATATTCCTTGTATGAATATTTTTCAGGATTAATTGGCATGCAAGAATTTTTTTCATTTAATTTTCCCTTTTTTTTTTTTTTTTTGTACGGAGACGAATGTACTTCGGCGACCCCCGTCGACGCGGTCCGTGCGTTTCGATGGCGCCGCCATCGAAAGTGCTGCAGTGAAACAAACACTCACAGAAAGAAAAAGGCTCGATACCAGACCAAAATATCCAAAAAGATGTAAAGAAAAATACCAAAAGAACCTGTTTAGGCTTTCTTTCAAACCAAATTTAGCTAACTGTGGAAGATTAACAAAGATTGACTCTGCATACTGCAGGCAGCGATTTTCAACTACCCGAAATGTTTTTTTTCTGGAGTAAAGAGCGCGCAATGCAACTAGGGTGAACATGGGCCTTAAAGGAAACCTCCACTTCAACAAAAAGATAACTTTAAATCACAGGAAATAACTGTTACAGTCAAGTCAATCTAAAATATTTTTAAAGAAAGCGTTTGTATCCGAAAGAAATAACTTTTAGATTCGCCTATTTTTGTTTTCAAATTTTGCGGGCGTCGCCATCTTGAATAATTGTGATGTGTTACGGTTGCCCTATTGTTATTAAACAAAAGCTCTTTGTGTCAGAACAATAGAGCAACCATAACACGTCACAATTATTCAAGATGGCGGCGCCCGCGAAATTTGAAAGTGAAAATAAGCGATTTTAAAATTCACTTTTCCTGATATAAACACTTTTTTAAGGACAAATTTCGAACAAATTTGTTTATCAACATAATTTTATTCGATTTAAACTTACTCTGTAGTAAGAGTGGAGGTTCCCTTTAAACGGAGGTTATCCAAGAATGCAACTGCTGAAAAGAGTCGACTGTCCCTTTTATCAAACAAAAGGGACAACAATATTTCGTCTTGTAACTGAATCAATTAAGCTTTTATTGTGCAAGTCTTAGTTAATTTTTTTTTCGAAAATTCTTTGGCGGGTTGATTTTTTTCGCATTTGTTATGTGACTTTTACGCGATGACACGAAACGGTGACGCTTAATTCGATAAAATATTTAAATAATCTAATTGTTTTCTTATAAATCCGCCAATCGAACACTGTCAAGCTCACTTGACTCACTGTTCATCATTGAATAACCAAAGTTCGATATATCAAAATTCCAACTTGAATTCAAGGCTCCCTCCCTAACTGTCCAGACTGTCTCGGAATTCCCAGAAGAGACTAAAGCACAAAGAATAAAAAACCAAATACTGACTGAAATATGACCATAAAGACTGATGCTAGAATTTTCATATATCGAACCTAAGCTATTGACAACATGTAGCACGGCCTACCATATTTGCGATTAGTGGGTGGTTGATTCATCACGCCTTAATAATGCACTATGACCTACTATTACTAAAGTTGCTTAAGTAGGTATCTAGACATTGTACACATTTCCCCGTTTTCAAGCGAAAATAGCAATCAGTTTAGTCGTGATGGGAATTTATAAACACGTAATTAAAATGTGGAGTAGAAGTGAATAGACACCTTATTCTGGTTTTCGATTTTTCGGCTTTTAGGGTACAATCCTCATTTTCACAATTTATCTTTAAGGATTACCGTGTACTCTCATCCCATACAGCGTAAAGGTCAATTCGTCAAGGACTTGCCCGCTGTAAAATGAAAATACTTAATTTTATCTGTAAAAAAAAATGTTCGCTAAAAACGCAACCGCTGTATGTCGAATAAAGAACGTACGGAAGGGCGAGACTAACAAAGGTTAGTGGCAAAGCTAAGTAAATTTACAGGTGTATACTTCCGTTTAGTTTTCCTGTAAATAAAGTAGAAAAAGTTGCCCAATGGCATTTTTATTATTTTTAAGCTTAATAATATCAATAATTATAACAAAATATTGTAACAAGCAAATGCGATGACTGACTTTCTGGTCCTTTCTTAAGTCTCGCCTTGTGACTATGCTTCGAATGAACCCACCAAATCGTGTCACATAACGCTAAGGTAGCAATAAAACGATTTATTTAGTAAATTAAACTTTAAAAAAGTTTGGCTGCTGAACTTTTAAGAATATATTTCTGAAGATATATTTATTGAAAAAGGAAGAAGAGAAAGAAAGATATTTTTTTTTCGGGTAAAAAGACATATTTTACTTCCGAGGGGGAATTACTATTTGGAGAAATTTACTGTCAAAGCAGCCGGTGTCATGGTCCTTGAACATCTAATGTTATGTTTGTCGAGGTAGAGATCAAGGAAGGAAATGGTTAAAAATAAGCGACGGGCATCACACGACTCCTGCACTAAGTCGTATTGGAAGTAGTATGAGCTTCGCTCTAACTAGTAGGTCCTTAAGAGATTTTCCCTTGTGATAAGATATGAAGGGAGGCTCCTTAAAGATTTCTCTTAGTCGTTGCTGGTTTTGTATAAGGTGCCATTTCCCCATAAGTATTCTCTTCAGGCTAGGTAAAGCCGGGTAGTATTGTGTAACAAAAGGTAGAAGTTTTTTGCGTGCGGATTTGTTTCTCTGTTGTAGGGCTGTTTTCCTGTCGGCAAATTTTACCTCAGAGAGGTACTTTCTTGAAATAGCGGCAGGGCAGCCTTAGCTCTTTCTAACAGGCGGTTGTGAAAATTTCTGATATTCCTCTCAAATGTGACCTGCGAGGAATTAGTCCTTAGAAGCCTGAGCGCTTCCCCTTTGATGAAGCCTTTTTTCACGCCTGGTGGGTGACACGAGTAGAAGTTCGTGTGCTGGAATGTTTCTGTTGGTTTGTAATGTGTTTGCACGTCTAGGATTGATTCCTTGTCGAATCTAACCCCTTTGTACACTTTTGTACCCAAGAACGTGATTTCTTTTTCTGACATTTCAGCTGTGAATTTATCGTAGAGTGAAAATTATTTGCCTTTTTCACAAAACTCTCTATTTTGTCTAGACTTGTATTCCATAGCGAAAACACATCGTCAATATATCTTTTCCAAAAAAGCAGTTTGATGCAACTCTGACTCAATATTTGTTTTTCTATTCTGGCAATGAAGATGTTTGCAAAACCAAGCTAGCTACGACTAAATCCAAGCTCAGTGAGCTCGGAGCAAAGGCCTCAAATATCTTTCAGGTTGATTATGCACCGTTAAAGAGGAAATCTCGTTGGAAAAAACAGAATAAACACCGCGCTGCAAAACGTAAGGCCGTTCGTACCTGTCAGAGGACGTCAGCAGTGTTGCAAAAGATCATTGAATTAAATTGAATTATTAATTATAATAAATTATTATTGAATTATTTTTATTATTGAGTTATTGGTATCCCAAAATGACACATCTCAGCTAAGCAGTGACGCGAAGGACTACCTTGCAGGCTTCCTAGGCAAGGAAAGAGGTGAAGCAACTAATTCCTCCCACGTCGACGATAAGAACGAGGATGATGGAGATCATGATGATGTTGCCTGGAGTGAGGAACAAGACGAAAGTGATGATGATGACTGCAGCGTTTCTGTACTGCCCAAACCAGGAGAGGCATCTTGGTCAGATATTGAAGATTATGGTCCATATGGGATAAATTCTTCAGAGTCCTTGCCATACCTGGATCATCTTTCAGACTAAATTTCGAATATTTGCGTTTTTCCTGGTTTATTTTGCTTGGTTTTCTTTTCTTTTCTTCAGGCTTTAGCCTGATTGTATCCTTTGTTTTTAAACCGCCTTTGATATCAAAATATTTTGCCTATTGCCTACAGGTAATAGGTAAGAAAATCCTCCACAAAAACCGACAACAACATCGTTATCAGTGACATCAGAGACATCAGTTATCATCGTGACAGTGTACATGTTCAAATGTTTCTATCAGTGCTGTTTACTAATGACTTTCTCTAACGTTCCGTTTCTAAAATTGTAAGAACTTTGCACTAGGAAACAAATTCAGTTATTATGTGTTTTAGAAACAGATATTCTTTATAGAGACTTTTTCTAAAACAGGGCTCCATGTTTACATGTGTAATTACATAAAACGGATACAGTTGGCTCAAATAAAAAGAATTGTGAGAGTGAAGACTTGGGGTAAATACTTACAGAATACTTATGAGCTAAAAAATTCGTAGCCCTCCCCTCAAAGTCATTTTTAAAAAAATGGCCCTCCCCAAAGTAAGGCTAAAAAAATTGTGACCCTCCCTCATAGTAGCCCTCCCTCCCCCCACCGCCAAATAATGACAGGTCCCTAACGGCCCGTAGTAGCTTTTAACGATCGTTAAAAAAGCTGAATAACAGCGTCTAAAATTTGCATATTTTAGCCGGTAACGGTCGTTCAGAGATGAAATGCTGAGAATGGCAGTTAGACTGTTCACAGTCCTCTATTTTCGAGATCGAGCGCTTTGTGTTACGGGCTGCCATTTTGCATGAGTGTCAAAACTACTTAGGGGGCAGGAGCGATATGGGAGGAAGCCTTGGGAGGAACCTCTATTTTTCTCGCCCCTCCCCCACCCCAGAACTCTAAGCCCCGACGCCCGCCCTCTCGGTACATTTGAAAATCAAGATACCCGTGACGGTAGGACGCGGTATATCTAAACGATCTCACGAAAAAATAGGGGACTGTGAACAGTCTAAATGGCAGTAAAATAAACTTCTTCCTCATTCTAACTGCAATTTGATTCTAAGGATGGATAGTGGTATTGATGATATAAATATAAGGCAAAAGTGTTTTCAAGTCTGAAATCGAGTGGAACGCACTTAGGGACATTGCCTCTTAAATGCGGACGTAACCACTCAAACTGTTCGGTAATCGAACTTTATCGAACTCAATCGAACCTAATCGAACCGGGCAGTATAAAACACGGACTGCAGACTGCGGACCACGGACTGTGGACTGTTTACAAAAAACGGACTAGGTATAAAATGAAGGCTAGAAACTACAGACTGAGTATAAAACACGGACTACGGACTGTGTCTATAAAAACAGCTTTTAAGTTCGCCAATAGTTGCAGTTGAAGTAGGTGAAGCAACAACTGAAAAGGTCCGTCACCGGCGGGGAGAATAAAAGAAAACAGAGCCCTGTAACATCTTGTCTATTTGCTTATCAAGTGTCCCCCCCCCTCCCCCCTTCACGCTCTCAAAATTTGCAAAGACGTCTTTTTTTAATTTCAAAATAGGTGACAGTGCACCCTCCAGTCAAAAAAAACTTACCATAAGGACATGACCCTGCTGTCAAGAAGAAGTCGTCAGTTGCTATGTTGCCAGTGTAACTGCTTCCCACTACGCCTTCAAATGTTACCTGTCAAAGGTGCAATCAGTCCGGAAGAGTCGCTGTTGTTATTAATATTTTGAAATTAATGAAAAATTATCTTCGAATTTGTTAAAACAAACTACAAACTTAACAATAGAAATAAGGAAATGTCGGCTAATAGCAAAACAGATCCTCTTGGAAACACCAAGCGCATCATATTTTGCACTACATTAATTTACGGACTTACTTGCACCACTATGAGTAAGAAAGAATAATCTTGCTATGACTAAATAATGTTACCAAATGGTACATCACTTATATTTCATGTGTGCTTAATTTATAATTAATGGTAAAGATGAAGTATTATAACGGATGCAGTCTTCTCGACTTTTTCAGTTTTTCATTACAGACCGAAGTACAGAACCTTGGCTAAAGTAAGATTCGGAGAACATAGACCCGAGAACCGAAAGACGTCTTCTGGATGGTGGACCTAGCCTGCGCATCCTTCAGACCAGAAAAGTCTTGTTATTAAAGGTGCTTTCAATAAAACTGAAATTACTACCACTTAAGGATCACCGATAGCAATCTACGTAGTTTATATAAATTTAACTAAATAACAGCAAATGATGGCCAGGATTGGTGAAAACTATCAGTTGTAAACAGTTGTAACATACTTTCCACGGTGAGCACAAGTTTGGAACCCTTTATTAAAAAATTCGCGGACCCGCAGCTGTACTTTAATGGCAATTAAGTCAACAAAAAAAGTGAGCTATTGGTGGCTTATGGCTCCCAACCCAGTTGGCTTCCCCAATTACCTCTCTCAGAGAACAGCGTTTTACCACCATTGGTGGGGTTAAAATTCTAATTTTACTTTCAATATTTTCATCATCCTAATTCATTGTTAAGCAATGAGTTGATAAAAATAAAGATTCGGTTGTTGTTATTGTTGTTGTTAGAAGAGACACAAAAATAACGCATGGCTTACCCTATGCAATCCTTCGATAGCCGATACGTTTACGCTGGCTTTACGCCACATGTCTCCTTTATCACCACGTGCAGAGAACAGTAACTTCCCACTTACGGTGACTTTCAGGCTTTCAGTAGTTGCACCCATATGGTAATAGAACTGAAGGCACATATTCCCAAAGAATTTCAGTGGAGGACTGTACAATTTTGCGTTATCACCTGGAAGGGGAAGAAATGGAGACATTTTCTGTCAAAGCAGCCGGTGTCACGCAACACGAATTCGGCATCAATATGCAAATTTGAGTGGAAACCCTCAAGTCTGAATCGCGTTAAATTGTGCCACAAGTTTTATGCCATAAATTGATAGAATACCTCTTTATCTTTAACCAAAACAGGTTTTTAGGTCTAGGTTAGGTGCCACTTTTAAGAATTTTATGAAGTTCCTGAGGCACATTTTGGTGCAGTTTTCTTACTTAATTGAATTACGAGAATAAAAAGATAACCTGTTTTTGCTGATTACAGAGAGATACGACTAAATCGTATTGAAACAGTAAGAAGAAACAATATACTTCCAAATAAGTGCAAATGCTCTAGGTTTTATCCACGGCCCGTAGTTTAACGATCGGTAAAAAAGCTGAATGACAGCGTCTAAAATTTGCATATTTTAGCCGGTAACGATCGTTCAGAGATGAAATGCTGAGAATGGCAGTAAAATAAACTATTTCCTCATTCTAACTGCAATTTGATTCTAAGGATGGATAGTGGTATTGATGATATAAATATAAGGCAAAAGTGCTTTCTAGTCTGAAATCGAGTGGAACGCTTTTAGAGACATTACCTCTTAAATGCGGACGTAACCACTCAAACTGTTCGGTAATCGAACTCAATCGAACCTAATCGAACCGGGCAGTATAAAACATGGACTGCAGACTGCGTACTGTTTACAAAAAACGGACTAGGTATAAAATGCAGACTAGAAACTACGGACTGAGTTAAAAAACACGGACTACGGACTGTGTCTATAAAAACAGCTTTTTAGTTCCCCAATAGTTGCAGTTGAAGTAGGTGAAGCAACAACTGAAAAGGTCCGTCATCGGCAGGGAGAATAAAAGAAAACAGAGCCCTGTAACATCTTGTCTGTTTGCTTATCAAGTGTCCCCCCCCCCTTCACGCTCTCAAAATTTGCAAAGACGTCTTTTTTAATTCAAATTACGTGACAGTGCACCCTTTAGTCAAAAAACTTACCATAAAGACATGACCCTGCTGTCAAGGAGAAGTCGTCAATTGCTATGTCACCAGTGTAACTGCTTCCCACTACGCCTTCAAATGTTACCTGTCAAAGGTGCAATCAGTCCGGAAGAGTCGCTGTTGTTATTAACGTCTTGAAATTAATGAAAAATTATCTTCGAATTTGTTTAAAAAAAAACTACAAACTTAACAATAGAAATAAGGAAATGTCGGCTAATAGCAAAACAGATCCTCTTGGAAACACCAAGCGCATCATATTTTGCACTACATTTACGGACTTACTTGCACCACTATGAGTAAGAAAGAATAATCTTGCTATGACTAAATAATGTTACCAAATGGTACATCACTTAAATTTCATGTGTGCTTAATTTATAATTAATGGTAAAGATGAAGTATTATAACGGATGCAGTCTTCTCGACTTTTTCAGTTTTTCATTACAGACCGAAGTACAGAACCTTGGCTAAAGTAAGATTCGGAGAACATAGACCCGAGAACCGAAAGACGTCTTCTGGATGGCGGACCTACGCACCCTTCAGACCAGAAGAGTCTTGTTATTGAAGGCGCTTTCAGTAAAACTGAAATTACTACCACTTAAGGATCACCGATAGTAATCTACGTAGTTTATATAAATTTAACTAAATAACAGCAAATGATGGCCAGGCCTTTTTGGTGAAAACTATCAGTTGTAAACAGTTGTAACATACTTTCCACGGTGAGCACAAGTTTGGAACCCTTTATTAAAAAATTCGCGGACCCGCAGCTGTACTTTAATGGCAATTAAGTCAACAAAAAAAGTGAGCTATTGGTAGCTTATGGCTCCCAACCCGGTTGGCTTCCCCATTTACCGCTCTCAGAGAACAGCGTTTTACCACCATTGGTGGGGTCATTAAAGTTAAAATTCTAATTTTACTTTCAATATTTTCATCATCCTAATTTATTGTTAAGCAATGAGTTGATAAAAATAAAGATTCGGTTGTTGTTATTGTTGTTGTTAGAAGAGACACAAAAATAACGCATGGCTTACCCTATGCAATCCTTCGATAGCTGATACGTTTACGCTGGCTTTACGCCACATGTCTCCTTTATCACCACGTGCAGAGAACAGTAACTTCCCACTTACGGTGACTTTCAGGCTTTCAGTAGTTGCACTCATATGGTAATAGAACTGAAGGCACATATTCCCAAAGAATTTCAGTGGAGGACTGTATAATTTTGCGTTATCACCTGGAAGGGGAAGAAAAATAATTTTTTTGAGTAAAAAAAGAACATGTTTTACTCCCGAGCGGCAACTATTTGGAGACATTTACTGTCAAAGCAGCCGGTGTCACGCAACGAGAATTCTGCATCAATATGCAAATTTGAGTCGAAACCTTCAAGTCTGAATCGCGTTGTGCCACAAGTTTTATGCCATAAATTGATAGAATACCTCTTTATCTTTAACCAAAACATGTTTTTAGGCCTAGGTTAGGTGCCACTTTTAAGAATTTTATGAAGTTCCAGAGGCATATTTTGGTGCAGTTTTCTTACTTAATTGAATTACGAGAATAAAGATAACCTGTTTTTGCTGATTACAGAGAGATACGACTAAATCGTATTGAAACAGTAAGAAGAAACAATATACTTCCAAATAAGTGCAAATACCCTAGGTTTTATCCACGGCCCGTAATTTAACGATCGTTAAAAAAGCTGAATAACAGCGTCTAAAATTTGCAGATTTTAGCCGGTAACGATCGTTCAGAGATGAAATGCTGAGAATGGCAGTAAAATAAACTATTTCCTCGCTCATTCTAACTGCAATTTAATTCTAAGGATGGATAGTGGTATTGATGATATAAATATAAGGCAAAAGTCACTGGAAAATTTGGACCATTTACAGACTTCATAAAATGTCTATAAATCAGTAATTTACAGACTTGATAATTTTACTTGTTCAAAACAAAATCTCTGTAAATTTATTTCACAGAAATTTTATAGAGTTTTCATAGAGTTTTCGATTTTAGGTCTCTATAAAATGTTTGTAAAATGTTAGCAAATTATAAGAGCTGTAATGAGAAGAAATACTTACAATTTACAGACTTTATAAAATCTTCCAAAAATGTTTGTAAATCTACTATTTACAAAGATTTTACCGTAATTGGACGTCTGACATAAAATGTCTGTGAATTACACTGCTGTAAATTAACACTAACTGGGCATCATAAAATCTCTAAATTGACGTAAACGGGGTACCGTAGAATCTCTCTCTGTAAATTGACGCAAAAGGGGTACCGTAAAGTCTCTGTAAATTGACGCAAACGGGTACCGTAAAATCTCTGTAAATTGACGCAAACGGGGTATCGTAACTAATGATCTCTGTAAATTGACGCAAACGGGTATCGTAAAATCTCTGTAAATTGACGCAAACGGGGTATCGTAAACACAGGACGAAATAACGTGTTTCCGTATTTTGTAGACTCGACGGAAACGTGAAGTTGCTTAAATCCGTCTCCTTTCCGCCCTGCGGAAACATGGTGATCTAGTTTTCCATGGACGGGACGCGTTTCCGTTTCGTTTCCGAGTCGAAAACGAACGATCATGTTTCCGCCACATTTCGTTTATCACATTTCCGTTCTTTCTTGTTCCCGTTACGTATCCGGTGACGTTTCTTTTAAACCCATGTCCAAGATCACATGATAATTGTTTCAGAAATTTTGCCTTTGCGTACAATCAAGGTGAATAAAGGTAAATTTACTCTCGAGATCGGGCCATTAAACGGTTCTAATGCATTAAATACTCGCGCGCGTTGCATTGATGCAACGACTGTGAAGTGCGCGAGGTTGCCACTGTTTTCGATTCTAAGTGATTAAAATGGCAGAGAATACCAACAGCTGTCGATAGTTGCCAGATTGATCTCGATCATTACTGGTATAAAAATAAAATGATCTCAGACTGAGAAAACAAGAGAGAATGGGGAGAATGGGGCCTAGAACAGAGCGGTGTGCTGGTCAGCGGACGTTTCTTTTGCTCATGCTCATTGCGGTCGTTCTTTTTGGCGTCCATTTTGAAAGTGATTACAACGGCTTCAAATTTGCCAGCTTCTCTAGGTTCTGGGAGCGTGGAGTCTGTATATTTTTGCTTTCCGATTACACCACAAGACATCTAAGGGTTGTTATGTATATTTGTCGACCCATCGGCCTTCAGTAATCGATCGCTTCCCTCGTAAAGCGACCCTTTTCTGACACAGTTGAGCAGAATGTGAGACAAAAACCTCGTGATGGCCAAGAATAATTTGAAAGTTGGAGTGTTTGATTGTGCTAAAGTTATCCAAGACTGAATATTGTGATGGAGAATACAGATAGCAAGACGAGGTAAGCTGCCCTGATACCAAATCTAAGGTTCTTTAACCACTGATCAATAACTAGTACTTAGCAACTTAAAGGAGCAGTGTCACGAAATTTGTCAAAACTACAGCAGTGGAAACCACCACCAATCTCAGTGAAACATAAAAATACTGCTCAAAACATGAAAAGAAGTTTTAAGTAACAAAGCAAAGAGCAAGAGTGAGTACAAATAAGTATTTTTGTTAGTGTGAAAATGAGGAACAGATGGACAGACTTAAAAAAAAATGAAAAGGATGGCAATTGGTCCTTTTGAAACTTGTTAGCCTAACAGTTTTCCAGATTTCATTTTTGTGGTCGTCAATGTTTGATATAATGCTTGGCAGACATATGTTTGTTGACACAAAGCTGTGATTGATAAGTAATTTCTCAAGTTTCATGGCAAATGCGATATGGTCATGTGTAGACAGACATTTTGACATTTTTATATGAAGTTCCTGGACATTATTTCCCTTCTGTTAATTATTATTTTAGTGGAAAGGTGCCGGAGCTCTAAAAAGATGCGATGTAGCACCAGTGAGGAAGATGCAAAAATTAATATGGAAGTGGCTGATGAGATTGTGGACAATCCCATTTTACCCAAGTCGTATGGGACATTTCCCATTGGAGAACACGGTGTGTTCACTATGAACAGTGCTGCTGGGGAGAAAACTATCACAGCAAAAAAAAACCTTCCGCCTACAAGAGAAAGGTAAACATCTTCTACTCAGCTGCATCGAGGCATAATACGAAGCATTTTTTGACGATCCGTAGTTTTATAACTCCTGGTTACACTGTAGGCTGATTTTAGCGGGCTGTTCCTTTTTCAGTATGTTCCGCTATTTTTTAATCAAAACGTTGTTCTGATCATCAAAATGTCTCTTGAAAACATCTTTGAAAAGAAAGTATTTAAGGTAATATATCAAACATGAGACACAGTGTTTGATCACAGATCAATCACTGAGAAGAGAGTTGAAAATACGACTTGCAGCAGAGTATTTTTGGAAATACAAGTACTCTTTAGATTCTGAACCATGCTATACAAATAAGTTAAAGAAAAGGGCTGGACCCCAAAGTTGTGTAGTAAAAGGTGTTTAATGTATGTCTCTGAATCTCCATTTTTCACTGATCAATGTTTGATGGAACTAGTTACAAAAGATACAACAGTGTGCTGTATCATGTGGACAGTGTTTGATATAACAAGATAATATGATACTTTTCCCTATGTGCAGGCAAATGCTGCTAACTCTGGAGATTCCAGTGCTACAAAGGTGATTAAAATATTTCTGGTCTCTAAGTCTCTTAATCCTCTTAAAAAGTGCATATGAACATTGTAAATCATTTTGTGTAATACAGTTGAACTTCTTTTGATGGCCACCTCTCAACTTCCTACAATGTTTAATAATTTGTTTTTCTCCCAGTTAATAGTCTTAAAAAAATTAATGCACTCCTTTAGAATAACCAGCTCTCTACAACGGCAATTGCTGATGCAATAGGCTACTTTCGATATATCAAAATTCAGCATGATGACGAGTGTTAGAGGACAAACAAAGAAAATGAATAAACATGTTTATTCATTTTCTTTGTGTGTTTGTTCATTTTTTTTTTTTGTTTGTGTCTTCTAAGACTCGTTATCATGCTGAATTTTAATATACCAAAAGTGGCCTATTGCATCCCAACTGCCAAAGCAACCTGTCTACAATGGACATATTCACTGTACATTACTTACCTTCTTTAGTTAACATTTCTATTGAATCTTTGGTTTATATTGTATTGCTATATTTCAAATGTGGTACACCATAATATTATTAAAATAATAAGCATGTTTTATACAGTGGAAGCTCTCGTGAAAAAAAGTGTCATAACTGGAGCTGGCTGCTTACAAGAATATTATTGTTCTGTTCCACTAGTAGAGTAACAGATCATAATTATATTTTTATTAACATTATACTTGCACATCATTGTTGAGAACACATGTATATTTCTTTAGAAAGCAAAACAAATGTTGAAGAAGGCAGTGGAGAAGATGTGATTGAGGTAATGAATTTTCATTCCACTTGTAGTTATGAAACCTGTTTTTCAGGACTGTGCTCCAGTGGTCTGTAGCAATAATTTTTTTTGTGCCCTTTGACAACCAGACGATCTTAGCCCTTGAACAAAACAAATAAGCTGGGCACTCTGCATTTCAAAGGTCTAGAGATTTTTCGTCTTCAAGCCATTTTATTAGAGCACAGCACTGGTTGTCTGTTCTTCCTTCAAAGTTTGCAGTGATTCTAAATGGGTACTTCTTTTATTTTACAGAGAGCTGAAGTATCTACTTTGGAAGAAGGAAAAGATGAAGACTCAGAGTCTGACCAAGAGGTAAATTTCCTTTCATCTTGCAGCAGAGGAACTTACTGGTCAATGCTGTATTATACTAATTTCTAATCCAGTAGCCTACATGTAGTAATATGTCTTGCAATGTCATGCTATGTCATTAGAATTCTGATGCATGTGAGGTCTGGTTTAAACATGTTGTACTATACATGTGCCAAATCTAATGCAGATAACCCGGAGATAAACACAGTTCTTCAATTAGCACTGAGAGGTAATGAAATACATCGCCTACTTTTTTCCTAAACTGAAGTAGTACAGTGGAACCTCGATAAATGAACCACTATTTCACGAAGTCCTCAGTATAACAAACAATTTTCTTCGCTCCAGTAACATATATGAAAAAGTCCCTAAGAAAGAACCTCATTATAGCAAGCATATTTTGCCAGTCCCTTGGCCCCTTGTTATATCGAGGTTCCACTGCACAAGGGAGATTATATCAAGCTCCTTATTGAAAAAATCGGTTGCTCTACGAGACGAGCTAAATACATCAAATTTTATTAGAGCCCCTGGGTACAAGTCAATAACAATAAATTTTGCTCATTTACCATTAGCATTAGATTCAGCACACATGAACTTTGACGTTTTAACTGGTTCATACTTTACAGGCAGAGGGCAAAACCAAGAATAAAAGAAATAGTCCTTTATCCCGATATGAGCAGGAAAAATTAAAGCGGGTGGAGCAAAACAACCTGATGTTATTGAAACGAAACATAGTAAGCTATTACAATAATTATTAACTGTAAATGAACCATTACATACCTGTTCCTATTCTCGTTTTTCTCAGTCTGTAGTGTTATTTACAGACCAAGTTTTTTCCTGTTGATTTATTGCCCAAGGGCGTGAGCCATAAATCAATAGGAAAAAACGAGAAATCGTAACTTACAGTACGGACTACGAAAAACAAGGTCCGTAAGGTATTATTATGTCTCTGAATTTTATAGGGCGCGTGGGAAGGAAGCTTTAAGATATTAGTGGGCCCTATTCTTTTGTACTGAGAGTTTAAATAATGAATTTCATATAATTTAGAACTGCAAGGGAAAGAATAGCCTGGGACCAGGCTCCTTGGTAGGGAAAAAAAGGCAAAAAACGGGGTGAAAAGGAGTGCAAAAACAATTGGCAAACAAACGAAGTGAGCCAAGCGGGGGACTAGGGAAAGGGAAAGGACGCCATCTCTTTCCCTCCCAAGTCACCCGCTCGGCTCGCTTGGCTCGCTGATTTTTTTTTGCCCTTTCCATCCTGTTTTTTGCTTTTTATCCCACCAAGGAGCCTGGTCCTAGGCTAGGGGAAGAATTAAACAGAAAGGAGATAGAAGCAACTTATGCAGCGGCAAAAAAAAATCCTGAAAAACAATTCAGGCTTATACAGGATTTAAATATTTTACCTATGCAATTAGAGTGCTGTACCAGTATCAGTCAATGGTTCAAATCCTGTACAAGCCAGAATTATTTCAGGCTTTCTTTTGTTTCATCTGTACCTGAAAAGATCTTCTTTGCATTTAAAATAATATTAATCTCAACATAATAATCTTTATTTGTGGGTAATATGCAATGTTGCCAGCTCAAAGAGTTTTGGCAGGAAACAGATGTATTATTACTGCCATAAAACCTCAAAATAACAATGAATTGTGCTCTGTTGAGGACAGCAGTCCAGCTATACAACAATGATACTTATACCATGGATATATGTACATTACATTCTGACATGCATGCCTTCTTTTGCTTTCTTTCAGATTTCTCATACCTTTGCGTCAATAACCGCCTTGTTTTTCCTTAATGCGAAAAAGCTTAGTGATGTCACTGTCATGAGTGTTAAAAAGGCCCTTACACAATTGGGTGTGACTGTCCCCAAAGGACAGTCATATGGCAAAGAATCATTAGTGATACTACTAGGTAAAGAACTTTTTGGCAAGGGTAAAGTCAGGAGAAAGGATGAAACCAAAGTCATTTCCAAAGATAACCTAGTACTTGTTGAGTAATCGATTTTTTAGGAAGTAATAAATTATAGTTATATTTTGTTCGTGATTTTTTCAAAGAATTAAGTTGACTTTTAGGAGGAAACATGAAAAAGAATTGAGGACTCACTGTATGTATATGTAGAGTGTATGTAGATGTATGTATATGTAGAGTGATTGTACTAAACCCGTGAAACAGTATCAAACAAAAAGTGCCAAATGAGTATAGTGAACAGAAGAATTTAATGGAATTATAGTTTTGCAGCGTGTAGTAATCTGTCTATTTCACGGGTTATGTAAAATCGCTCTAAAGGATTGCAAAATATTTATAAACATATTAAATATATCAAAATTATTACAATCAGATTCTATGAGCATATTAGTGGAGTAGGTTTATTACATGTGACTATTTGATAATTACTTATTTATTAAATGATGGTTTATTTTAAATCTGCTATATGGTACGATTCTCATGAAAGAACAAAGTTTTATTATTGGAGTACTGGTAATCAAATTGATGTATTTTTCATACCTTTTAAAGAATTATTTATCCTAGATTAAATTATAGTGATTAAGAGAAACATTATTTATTTCAGTTTGTTATAGTTTTGACTGTTTTCTAGCTTGTGCCAAACTGTTTTTACAGTCTTAATGAAAAAAAACCGCAATAACTATTATTCGCTGTTACTAAACTTAACTATAACTTACGCTTTATCACGCAGCTGTAGCAACAGTTGAGATTCTATTGAAAGGACATGTAATATACACATTATTTTTACATGGATTTATATTTGCAATAAAATTATATACATTTACTGATTTCATATGAACTCCTTTTTGAAATTTTGTCTGCTTTATTTGTGGTCATTTTACTAACATTTTATGCAAAGTTTTATTTACTTTTTACAGAGATTTTATTAATATTTTACACTGTCCATTGTTGACGCGTCCCATTTTACGTGCTTTATTTACAGAGAAAACATTAACATTTTGCTCAGATTTTGTGCAATAAAACATGCACATTTTACAAACATTTCATGTACTTTACCTTAAGATTTTGTGTAGTTCTTTTGGTATACATTTTACAGACATTTCATGCACTTTTTTTTCGCTCACTTTTTACAGAGATAACATGGAGATTTTATGTTTACGGGTTTACAGAGATTTTTTCTCCTGTAATTTTTACCGAGAAAGTAAAGAGATTTAACAGACATGTACATTTGTTGTTTTTAGCGTAAAATCTCTGTAAATTTTAAAACTAATTTACAGATATTTTAGTAAGATTATATACACATTTCATGCAATCATAGTGAAAAAAATGTGTTAAAATTTACAGACTTCTTACGGAGTTACAAAATCTCTGTGAATGTGCACATTTACAGAGTTCGTAATTTACAAAGGAAATCTAGACATTTTATAGAGATTTCACCAAATTTTGTGAAGTCTGTAAACGGTTCAAGTTTTCCAGTGAGTGCTTTCTGGTCTGAAATCGAGTGGAACGCTTTTAGGGACATTGCCTAAAATGCTGACGTAACCACTCAAACTATTCGGTAATCGAACTCAATCGAACCGGGCAGTATAAAACACGCACTGCAGACTGCGGACCACGGACTGTGGACTGTTTACAAAACACGGACTAGGTATAAAATGAAGACTAGAAATTACGGACTGAGTATAAAACAAGGACTACGGACTGTGTCTATAAAAACAGCTTTTAAGTTCGCCAATAGTTGCAGTTGAAGTAGGTGAAGCAACAACTGAAAAGGTCCGTCACCGGCGGGGAGAATAAAAGAAAACAGAGCCCTGTAACATCTCGTCTATTTGCTTATCAAGTGTCCCCCCCCCCCCTTCACGCTCTCAAAATTTGCAAAGACGTCTTTTTTTAATTTCAAAGTAGGTGACAGTGCACCCTTTAGTCAAAAAACTTACCATAAAGACATGACCCTGCTGTCAAGGAGAAGTCGTCAATTGCTATGTCACCAGTTAAACTGCTTCCCACTTCGCCCTCAAATGTTACCTGTCAAAAGTTGCAATCAGTCCGGAAGAGTCGCTGTTGTCATTAATGTCTTCAAATTAATGAAAAATTATCTTCGAATTTGTCAAAAAAACTACAAACTTAACAATAGAAATAAGGAAATGTCGGCTAATAGCAAAACAGATCCTCTTGGAAACACCAAGCGCATCATATTTTGCACTACAGTTACGGACTTACTTGCACCACTATGAGTAAGAAAGAATAATCTTGCTATGACTAAATAATGTTACCAAATGGTACATCACTTAAATTTCATGTGTGCTTAATTTATAATTAATGGTAAAGATGAAGTATTATAACGGATGCAGTCTTCTCGACTTTTTCAGTTTTTCATTACAGACCGAAGTACAGAAACTTATGGCTAAAGTAAGATTCGGAGAACATAGACCCGAGAACCGAAAGAGTCTTCTGGATGGTAGACCTAGCCTGCGCACCCTTCAGACCAGAAAAATCTTGTTATCGAAGGCGCTTTCAGTAAAACTGAAATTACTACCACTTATGGATCACCGATAGCAATCTACGTAGTTTATATAAATTTAACTAAATAACAGCAAATGATGGCCAGGATTTGTGAAAACTATCAGTTGTAAACAGTTGTAACATGCTTTCAACGGTGAGCACAAGTTCGGAACCCTTTATTAAAAAATTCCCGGACCCGCAGCTGTATTATCATGGCAATTAAGTTAACAAAAAAAGTGAGCTATTGGTGACTTATGGCTCCCAACCCGGTTGGCTTCCCCAACTACCTCTAGCAGAGAACAGCGTTTTACCACTCCACCATTGATAGGGTCATTTAAGTTTAAATTCTTATTTTACTTTCAACATTTTCATCATCCTAATTTATTGTTAAGCAATGAGTTGATAAAAATAAAGATTCGGTTGTTGTTATTGTTGTTGTTAGAAGAGACACAAAAATAAAGCATGGCTTACCATATGCAATCCCTCGATAGCTGATACGTTTACGCGGGCTTTACGCCACATGTCTCCTTTATCACCACGTGCAAAGAACACTAAGTTCCCACTTACGGTGACTTTCAGGCTTCCAGTAGTTGCACCAGACATATAATAATCGAACTGAAGGCACATATTCCCAAAAAATTCCAGTTGAGGACTGTACAATTTTGCGTTATCACCTGGTCGTCTTGGATTGGATGCTTCTATAAACATGTAATAACCTTATAGGGATGAAGATGGTCAGAGAGTAGCAACTTAGTCTTTTTCGGTCGAGGACGGTCCAATTTTGTCATATCATCCAGCTCTCCTGTGGACTAAATATTTCTAAAAAATGCACATGTAATAATAACCTTCAAGGAGGAAAAGATGTAAGGAAGGCAACGAGAAAAAAATTGACCATGCACAAGGCACTGAAAAAGTATCCAGTTGACTTAAAACAGTATTCTAACAACGTTAGTTCAGCTTAAATGACGTAGAATGATCATCTGAAGTACCTATTAGTAAGTTCCTAAGTTTCCTTTTATTCGTTTTATTTTTTTCTTTGAAGGCAGACGTATTATTCATGGTAGAATAAGAGGGCAAATGACAACAAAGCTCAGGATGTAAAGAGTAACTGCAACCTTGTAGTTGCACGGATTCGAAGAGGCAGTCGAAATTAGATACCCACGCCTACATTTAATACACCTGTGCAACGTACAAGCAACAAAAGATGAAACAAAAACGAGCAGTTTAATCTAAGAAAACAACAGCAACAATAACAAAAAAAGGGTAGAAAAGAGTGACATGTAATTAAATTTGCAAGACTAAAACTAGCGATGATTTCATGCTAAAAATGAAGTAGAAATTCCGACCAACTGACTGTTAAATTTGTTATACGTTATTACAGTTCTCGTTGCTAATAGTAGGACTGGCTAGATGTACTGATGAATTAGTTAAGAGCTCACCGGTCAAGTTTCCAGTGGTGTGATTAAAGGAAGGTCCTGTAAGGTCAGAAGGTGTGCTTTCCTTGCGTCGAGTCCAGTCAAACTCGTCATCATTGCCTTGCACGAAACCGCACATTGAAACATCAAAGTTGCATATTGTTTCAAAGTTGCCTATTTTTTGTAAGTTAAACAAAACAAATAAATTCTCATATCAAAAATTTAGTCTTTTTTTTTCCTGGGGTCAACGATCGTCTCCTAGGCATGATACGATCCTAGAAAGTACAATTACACAGGCTGACCACGAGTTAGTTAAGAGCGGTGAGGCTTAACCTTAATTAACACCTAAGCGTAAACGCAGGCGTAATAAGGGAACATGCTCTCCAAGTAATATTGGAATTCAGGTCTTCTAAATTAACTAGAAATGCATCCAAGAATGGCTCGGCTGCTATATTTACCAGGAAAAGGCGCATCGTTTCCAAAATATTTGGGTTGAAGGGCTTCATAGCCCGTTGCTTATTTAATAAGTGCGAGATTTATTTATTTATTTCTTGCTTCCTGCGACTGAGGGGGCCTTCGGAGGCCCCCCTCTATAATTTTAAATCCGTTCATGATAAGGCCATTAAAATAATTTTAAAAAATTAAAATATTATTGATTCGCTACAAAATTTTCACCAGTGATTGACTATGAAATAAAGTTTGTCAAAATGCAGTTTTAAGTGAAATCGATATCACTATGACAACAATAAACAAAATACTTCAAAATCGATAAAATTTGAATAACAACAGGAAACGTTTGTTGCGGGGTTTTCTTTGTTGACTGAGGCACCCTCGGTCGAGGGAAATTTGACCTCGGAGTCAACGCCCCTTGTCCAGGTGCCGTTTTTCACAGAGTGTGGAGAAAGAAGGTATTTTGGACCCAGTGGCTCCAGGAAATGTTCATTTCCAGCAACATGCGTGGAGATATTTCGCTTTGAAACGTTTACTGCGGTGCAGCGATGATAGAAGTTTTCCTCTGGTCGAAAAAATCTGCGACCGGATCCCCGGCTGTTTTTCTGTGCTGCCTTTACTTAGTATTATGAAGAGAGTGACAGGGTTCAAACAATAACAGCCAAGAAAACCGACTAAATCGATGAATTCATACCAGAAAACACAGGAATACATCAGAGGTAATCTCCTTTATTTATTTTACAGAGAAATAAGTAAGAATAATGATATTTAGCATTCGCAGACCTCAGTATTTTCTTTCTCATACAAAGTCTCAACGGGTGCTGGTAACGCGACGTCTGTGTTGATAGTCGTTAATTTAACGTTACAATAATATATGCGATACTCAGAAATTTTTAAGTCACTGTTATCACACAGTGACTTAAGTGGGCTTAGGCCACATGGTTTATAAGAACATCAATCATGATCGTCGAGGCATAAAAAAATAAAAATGTTGTCAAATCAACTAGTTTCCACTAAGAATTTTTGGAAGCGGTCAGTATAAAACGAGGACCACGGACTGCGGACTGGGTATAAAACACAAACTAGATATAAAATGCGGACTACGGACTGTGTATATAAAAAGAGCTTTAGAAAGGTAAAACTGAGAGAAACAGACAGTGGACTAGATTAGAACAGTAGTCCCAGCTCCTTGCTTCACACACAATCATGATTTCTTTGGCTGGTCACGCAGTCTATTCTCCCCAAAGCCGGCGTGGAGAAGGAAAGCATATACGGATGAGCAAGGAAGGTTATGCCGCTGCTCAAAACAACTGAAAATGAAATTCTGAATTTTATAAAGAGGAGAAGTTAAAAGACAATTCAATTTATAGTTCTTTAAACCATGCGCAATACATAATTACACGTGCGAATTATTTTGAATTACAAATAGTAAACTTGTGACGATAGGTTTTGCCCTTCCAAGCACAAATCGGGGAAATATGCGTAAAGAGAGTCCGAACGACTTCTAGGATCTACTACAACTGGAAAGCAGGACAGCACTAAAACTTGGACTTCAACAGTTTAATCTTCAGCTCGTGGACGTAAATCATACAGGCATGTGCATCCAAAATGTAAATTGTAAATCCGCAATGTAAATCGAAAAACAGGGATAACAGTGCTCTATTTATACTAACCGATCAACTTATTACAACATCACAAAACAAATGGAAAGAAGGCTGAATAAAATCAGCTGAAAACTGAAAACAAATCTGGATAAATTCAGCTTTAAAATTTATATGCCAAACTAAATGACTCAAAATTAATTGTCAGTCAAGCAAGTGAATTTAGAAAATTTTCAAAGAAAGCTGTGTAGGAAGTTGAGTTTCCCTTGCTCAGAATTCCTTAAAATTTCAAAGTTAAAAACTACAAACGGTTGGTATTTGAACAGGAGAAAAGTTCTGGTAGTTGTTACGTGACTAAGCTGAATAATTATTCAGAAACTAGTTATCTTTTTACTGAAAGTCAACATATCAATGAAAATTCAATGCAAATTACGGTTAGAACAACTTAAAACGGAACATTTAAAAGCTAGATATGAAATTCGAGACAAATAAAGAATACATGGGAAATCTCTCCTCACAAACTGTTGAATCAGCGTACGCACCGTGGTATCGCTGGCTTCTGATTTAACAGCTGTCTTTAAAGCGACTGTTGGTTTGCTTTAAAAAAAAGCCGCGATGCTACTGCCGAAAAGCTAAACCAAGGAGATATTACAAATCAAAAACTGCGTGACGTGATTGTTCGAGAAAGTTTTAAACCAATGGGAAATATGAAATTTAGAGGCACCAAACAAAACAAATAGTATTGGTGTTAGTGAGAGTGAGAATTCTTAAAGATGCCACAATTCCATGTCGAAGCTTTGGCGATATGAGGAAATGAAGAACCCAGACGCGAAGGTCAATATAGGGGCAGTCGAAGCAAAAACGCTGTATTTATTGGGGAGGGGTGTACTCACCTATACATGAAGAATAACCGAAATTAAATCTATCATCCAACGTTATATATTCCGAGCTATGATGACATTATTTACATGTTAACATGTACATCGCGTTTGTGACCCCTGTCATGGATGTTAGAGACCGATACCAGGTCTAAATGGGGGTAGAAAATAGCATTTTGGTCAGGCCCAGATTTGGAGAACCGGGCGGCACACATCCACCAAGAATTTCTAAGAGTATATAACTTTAACTCACGAGTTGTGCTACTAAGCGATCTTTTGATCTTATTTTACCTTAACCTATAACCAATTAGCACAGTTTTTACCAACGTTGTCCGTAGTCCGCATTTTATACCTAGTCCGTGTTTTATACCCGGTCCACAGTCCGCAGTCCATGTTTTATACTGACCGTTACTGTAAGTGTGAAAACAGACACCTCGGTGATGTAACCTAGTGAAAAGTGTTACATGAGAAGACACACAGGGCTTGCACTGTAACTATCCCGGAAAGCTCAATACATTTATTATAAGGAATTTTATGGAGCTCTCACAGGGAACCCGAACGCTGAATTAGCTAATAGAATAATTAGATTTATTAAGAACTGAATCATTTGATAATGCCATTCTAGCGTTTTGATTGGCTTAGCCATTATGGTATATGAGCCATTATACTATGCTCTCCATATATGGTCGGTGTACGCGTCAGTTTAAAATTGGAAGCTAGCTGAGATTTTTTTTCGCGAAGGATAGAATGGCGCCCGAAGCAAATCGTTTTAATTTATTTGTTAGAATACTAGACAATGCAATTTCATCGGGAAAAAACAAACAAACAAACAAACAAAACAGCCACAGCAGCTTGTTTGAAAGTTGATCGAAAAACACATGAAAATACATGAAACTAAAGTACCTTGACCAGCTACGAAAAAAGACAAGTGTTGTTTCTTAATGATCGCGAAGCCACTCGCCGAGTCACTCGCCGATAGATAACTGCGGCTTGTTTATTTGACATGAAGAATATAAATCACAACTAACCAGCTACAAATACAGGTTATGCAGCCATTCACTACAGCAATCGAGGCGTCAGTATAGCTTCTTTTCTGGTTCAGCAAAACCAGCTGGTGGCTTGAAACAACTTCATAACAAGCGACCTTCTGCCAGGTTTTTTTAGCTGTCCTGCTGTGTAAAATCCTAGAATCCCGATGAGTTTTTTAAAGTGTTCATCGCTACAATCTTTTGATTTTTCATTCATCCAGTCCAGACGAGTCCGTTCGCACGTTGACAGTTGTGATAGACATGTGACATGTGAATAGCGGAAGTCCCTTGTCTTTTCCGGTTTGTTCTAACAAAATTAAGTCGGGCAGATTCAACGAGATTTTGTGGGCGTTTTCAATAAAACAATTATTCCACTCGTGCTTGTTGGATATGAGATGATTATATTAGCCAACTCATATCCAACGTGCCCTCGTAGAATAATTGTTAAGTATTTACGCTGTATTAGCTAATAAAATAATAGGATGTATTTACCTGGAGTGTTCCTGTGTTTATGAGTCGTTTTGGAAAGGATTTTGAATCCGATCAGAGACGATAAGTGGTTGATTGTCTGGCACGTCGGACGCGACAGTTACGTCTCAAGTTAACTATTAACTCCCCTTGGGAGACGATCGCTGGTTTCAATTTAACGGCCACGAAAAGAGAAAAGAGACCTAAAGAGTAGCCTATATGTTTGTTATATAGCTCTACCTATAGTGCAGCCTTAAGGTGTTTCGATACAGTTTTTCGGACACCATACCGATATCTTTCAATCGCCTTAAAGTGATTTTATCCTTGTTCGATCGCTATGCAGCTACAAACTTTTCACGAGTGATTGCCTATGAAATGAAGTTTGCCAAAATGCAGTTTTTAGTAAAATCGATATCACTATGACAAAAATGAACAAAAAACTTCAAAATCGATAAAATCCGAATTTTGCCCGATCTAGACCTGCTACTGAAAATCCGACACCAGGAAATTATAGTGTGGTGTTTAGCAAATAACCTCCGTGAGAAGAAAAAATTCTGTATGTTTGAATTCAAATAAAAAGGAAATATATTAATACAGGAAAAGAAAAATTAAGCACTTTCGAGGAGCGCGACACAGTAAATGGGATTAAGTTGCATTAGCTTCCGACAAAGCTTACAATTTTGCTTACAACTCTGCGTGAGATTGTACTTCCAGTAAAAATCCTGCGTGTCCTCTCAGGTAAGATTCTGCCTTTTTATCAGCAACATCTGTATTGACTTTAGTTGTCTGATATTGTTCGGGAATATCCACACACTCAATCAAACACTCGGAACTTGGACTATATATCTTTATTCCCAGCAACGATCCTCGTTCACTACACCGTACATTCATTAATTCATTCTGCCTAATCATAACAACTCTCTTTTCTTATACACAGTCTTGGCATTTTTGTTATAAGATATCTATGTGTCATATTCTTATCACATCACGCACGTAGCATTCAAAAGCAATTAACTTGTCAACTTAATACGTTCCTTATCTCTTTAAAAATACACGCGATCAAGGTTTCCATTACTATGTTTAGGGTAAGGCACGTTGTGTTGCGTAACGCGCTATGTGTTTCCCAACACTCCCCCCACGCTTGACTCGATTTGAGTCAAGATACACGCATAAATACCTAAGAGTTTAGTCGTTCGGCTGGTTTACCATCGCACGGGTCTTCCAGACCGCATCCAACGCTGCTGAACGGCGAGGAACGTCGCGCCTTTGTGGCCCTGTAACGCGTTCTTTGGGGCCATCTGAGATCTCGGATCTCTCAGTTCTAATCTCGATAGGAAACAAATTTTGCACAGGCCTACTTAAATGAACTGCCTTCCCCTTCGTTATCACACGTACGTTTGCCCCCCTTACCTCTTTGTCTTTTCCTACGATGAGGCTCTCCACTACCGCCATCTTCCAGCCATTCAGTTTCTCTTAACTCCCTCTTCATACACCGTCACCACATCACCTACCTTTGGTGCTTTTCCGATTGCCTGGGCGTTACAATCATGACTCTCCCTCAAATTCGTCAAGTATTCTCTTTGCCACCTTTTCCAAAAATGCTGTAGAGTTTCATTAATATATTTATACCTCCTTCTGTAGCTAGTTTCGGTTTCATCATCTTCTTCTCGGGGTTTCTCTGGCAAGGATAACAATCTTCTCCCGTAGAGTAGATGCGCAGGGGTCAATACCTCTCCCTCGTAAGGATTGTCATAATCGTAAGTTAAGGGTCTTGAATTCAAGGTCGCCTCTACTTCCGTCAGGACGGTTAAAAGTTCATTATACGTCAGTCGAGCATTTCCAAGGACCTTCTTCAGACATCGCTTCACACAACCCACCATCCTTTCAAAGAAACCACCCCCACCAGGGAGCTCTTTCCAGATTAAAACGCCACTCAATTCGGTGGTTTTGCATTTGTTCTCTTACCTGCGGATGACGAAAAAGTGTAAGTAGTTGTTTCTCCGTGCCCTTAAATGTCTTCGCGTTGTCTGAAACAATTAAGGCAGGTATTCCCCTTCTTGCTATAAATCTCCTTAAACACCGCTTAAACGTTTCCACCGACAAATCCTCTACCAGCTCTAGGTGAAGAGCTCGCGTAACGCAGCAAGTAAACAAAACGAAGTAACTCTTTCTTATTTGTGCACCCCTTCCTTTGACAAACAAAGGCCCCGCAAAATCTACACCTACCTTTGAAAACGGCGGGGGTGGTCTAACTCTAAACTCTGGCAAGCTAGCGGTCGGTTGCTTAGTAAACGGTCTGCCTTCGATCTTCTTGCAGAGGACACAACGACTGATCACACGCTTCACCAATTGTCTCCCCTTCGGTACCCAAAACCTTGAGCGCAACTCCGCAAGCGTACTCCTCACACCATTGTGTAGAACTCTGTGGTGACATTCCTGAATCTGTAATATCGTCAGTCGCTGTTCTTTGGGCAAGATGATCGGTTCCTTCGTCTCGTGCACCATTTCAGAGTACTCAAGGCGTCCCTTACATCTTATAACGCCTTTCTGATCTTCTTGGAGACCGAATTTTGAGACAAGCTGTTGATAGTTTTCCCCCTTTCTCAATTCTCGCTGTGCCATCCTTATCCACAACTCTTCTGACTCTACTATCTCCTCCAAAGTAAGCGCCTCTTCTCTTTTGTCACTCTTGTTTCTCCTTGAGATGTTGTGACAGAACCGTGTGACCCACGCAGTCACTCTGTAAAGCTTTCGAAGTGTGCTGTATTTGTTGATTTCGACCACCCTTTCTATTCCACAGGGCTCATTGACTGCGATAGTCATAACGGCGACTTTCCTTTCTTCTTCATGTGTCGCAATAGTTGGCACAAGAGATTTCTGTCTGGGCCAAAGGTCTTCCGGTTGGATCAACCAAGATTGCCCTTGCCACCACATCTCGTTCCCTTTGAGCTCTACTTCTAACGATCCTCTCGACCCAGTGTCGGCTGGATTCTGCTCACTGGGACAGTGCCCCCAATCTTCCTTTTTACTCAACTTCACGATCTCGTTAACACGGTGACTCACAAATTGTTTCCACTCACCTTGGTTCATGATCCAATACAGCGCTGTCATACTGTCTGCCCAATGTGTTGTTTTCTGAACACTTACCTGTGAAGTCAACGCATTCTTCACTGTGGACAACAGCTTTGCAAGGATCAAGCATGCTATGAGCTCAAGTCGTGGTATGGACAGCTCTTTGAGCGGTGCCACTCGCGTTTTAGAAGTTAGCATCTTTGAATACGGACCTGTGCTTGTCTGGTATACGAAATAAATAACTGCGCAGTAAGCTGTCTTACTCGCATCTGCAAACCCATGTAACGAACATCCCAAGACTTCTTCGCGCACGTGTTTGTAGAGACACCTGTCAATCGTGATTAGTTTACATTCTATTAGGCTTTCAATCCACGCTTCAACGGCTTGCTTTATCACTCCATCAGGTGGGTAGTCCCAATTGATCTTTTGGCGACAAGCCTCCTGAAATAAAATCTTCGCTGTTATTGTTATGGGACCAATCATTCCGAGAGGGTCAAAGATCCCAGCCACGATTCGCAGTGTGTTTCGCTTAGTCGCAGGTAGATCTTCTGCGCGCTTGGCGATTGCGGTCAGTTCGAGGGTTATAGTATCTTGCTCAAAATCCCATGACAGACCCAGTACCTTTTGGCCGTTACTTCCCATCTTCAGGCCTAGAGATGACTTTGCGTACGTGAAATTTTCAGCTGAAACCGGGTCAAGTTTCACTTCATCGATCAGATCTTTTTTAATTTTCTCTCTAACACTCGGGTCATTGGTCAGCCATTTTCTAAGCTTGAATCCCCAGTCTGCCATCCGGTTGACAGTTTTACTATACAAATTGACAACTTCACTCGACGAGGCTCCGCCCGCACGAAATCATCCATGTAGAACGAATCAATCAATTTCTTCACGAACTCGGGGTCAACTGCCATAAACTTCGAAATATGATCCCTCAAGGTTGCATTTAGCAAAAAGGGGGACGCATTCAGTCCAAACACAACACGACAAAATCGATAAACCACAATCTTAGATAGGTCCGGGGGGTTTGCTAGCCACAAAAATCGAAGACAGTCTCTGTCTTTCTTGTCTACCCCAAGATTGAGAAAGGCCTTCTCTATGTCCCCCACGAGAACAACTCTGTTCTCTCGAAACCGCAACAAAATGTCAAACAACAATGGGTCTAATGACGGACCCACATGTAAACAATCATTTAAAGAGGTGCCCGTTTTCGTCGCCTTCGACGATGCATCGTACACGATCCTTACCTTCGTTGTCGTGGCTTCTTTTCTCACCACGGCTTGATGTGGCAAATAATGTACCTTCGGGGCCGCTTCTAACTCAATCACCCTCTCTATTACTCCCGTATGAAGCTGTTCGTCAATTATAGCTGCATATTCTGCGAGAACTTCGGGCTCCCTTTCCAGTCTCGCTGCTTGGCTTCTAAGACGACGCAAGCTTGTGGTATAATTGGTCGGTAAATCTGGGCATCCTTTATTCCAGGGAAGCTTCACTGAATATCGATGCCCATCAAAGGAGATACTGTCCCTG
This sequence comes from Porites lobata, assembly GCA_942486035.1. Lineage (NCBI taxonomy): Eukaryota > Metazoa > Cnidaria > Anthozoa > Scleractinia > Poritidae > Porites > Porites lobata. The sequence goes on along the minus strand of CALNXK010000211.1, from coordinate 121,795 downwards.
TATTCTTCATACACCCCCCTTCTCGGCTCCTTGATTCCTATGACTTCCAGATCCCACAATCTACTCACATCAACATCTAAGCTTTCCTTGTCCTCCGTTTTCACCAGGTTAATTTGTACGGGTTCCGGCCCACTTAACTGACTCCTCATTGGACCTGACAGAACCAAACCTAATTCAGTTTCCACAGCGACTGGTTCGTCGAGGCCCCCCCTGATTGTACAATCTTTCTGAAAGCTCCACAGGTAATCTGCTCCGACCAAAATGTCGATTTCTAGCTCTCCCGCCCCCATACACACATCCAAAACCACAATCCCTTAAGGTGGGGATACTCACCCTTTTCAAGTTCCACATGACTGTTTTGGATGCTGGATATTTCTGGTACTACGTACGCTTCGATTGGGATAACCTTTTGGCCGTCAGTTGTGCTTACCTTGACTTCGACGACATCTCTTAGACGCATGTCCATAGAACGCTGGCCAAAGGTATTGATTCCCAGCCATTCTTGCCTGATACTGGCAAGCTGCTCGCGTTGGGCAGCTTTAGAATTAATGAAAGAGCGATGGCTTCCAGTGTCAAACAACACATGAGAACTTACCCTTACTTACTTACAACACCCTTACCCGGTACGGCTCGCCCACCCCACGGATAACTGCACGCGCGGTTTGCAACGCAACTCGCCCACCCGTTCCTACATGTACACTGCTAGGACTAGTAGCAATAGGAGTTTTGTCTTGCCCATTGGGCGAAAACTGAAATTCGGCAACAGGAGGCACTTGCTGCGCATTCCTAACATCACACAAAGAAACATGATGACCCGCTTGCCCACACTTGTTGCATAATACATCAATCTTACAATCGCGGGCTCGGTGGTCCTTTTTCATGCATTTAAAACATCTAGCAAATTTATAAACAATATTCTCACGTTTCCTTGGATCTTTCACTCTCTGACAGTTCTCATGTGCATGTTTGCCCAAACAGAAGGCACAGTTCCCATTTTCTTGTTTTGTAAACAGGGCGTTGGCTGTCGCGCCCCTTGCTCGATTGTCCTTCCCATCAAGTCTATTGGAATATGAAGGTTTCGAGGAGGTCATTGCATGAAAATGATCCTCTCTCAGTTCCAGCTCTTTCAAAAAGGCTTGCAACATTCGCTCCATCGACCAGGTTAAAAACTCCTCTCCTCTTGTGATCGTCAGTCGAGAACTCTCCGGCAACTTTTGCATAATGGTGGGAACAAATATCGTCGAATATGTGTTCTCCTCTACTCCGAGAGCCTTCAATCCCCTGAAATGAGACTCGTACTCATCAAACAACCTCCTCAAGCGAGGAATGTCTCGATCACTGTAAACTGGCGGCATGTTGAGTAAATCGTTTACATGCGCTCGCTGGATTTCTATATCCTTTCCATAGCGTTTCTTCAGAGCTTGGACTGCGGCCTCATAATTTACCACGGTCAGCGCAAACTCTGCTATCGTCGACCTGGCAGGCTCCTGTACCAAACTTTTCAAATAAGAGAACTTGTCTACCGCGGATAGGTTGTCATTCCCATCGATAGAGCTCTGAAAAGAATCCCAGAACTCCTGCCAATCTTGTAATCTGCCGTTGAACCTCTTTGCTTCGAGCTTCGGAAGCTTGGCTTTCGTGTTATGCGCAGGGTTCGTGGGCTGTGGGTTCTCGTTTTGAGATGACGCTCCAGTAATCGCTGGGCTAGAATGCATGCTTGGGTTCAGAACCTCCTCCAATCGCAACACGACTTGGTTCAGTTCTCCTCTGAAGCGATCGCTTTCCTCGATTTCTCTTTCAATTAGAACGTCCAGATCTTCCCAGTCTAAACCTCCAATCAAGTCTAGGATTTGATTATCCAGTTTCTTCAACGCGTCTACTTTCTCCTAAAGGGCTTTTAAAGACTCCTTACCCCACTGCCTGTCTGACACTCCACTTTCATCGTTAAGTCTTTGCTTTACTTGGTCTAGTAACCTTTTAGCGATGGTTCGCTGTCCGTCCCTAATTCGCGTCTTCTTGTCGACGCTAGCCTTCGCCTTTTCAGCCATAGGGACGCCCTTCTGTTCCTTCGAAATGTTCAGTAATTCTGGTTCGTTAACACTCTGCTCACACACACTACTATCCGGCTCGAAGGACCACTGTGTTCGGGAATATCCACACACTCAATCAAACACTCGGAACTTGGACTGTATATCTTTATTTCCAGCAACGATCCTCGTTCACTACACCGTACATTCATTAATTCATTCTGCCTAATCATAACAACTCTCTTTTCTTATACACAGTCTTGGCATTTTTGTTATAAGATATCTATGTGTCATATTCTTATCACATCACGCACGTAACATTCAAAAGCAATTAACTTGTCAACTTAATACATTCCTTACCTCTTTAAAAATACACGCGATCAAGGTTTCCATCACTATGTTTAGGGTAAGGCACGTTGTGTTGCGTAACGCGCTATATGTTTCCCAACAGATATAATTGCACTCAAAGCGTACGCATGGAATACAACTTATAATAGACAATCCAATTTCTAACAATTTTCTGGGGGGACCATGCCTCCAGAGCGGCATTGTAAGAGGGTGCTAATGGGGGTACCCAGTTCTCAGTTAACTACTAATTTTTCGGCCAAATATCAGTTAACTACTAGCTTTTTGGTTATCTATTATTATAGCAGTTCTAATACCTTACGAACTACAAATTACACAGGAACCACAATTGTCATTTATAAGTTACAAGGTTAATGCTGGACTTAAAAGATTGTAAGCTATAGGTTTGTCTTTGACTTTGCTGTCCAATCTAGACCATATGTATTGTCTATAGTACCTCATAGAATGTTTCCGTTAATGTAAAGTATTAAATCTGGGTATATGAAAATCCTTACTTCTTAAGTGATACTTGGATGACTTAATTAACACTGACTCAGAAGAGAGCAATTATCTAACCGAAGAAGTAAAAATGGGTAAACAATTGCTATAAAGGCTCCTATTAAATGATTGTTGCTGTAAGTACAAATAAAAAAAATAGATTTAGTCGTATCACCATTAAATGACACCGGCCTCATAGATACAGACGCACCCGAGTCACGTACTGATCTTCCCGACCTGCTCATACATCTCCTGCTATAAATTACTTCAAAGTCACCTTCTTCGTCACCTTACGTATCTGAATCGGTCATGTACTCATCTGGTTGCTGTATGTCATGTATCTTGTTGTTGGCCTAAGTTTCAATCCATTCCAACAGGTGATGGGGAAACAATGTCAATATCAATATCAAACATAGTCCTAAATCACAAAACTGGACCATCATTTTTGGAATTCAATTGGTGCAAAAAAAGTTTTAGCCTTTTTAAAAATATAGCAAATAGTATGACATAATCCCGTGACGCCGGTGGTAAAGTTTCCGCTTTATCTTGAGTTGATTCGCTTCTTATAGTCCTCTGTCAATTCAAACAGGTCGAAAGTTATCTATCCTGTCCCTCATCGCGCAAATACTACAACTTTAACATAAATTTCGAATCCTGCAACTTTAGGGAAATTAAGAAAATAACGTGTGGAAGTTCGCGCGGTTTGTCCCAAATGGTAAAAGTGGATAAAAAACAGGACACAATTACGACTCAGCTTGAAATCTGTCATCTATCAAAGTCTGGACTCAGTGAAGCGGAACTAATACTGTCAAGGGCCGGTCATTTTGACGTTACGAAAGATCAAGTAGAGTAGATGGTAATTTTCCCACAACATCGGCATAAACTCGGAAAATTTTGGCGGCCACCTCGTTCTTGCCAGTATCCATCGCACAGTGGACCAAGAAAGAAACATTGTAACGAAAGGCATGCAATTGGTTTGGAGACTGCGAAGAACTTACATGCAGTCGGTTTGTAAAGTCACCGTGGGAATAGGACCACGTATATTAAAAATCGTATAATAATTTAATTACTTAATTCTTTATCTTTTTTTTCTTTGAGAAGACAAAGAGAAAAGGGAAAAATTTTTGATAATAATGATAATGACGACGACGATGATGACGACGAAGTACTGTAATTGTTACTGCTGTCATAAAAATTCATGATGAACTCAGTAGTTCACTCAATCTTTTCTATTTAGCAATATGTGGGGATGTAGATGCAAACATAAGGAAGTGATGGAAAAAAGTATGAAATGGCTTAAGTTAGATCCTGATAAGGAAGAAGAATGCGATCCTCATCACAGTGCTGCATGCAGCTTACGGCTTAAGAAACAGGTAAACGATCGTTGTTGGCGGTTATCTACCTCTCCTTGTAGATTCCTGCATTCTCCATGTTGATGATGTAAAAAATTGACATCTGAACAAACACCTAAGAGGTCTTGGGATATCTAAACACCTTTAAAAGGATCCGCATTTGGACCCTTTCAGGACCAAAGGTACACACCGGGTTTACTAACTTAAGCGCTGCGGCATTTATCATTGCTATTTTGCGACTCAACTGCAGCGCTCATTTGCGGAATGCGATTATTTTGAGGGCGGCGTTCCTCATAGATTTATAAAAAAAATGGTTCCTTTCGTGGAAGAAAATGGGCTTGCTAACTTTCGGCGGTCCGAACTACAAAACAGTGCTGGGCAGAAAAATGAGTTTCCAACATTGTTTTAGGAAGAGTGTCATGTTCGGGTTGCGTTTTTTTGCTTTCACGGCGGGGCTTGAATAGGGGCGGCACTTTATCAAGGGTGATATAATATTGCGTCCATAAGGTATGTCGGTTTACTTAAGATGTCACTTTCCAAAAGTGCCAAAATGTTTTGTTTCAGACTCTTGGCGAACTGTAGTACAGTATTGACAAAAAAAAAAATTTAAAGACGCCTTTTATTCTATCAGGCTGCTAAAAGAAAATTTCGCCCCTGAGACCCCACAAACAGACAGGCTTGCAGACGCTAACTGGACGCCTGGATGTTGGAGTGGGATTGGAAGTGGTAGTTCGCTGGAAGACGCACATACAGACGAAATTCCTGAAGTATCCGATGGCGTCGTTGCTGATTTCAACGAGTGAATGACGAAAATAGCTAGACATTCAAAAAGGGAAGACTTCATGCCACTAACATTCCAACTGTCCACGACATGGGAGGAAGCAATACCGGATGAAAGAAAAACTTGCATAGAGAAAGCAAACAAAAGCATGTGAAGTAATCTGCAGTGTTATAGCTTTGAAAGACGGCGAAAAGCTTTTTCAAGCGATACGCCAGCCTACCGCGAACGATCTTGATGAACCAACAGAGGATCTTATTGCTTTGATGTCTGCATATCGAGGTGCCATGACAAAGAATGTTAAGATTCAAATACTCAGCATCTACGCTTATTGGTATACCATGAAGTTGTCACAGAAATTCCACGAGCCTTATGAAAAGATAAGTTTGAGACAGATAAATAGAGCGAGATTGCATGAAAGGAAAAGAGGACCGGGGTCAAATGTCCCGAAAGTATTCAGCCATCGAGTACGTCTGGACACAAGGAAGTCGACCACTTTACAGATTTTGCAAACCGTCCTTATTTTTACCAAGACGTCGCCTTTGGAACGCGAACACTGACCTTAGATGGGGGACGCAAAATAACGATGCCAAACGTAATCCGGAGCGTGACTAGATCGACCATGATTATGTAGTACCTTCAACATTGCAAAGAAGAATAATTTGAACCGGCTAGCCGTTCAACCCTTTTTCCGCATTCTCAGCTTGAAGTGAGAGAGGCTTCACAGCAGAAGTCTCTCAGTGGTCTTGACAACATTGCAGTAGAAGGGGTCGCATCTTTTGAGCGGCTATTGAGTATTCTGGAAGAGCTGAATCAGGCTCGTGCAGACAAAAGAAGAGTTAGAGAACTGGCAAAGAGATTGAACGATGGCAAAAGATAACTGAAGACGGAGTTTAAAGTGAGCTGTTCAGCAGAGGAGAGTGAGTGCCCAGACCACTGCGGAAAATTTGCGTCAAGCGATCCAGTTGATCCATGCTTCAACCATCAGTCCACACACACAATATGGTATGTGAACAATGCGAACAATTAAAGGCAACGTTGGACGAGATGGAAGAAAGTATAAAGAAACACTTTAGCCATGCATCTTTACAGCCAAGAACAAAAGCATGATCTTCTTTACGATTTTGAAAGATCTAAGAATGGCATTTTTCGTTGGATATCTCATGTCTTACGCTCTGTTAACCAAAAATCTGCTAAACAAGAAGCCCTCCAGTCAGTCCTTGTTGTTATTGACTGGGCGATGAAATTTCTTCAAATGAAATACAGAGAAAAACAAATTGAATGGTTTGCTAAAAGAGGCCTTAGCTAGCATATAAGCAGTGTGATCTCAAAAGACCAAGAAACTCAGAAAGCTAAGGCCCTCATGTCGTATGCCTATTTATTAGATTCGTGTTGTCAAGATTGGTATGCGGTTAGAAAACCTTTTTCAAAACATCAAAGTAAATTTTCCAAATGTTAAGCAGGCATTTCTACGTGCTGACGAGGCTGGCTGCTACCATTGCAATCAGCAGCAGTCAAAGATATTGGAGATCGAGTGGGAATTACAGTTGCACGTTATGATTTTTCAGAACCCCAGCAACGAAAGGTTGTTTGTGACAGGATGCTTTGTCCCATGAAAGCAGCAATAAGAAAGTATTGCGCGGAAGGCCATGACATCATAAACGTAGGAGGAATGCACGAGGCGCTTAAGGAACGGCCTGTCAAAGGACAACAGCGGCTGTAGCCGTTTTGGATGAGTCATCCAAAATTCTTGAGGTTCAGAACATAAAACAATGAGTTGCACAACTTTAGATAC